>VDFB02058242.1:149020041-149322169 GCA_007258455.2 Sequoia sempervirens
TGGACGGAAAACAGTGTTACCTGCAACGTATTATCCAACAACTATGTTCAGGGCTTTTACAGCATTTGAGCTTCAATATTCCACAACATGAATTTCATATGCATATAAACTTGTACAAGCTGATTTTCGCTGTTAAATATACATTTATAATTAAGATTGTTTCTGTATTCATTGTTATCTTTCTAAATTGTTTCTGAATTATTGATCATTCTGAATTATTGATCATTTTGATGTCAGATCATTGAATGTGATTCGAAATATTAAATAAAAAAAATAAAAAATCAAAACCAATCTTAATTATGCTACATAGACTGTGAAAAACTCAGAAGGAAAAAAATGGAACGCTTACAGAGATCAATTTTACACATCTGATCCAGAAATAGCTGAACCGTATATCTTTCTCAAGCCTGCAGGTTAATCGGTAGAGGGCTCACGCTTAATAGAAAGCTGGCATTAAATGTACAAAACGATTCTTTATAGAGGCTCTCAAAATTTACCTGGTAAATAAATCACTAACTCTTTTCAACCGCCATAACCGCAACATATTGAGAAGAAGAAATATTTTACGACTTAAACTGTGTCTCTTACGTGTAACAATTACATGAATAAGCTGAAACGGAATAGTTGAAGCCAAATCCAATATGAAACATCTCGAAATATACCTGTTCGGAAAACCCAATCATCTGATAAGTTCCAATTTCATCGATTAAAGATTTAGAATGGTTAAATGTAAATAAGTTGGGTTTACCGAAGAGCTATCTTCTGTAAATCGTCCACAAGCAAGTAGGTTGTATTGTCCAGGTATGCCACGAAGAATGTCAAGACAATGTCTACTACAAAAAAGATATTGACGATATTATCCACCACAAACAGTGGAATTTCTTCATTCACGTTGGTAAATGCAAACTCATATGGTGAAACCCACGCAGTATACACCACCAATACAATTAGCCAGTTTTGCCACCATCTGCACATATCATCCTCGGGTTAGATAAATTCATCATCAGAAATTCATCGTCAGCAATTCATCATCGTGATATATTCATCCTGTATACAACTCACCACCAACCATTCATTGTCATGGTATATTTCCTGCATATATCTTTTTTATGCGTTCAACAAAACTTCTGTACTTTTCTTTTTTGGATGCTTTTGACCACTTAAATATTGAAAAATGTATACATGGTGAATATACCATGCCAATGAATTGTTAGAGGTGAATTACATACGCAATGAATATGTCACTGTGATGAATTGCTAACAGTAAATTGTTGAGGATGAATTATTGATGGTGAATTGCTGATGATGAATTGCTAAACGATGAATTTTCCTAGAACCATCATCCTCTATCAAAATATGAATACTAAACAGAATTACGATCTCAACAATGACCCTCTTAGTGCAAGAACATTAAGATATTCTTATTCTTATTGTAAGAAACAAATTAGTTACCTGTAATGATTGTTATTAGGATGAATGATCCATTTCGTATGAAGATTATTACTGTCACGAGGTGAGCTTCCTAAGGCTGGTAGAATGCCGCTTGAAATTGAATTAAAGAAAGCCCCTGAACGTCTTCTGTCTGCCATTATCTTCCTAGCGCTCTATCAAGGACTTCTATTTGCTGCAAATGTTCGATGAAGTATTTGATTTCCTCTATGATCGATTGAACTCAGCAATTTTATCGCTAGTAATTGATCATTAGGGCGACTTATTCCGATTTTTCATTGGACGAACTTTTGTTCTTGGATGTTTTCTACCGAAGCATTGGATTACTCGTCAAAGTATTGAGGTTATCGCTAACTTGTGGCCTTTGAACTTGAGTGAAATAAATTTAAAGAATGCCATTCAAAGTATATAAATCTTATTTGTCACGTTGTTATGTAAAGGAGAATCATATCTTAAATTCATCTATTTTTTAATGAGATATTAATTTTAGTTATTATTTTATTAGTTTTTTATGTTATTTTTTTTAAATATATAATTTTTCAAAAATAAATATGTTGATGGTGTTTTTATGTACTTTTCAACATAGGCAATGCGTAGGTGCACTATCTCTCTTGAAAGACAATTTTCCACAATCAGATTGTAGAACACTATTCCAAGGTCTCTCGGATGTCAGGTTATGACAATGCTTAGATACCTCAGTAGTTTGATGTGATTTGCTGGAATCACAAGGCGGTCTTACAGATGGGTTATAAAGCATGGAAGTTGGATCTTGAAATGGAATTCTTGAGATGGAAAATTGTTATGCATTGGCTGTAGGTTCAAACAACAGTCTTGGACTCCATTTTGTTGTTGGATTTGGCTTTACAATGTGCAATGAACCTTAGCATATGTCGGTCATTAAAAAAACAAAAAAAAAAAGGCAAGGAAGAGGGAAAGTTCTTAAGTCTATAACTAACTATGAATAGTGACAATGGAGTTCCTGCAATGGACAATTTCTCAAAACAATATTCCACTTAACTAGGGATTTCACAGTATCATGGATATTGTGCTATCTTCTAAGGTCTGTAGTTATTTTATCCTTCATTCACCATGTACATGCATGAATCAAAGATAAATTTTTTCGAGCATCTTTGAATTCAAGTCCAAGCTAACTTTGCACAACTATCTATTATCAGGAAATAGCAAAAAGTATGGACAAAGAAATCATCAACATGGTAGGAATTTTCATAATCATAGAACAACATTCCTAAAACCTATCCAAAGAAAGAAGATAGCTAACTAAAATAGCATTAAAACCTAAGTCAAACATCTAACATTGGAGATTGAATCAAGTAACATGAGAGAAACTAAGAAAATACACCAAGTCAATGCTTTTCCTTTATAAATTTCTGCAGCATGTCTTTACAACAACTCAACTCTCTCTTTGCAAATGAGAGGAGAGCCCTATTTATAGTGCCCAAAAGATTCAATGAATGGCCAAGATTAATTCTTATTGTGTGGCCAAGATTCATTACAAAATAAGGTTTCACCTACCCCCCAATAGATCATAATTTAAAATTACATTGTCTCTTCCCTATTTCGTCCTTTTGCTGACAGCACTGTAGATCTTTTGTCCTTTAGTCAATTGTTGTTTTTACTGTAGCTACTCTTCAGGAAATTCTTCATTTTTGATAGGGTTGTCCTCCTGTCCCTTGGAAGTTGTGTATTCTATGAACTTGAGGACGACTGCCTGGAGTTTGTCTATTTTGATGATTTCACATCGCAGCGCCTGGTAGCTTCATTCCTTTGCATTATCCTCTAGCCTTTTCCAATCCTCATCATACTTTGAGCCTTGGTCTCTGAACAGCTCTGATTGATCGAAGGCACGGGCAGCGAAACTTAAAAACTCCGTTGTGATATCTTTAGCCATTCTGTCCTTCATCTTCTCCTGGAAGTAGGGTTTTATCTTTTTCGGATCCATTTGCACAGTGGGCATATCATAGTCTGTCATCATCTTAAGGTATTGAGCACATTCTGCCCATATTTCTTTGATCCATTCAATGTCTGGATCCACCTTGCTTATAATTTGTTTTAGTCTCTCTTTCCAGTTGTCAAAGTCTCAGCGCCACACATCCATTAGCTAGTGATCTTCTTTCTTAAATGTAAGCTTCTTCTCCCATGTGGCTTCAGGCAGCCAAAGGATAGCCTCAATCCTTGGAAAGGTGGAATCGTAGGTCACGGGGAAATCAATGTAGAGCTTCCTTGTACTCTCCAGAGACTGCATCAGGTCCAAGAACTTGTTGGCTGTTCGCACAGCTCGACTAATCCCCATGTTTCTGACGTATGAGACTCGTCAGAACCAGTCCTCTGTGGTCTTCTCCAAGTTCTTTCTTCTTTCCATCTTGTCGATCTGTTCCTTGGAAAGCAGCTGAGGTGTGGCCGTGGATGCCACCGACTCCTCGAGGTGCTCAACTTTCTGCTCTCTGGTGGCGGTCCCCAAGTCGATGGTGGAGATGTTATAACTTACCTTGACTTGGCCAATTGTGGGTGTTGCAATTTGTGCTGCTTGAGAGCCAAAGGCATCCATTGTTACTCTGGATCAGACCTTGAGCTTCTTTTCCTTCTTTGTCGTGATTTGGGCTTGAGCCAAGATGGCCTCTAACCTTGCCCTTGGGTCTTTCAGCATTGGGGTTTTTCTTTCGAGCTGCTTCTCAAACCACTCAAGCACAACAGATTTCCCCTTGGGTGAATCATGGTCACCTTCGCCCTTCTCAGTCAAGGTCAAGATTTATGCTCCTTTTCCCTCTGGTGATTTCTCTTTTTCTTTGGTAGCATCCTCCTCCTCTTCATCAGAGTCATGGAAAAATATGAGGCGTTTGATAGGCAGCCCAGTGGGTGGTTGCTGAATGGGACTTTCTTTTCTTGCTATTTCTCCTTCCTTCTTTTCCTCAGTACACTCAGCCTTGGGACTTCTGACGACACGTGTTTCGCCCTGAGTTAAATCTTTTTGCTACTATTCTTTTGGTGGCTGCCCTTCTTCATCATGGGGTGACCCCTCTGCCTTTGCCCCAATGTCCTTCAGTTGTTGCGCCATCTCCTCCTCGAGGTCATCATCGAAGGTTTGAATGATTTCCTTAGCACCCGAGCCATCCTCCTCATCCCCATTCTCGGAAGAGCCCGTTTCTTCATCCTCATAAGCCACCCTGTCAATGGTTCAATGTTCGTACTCCGGGTGCTCATGGTACTCATCGGCCTCCTCCTCAATAGGCTTCGAGGACTCCCGCTCTCGTTCCTCCCACTCTTTGGAGATTAGCATGGTGGCTTCCATAGTCGGTGGCCCTGTCGGTGGTTGTGAAGGTTGAGCAGTAGCAAGGATTTGCGTAAGGGCTGCTTGGAGAGTCGGATCTATTAAGATTTGGGAGAGCTCTGGGGGAAGGTTCTGCATGTGCCTTGAAAGAGCCTTGGGCATAGTGGCAGTGAGAATAGGTGCGGTTATTGTTGCCAGAGGGAGTGATGTGATTGGTGACATAGCAGCAGAGGAAGGGGGAGAAGTCATGGCGGAAGAGGAGTCAATAATTATCATAGACTCGGCCGGAGGCGAAGGGGCAAGATGGACAGAAATGTCCACTGCCGGCGGGGATGCAGCGACCATAGCCAGGGAGGTGGGTGGTGCAACAGGAGGGTCGGGGAGAGCCAAGGGAGGCTGCAATTGACCCGCACCCTCTGCTTCTTTCCCTTGGGTTGAAGCTTGTTCCGCAGTACTCCCTACCTGTTTGAGCCTTTTGGGAGGCGAGCCTCCCGTTTCTTTCTTTGCATAGGCCTTGGGGTCTGGAGATTGCTCAGTTTCTATTCCTTTTCTTTTCCTGAACCTGGTGACTGGAGGAGACTTGGAGGTCCCGCCAGTTGAAGTGGTAGTAGCAACATCCTCTATGGCACTCGGCTCGCTTTTGAGCCCTTCATAAGTTAAGATTACTCCCTATCGCTTTAAATGAGCCACCTGCCCATTGATCCACTCCTTGGTACGAGTTAAGATTGGCTGGGTTATGGTATCTAGGTCATCGACCTCTTGTTCATCCCAGTCAATTGATGGTATTGGAAAGTTGGTGACCGCAGGGTACCTGTGATGCATTATGGTGGACTCGTCCTCCTCAACTTAGTCTGGTACGGGGAATGGCTGCACCCTTCTTACGAACTACACTGTCATTTGTATGTAGTACCTTGCGCGCACTTCCTTGTCATCTTGGCAGTTGGCCCAAAAATCCTCAATGTGGTGGAGATGGGCATATGCCGGCCCCAACGCTTTCCTGACGTGGCCATGTGGGTCCATTCGTGGGCGAGCAGTGTGTAGGTAGAAATGGTAATCCTTTAGTTATTTCTCGGAGTTACCAGCACACTGAGAGGTTTCCAGTCAGTACATGCCCTGGCCAAGGGTCATGGGATAGGAGATCCCCGCTATATGTTTGCTGCTGAAGATTGCCTGTAGGTGTTGGAGTTGCCGAGAAAGCTCCAGGAGGATGATTCGGTCATTGGGGTATCGGGGCAGCCTATTTGGTCTTTCAGTGAAGCCCTGGGCATGGATGTACGTGAACTTCAGATATTGGATATAAAGAAAGGCATGTTGTTTCAAAAGCACCCTGGCACTGTGGGAGACCTTCCTCTCAAAGTCTCCGACAATCAACCTGATAATGTGGCCAATGAAGGCATCGTTTACTCTGCAGTAATCCCTTTTGAAGTTCCGGTACTAGAGTTGCGGATATTTATCAAAGGGTTTGAGTCCTCGCTTCTGCCCCTGATCGAGTGCCACAAATAACCTGTTGTACTGTCTCTGATCCGCCAAGGAATAGACAAGGTAGGAAGTCATATAGAATTTGTAGCTCTTTTTTATATTGACAAACTGCTCGTGGAAGCAGTTGCTTATGATTCCTTCCCAGTAGAATGAAACCTTTGTTGTGATGTCCTCGTTTCCACACAGGATCTGCTTGATAAAGTACTCCATCCATTCCTGAAAGTAGGCGGCTGCGGGAAGACCCATAATCCTGCTCAACATGGTTACCAGGTCCCGGTAATCTTCATGGAAATCACTGCGGAAGAGTTCGTGAGGAACCTCCGCAGCGCTGCCCCATCTTTCCTTGAGCCAATGTAGATTTATTGACTTCTTATAGCCACTCGGATTATCATCCTAGGCCACCTGGCATTTTTCTAAGGTGGGGACCTCCATCTGTTGGAATGTGGGAATATGGAAGGTCTTTGTGATCCCCTCAGGCAACATGTCAGCGAGAATGTTGCCCTCTTTATCAATGATTTCCCTTGTGTCGGTTTGATATGCTTCCCGACAAGCCATGACCAACTCGGGAGCCACGAGGGATGGAGGGAATCCAGCAGCTTTAGCTATTCCACTCTGTCTTATCAATCTTGCATTCTTTGTCATTGGATTCACCCTGACCCTTTGCGTGAATTCATCAATATCCACTTGGCCAATGTTGGTGTCTGTGATCTCCTTCCAATCCGTTGTGACCTTTGAGTGGAGAGGGTCACCCTGGAATTGGTACTTCATTTGGTCCTTATCTTCTTTCCCTCGAGGGGTCCTTCTCGACTTCTTCCCCTTGTCCCTTTCGGCGGATGCCCTTGAAATTCCTGCACCCGATTCCATATATTCTACAAGCAAGGGCAAAGTCAGCACAATAGATCACAAAAGCATTCATGTTAGTCAACACCTTGAAAACAAAATTTATTTCAAATAGTCAATTAAGCATAACATGACCTTTATCCCCAGATGTTATTGATATTTTGATTAAAGACATTTGGACAATTCGGGTCCAGAGGGCCGAACTTCCCTAGCAGGAATGTTGTTTGGAAGGGAAAACATGGCAAAAGGCTCCCGAAGACTCCCTTTGGTCAAATTTTTGTATTTCAAGAGGTTGGCAATGAAGAGGACCAAAATTCAGCATATGGGTTGAAGTTAGATTTCAGACTTGGGCTCATTTGGATTGATTTAGGAGAGTTCAGAAGTCTAGGGCCGGAGAGTCGTCGGGCGATAGCCGTCTGGAGCAGCAGACAACAAATGAAAATCTGGAGACGGAACTCCGGGGTCTGGGGCCCGGAGGGCTAAAAGGTGGCCAGATGTTATGTCATTTTACTTTTGAGGGCTCGAGATGTCAGCACCGGGAAGACGTTCGCCCTTCGCCACTTGGGACGGCAAACGTCAGATGGAAGTCTGGTGGGGGAAGTCTAGTAGCAAGGGCTCGGCAGCAAGTGGTATCGCTTTGAGTTCGATGGTGATCGGCAGGGTGGAGCCCAGAGATCGGGGGGCAGGGTTTGAATTCTGTTTGCAACGGCGGGCGAGGACAGGAGTCCCGGGCAACGGAGCTCGACGGGGAGAAGGCCGTTTGTTGTTCACGTGGCATCCAACGGTGGACGGGAGTTCGGAGCCCAGCGGGGAGAAGGCCGGGCTAAATCGCCAGGGAAAAGATGTGTCGTTGTGTTCCGATGACAGATGAATATCCCCCGACGGCGAAAGCAACTTAGAATCCCGGGGATAAAGTCCGGACATCGGGACCCAAGAGATCTGAAGGATGCCGGTGCAAAAGAAAAGCCAACATAGGGGAAAAGGGCGGGGCCCGGAGCACGGAGGGGCCAAACGAGTTTGCCGTGGGGACGGCGAATAATGAGGCACGGAAGCCCGACGACTGGAGCCCGGATCTCGGAGTGGCACAATTAGTTTAAATCACCCAAAACAACAAACAAGAAGGCGGGGTCTGCAGGGCGGGTCACCACACGAGAATCGCCGTGGAGGATGGCAAAACACCCTCGGAACCCCGAAGGCGGAACCCCGGGGTCCTTGGCCCGAGAGACCCAAAGGCATTTGTTTAGTTTTGAAGTTCCTATGGCGAGGAGAAGGGCGAGCTCCGACATCTGGGAGGCATGGGTCAGATTGCAGTTCCGATGCGGCGGAATACGAGCAGAATTTTGAGATAGGAAGTCTGACGGGCCGGGCCTGAAGGGAAGAATCGCCGCCAGCGGCAAGGTTCACTGTTTTATCTCAGATGGCGAAAGAAGCTCCCAGGCCCGAAGGAGACAATCTCCCTGTGCGAAGAATGGCCGCGGCGAGGAAAAGTCCCGGATTGGTGAGGAGGGCATTATAGAGGGTTTCTCAAGTTTTTAACACATGGGTTTTGTTCGCGATCTCATGTTTTCCTACCTTATGCCCTCTTAATGATTGTTATTTCATTTAAATTCCTAGAAATCACCAAAATAATTCTCGGGAGGGCGAATGGAAAACCAACCTCGAAGACGTGATGCGGGGAGACGTGGGATCCACCTACGGTCGATGAAATGATGCTGAGGGTGACGAGCATGACGTTGTCGAAGACGGTGGGCTCCAATAGCAGGTTCTCCAATCGCTCTGCAATCCTATGAAATGATAATGATAGGTCGGAGTGGGTATTTTATACCCCTAACCACCATTAATGCTCATATTTAATGCAGGTAAGGCGGCAAAAAAAGTTGGTGAGTTCAAAAGTCGGCAACGGCGGCGGGAAACCTGGGGCCCGAAGGCCGGGGAGACACATGATGGCAGCCGCAGTGAATATTTCGGGTCGGTTGGGATGGCGGCGGTGAGGAGCGAGCCAGGGCCCAGAGGGCAGAGTTCCTCCAAAGATCCGCCGTCATGGATGGCGGAACCATCACATAATTTTAGGACAGGAATTCTGGATGGTCGGGCCCGGAACACCCGACGACCGTCAGGGACTCCCATAGATATCGGTCGGCAAAAATGGTGGCGGGACCCAGGAGGCGGGGCGCAGCCAAAGGTTCGCCGTCGAGCGACAACAAAGCACGGTCGGAACCCCAGAATCGAAACTCTGGGGATCGGGGTCCGAAGGGCAAAACGACCATCAAAGATTTCACAAACTTTTAGCAAACGATGAAAGGGGAATCAGACCTCGAGGTCTGGGAGGATGCGGAGCGGACGCCGCCGGGAATGGCAGGTTCAGCAGGGAAACCTAGCGAGGGAATCCCGAATGGCTGGGCTTGGCAGGGCCCAACTGCTAGAGGGACTCCGTGAGGCGTCAGAACACAGCAAAATTAAAGGGGGAGGGCATGGTCAATTTATGGTGGGTCCTTTAAGCAATATTGACCATCCGAGACATCAAAAAGGGAGGCACACAAAATGAGGTGGTGACAAAAAAAATGACCTGACAAGGCGAAAGAAAGAGGGTCCCCATTCTGAACGGGGCGTGTGCTAAGGGCACAAGAAAATAAATCTTAGTATGATATTTAAAAAAAAAATACACATTTTTTCAAGAGATAGTCTTAGTCATCTTTAAAATTATTTCAATGATTTTATATATTATATTATTTTTTAAAATATATAATTTTTCTTGAAGATATTAATTTTAGTCATTGTAGATTTTTTTCAATAATTATATACATTATTTTATTTCTTTTTATATATACACATATATGCACACACATACATATGTATATATACATGTATATGCATATACATACATATATATACATACATACATATACATACATATGCATACACACACATATGTCTATACACCTGCACATACACATGCACATACACATACACATGTGTAAGTCTTTGTCATCTTGGATTAAGACCGATTTCAATAGTTTTATATATTATTATTTTTCTAAAATATATAATTTTTTTTTTTTAAATATTAACATTAATAATTTTTAGACTTATTTTAATAACTTTATATGTTATTTTATTTCTTAAATACATGGTTTTTAAATAATTTTATTTTTCTTCATATGTTATCTTATTAATTACAAGATTAATTTCAATAGTTTTATATGCTATTTTATTTTCTAAAATATATAACTTCTCCTATAGATAATCTTAGTATTCTATAGATTTATTTCAAATTATTTTATATGTTATTTTATTTCTTAAAATGCATAGCTTTTCAATTACTTTTTAAAAATATGTTAACTTATTAAGTAGATATTTCGGCGACTACTACAATTTGGGCAATGAAATTTGTGTCGCTTGTGTTCCCCTTCGGCATAAAATGAATGATATTTCAGTGACTGTCAATGTCTAGAATGACATTCTTAAGTGGCTTTTGGGTCAACTTATTACTGTGAAGGAATAAAACCAGGTGTTGGAAAACAGGGTGCTCAACCAACAAGTTTCATGGCTAGGCAAGGTCGAGGATGGTGGATGTTGGGATATGCTTTCCCCCCTCACCAAACCTTTTGACAGATGGGCTAATTGGGACAAGGAGGTGGATGAACTCAAAGCTCTGGTGGGTATGAAAGAGGACAAAAGAAAATTGCAGGAGTAAATTGCCACTATTCATAGCAACCAGAAAAAAATAATGAAATGCCTCCAAGAGATTATTGATTACAACAAGGAGACTGTGAAGAATACCGCTGTTACCATCCAGGTCTTCCAAAAAGAACTTAGGAACATTCATGGAAAAAGGGTGGCTAAAGGTGGTCTTGATGATAGTCATTCATAGAAAAAAGGCAAGATGGTGAGCAATTCAACTCATGCCACTACCAATGAGACCCAACCTATTCAGAAGGGGCCCCTTTCATTCGATGAGAAACTCCACTTCCTAGCTAAGGAGTGAAAAACAATTAGTGGTCTCAAGCTTCTAGGAGACCAGTAGCAGTTTTGATCCCCTGTTGGTTTTGTTTTGTGTGTTGTTTTCATTTTTCTTGTTGGATGGTTAGTTGTTTCTTTTGTTTTTTCTTTCTGGATGTTTCACTTCTCGTGAGCCCCTCATTTGGCCTCTATGCCCGTTTTGTAGTGGGTTAGGTCCTTCCTATTTTAATCTAATCAAAACTTATTAAGTAGATAGCTATATTTTTAAATGTTTAATGAAAAAATAGATTATTAACTTCATAGATGAACTAATTAAGTTTTAAGTTTTTTAAACTAGAAATTTGTTAATATAAATGTAAAGATTACATTAGAAAATATATAAAAATAAATATGAAATGACAAGAACACAAAATAAAAATTATAATTTTTGTAATTTTGGTAATACACTCATTTTATTTATTTTAATATAGAAATATTTTATTTACTACTTATTTAAAATTTTGACATTTTTAATTAATTTTATTATAAATCTATTTAATTTACTACATGTTTATTTATTTATTTTAGAGTTAATATTTTTATATTAAAAAACATTTGTCATCTCTTAATAGTTTTTGTTTCAACTTTTATGCCATAGTCACTATAGGTTATGTATCTCAATATAATAACAATAAATTTAAATACTGGTTTTAATAATTATTTGAGATAAAGTATTAAAATAAATGTGAAAATTAGTTAAATTAAGCAATGATATTGAGCTAGAATTTTTTTATAAAAATATGATATAATAGATGGTTATAGGTAATTTTTAATATGTATAAAATTTATAAGTGAATAGATGAATATTTTGGGATTTAAAATCATAAATGTCTCTCATTGTGGTTATTAGAATAAATAGATATCACCAAGGGCGTGTTCAACATTTTCTTTTATATATTAGTGTTTGAATATGATAAATAAGGCACACAAACACAAGATAATATAAACTCCAACCAATAATTTATTGATAAATATTATAAATAATGTTGTCTATTTTTCTCAATTAAAAAAAAAACTATTATACATATAAAGATCTCCTTCACTCTTCCACTTTTGAGAGAATTTCTAAACTAAATTTTAAAATATTATAAAATTTAGATTCAGCTTGGCTTCTACAAGAAGCTAAAGAAATACAAATATAAATTACATAAATGCCTCATCCTTTTGGGAAGAGGGGATATCTCTAATTAATAGGATAATGTTTATTCAAATATTGAGATGAAAGACAAGTAGATCAAATATGGGTAACTAGGATTGAAAATTCTAACACCCCATTAATCATGACTAATAAGGTATCACTAGAGAAATAGTTTAATTATGCCTAAATTTTCTACAAAATGTTCTAAGTTCTCATTTAAAAATGAATTTGTGAATATATCATCATATACTGATTTTCTAATTTACAAAATTTAAAAATATCTCACAATTGTTGCCTAGTTCCTTGATGAAGCGATCTAACTTATATCAATATGCTTGCTTCTTTTATGAATTTTTTATTTATTTATAACCAATCAGCTTGAATGATCATTTGATTATATATATAATTCCATATACTTTCAACATATCTCAATATTATTTTCCTAGTTTCTTAGTGAGAATCCTTTGATGACTTCATGGACCATTAAATTAGGCTTAATCCATATGAACACCAAGTAAATCAAACTAATAATAAGCACTTTAGAAAAAGTTAGATGATCTACATTGGAACCCTTATATTCTTTGTTGAATTTCAATCATATGGCAACCGGTGTTGATTTTGGCTTGCAATTCATCATTTTAAACCTTTTCAAAATATCAATGGCATTTTTTTTTGGTGTGAATGGGGTTATTTCCTAACTACTCATTAGTGAGGACCTATTCACATTAATAAGTTTACTTAGGAGTTAAGTTATCCTAGTTTTCATTCATAGAAGTTAGTTATAATGGGGCCATGTCTCATTATTTATTTTTAGTCATCTAGGCATTTAATAGTTTTCCTATGCATTATCTTATGCATTTATTATTTACATTAGGAATTTAATGTTTGTATCAAGGGTAATTATCCTATATCATCTCACTTTTCCTATATATACAAGGTGCTTGTACATTTGTAACATATTCTAGATAAATTCAATATCAACATAGATCATCATTTGATGAATTATCTATCTTATTGCTCATGTTAGAACACTTTCTTGTGGATGGTGTCTTTCATGGTTGATCCTTTGAAGAGTGCAAAACTTCAATTGGGTTCATTGTTCATCAATATTTACAACATTGTATTTGAGAATAGGCCTTGCAAAGTCCATCTCGAATTGGAGAGTTGAGCTAAGTAGATTTTTATTTGATGTTCAAGGGTTTACATTATGGGCTAGTTGTTGTCATCCGAGAGGTAGTTGATTTTTGAAGCACATTGGGTCAGATTTGACCTTGGCATTATGTTCAGAAGGTCAAAAAACCCTAAAACGCCTATCAAATTGTCAAAATCTAACAACTTGAACTGGAGGCATCAGAGGCTTTTTTCATAGGTAGGGCAGAAAATCCATATTATACGGATTGTTCAATCGGCAGAAAAAAACTGCCTCCTTCCCCATTGGGTCATAACTATGACCTTTCCCATGTTTGTTGTTGACCTATTGGATTTCATTACCTTTTTGCCTTGTCACAACCTTTATGCCTATCAACCTCCATGCATTCAATTAACTTGCCTCATTTATTTCTTTACCGCCATTCAAACCGTTGATTGAGCTTTGCTTCCCGCTGGTGATTAAGAGCTTTGGAATATCAAAGGTACACTAGTGGCATCAACCAACCTCCTGTCTACCATCGCCCCACCGCCACCTGTGGTAGGCCCTTATTTTTTTCTCCTCAAACTACTAGGGTCATATTGTAGGCTAAGGGCTAGTGCCCGGGAGTTGAATTTTTGCCCTAGTTTAGCTTGAAGAGTGTCTAATACAGGCCTTTTTAAAAATTTCCCTAACTTTTCACCACAGTATCAAAATTTCACAAACAAGATATCAATGGAAAGATGCTTCCACGTACTTTGCAATGTTGCAAACCATTTTTCCAAATTATTTTGTAGGTACAAATTATTTCCAACTGAAGCCAATTCTTCCTTTTGGACTCTCAAGCTAGCTTGTTTTTCCTATATTGTCAAATTTTAAAGATTCTAGTGGCTTTGTGAAGGTGATAAAGAGCTCTATCATTCTATCCATGCACTTTTTTTAAATTCAACTCCAGGTACAATCCATTGAGTTTTTTCAATTTGTGGTATTTTCTTGATTACTAGGACATACTACTATTTGGAGAAGGCCTATTTGATTGGGAGGCTTCATTTTTAGGTGTGAATCATATTTTGGGAGTTTCACATCAGTTTCTATTAGATATTTTTCCTTTTGCTTTATTTGTGCTTGTGCCTCTAATGGTAGACCTAATATTTGAGATTCTTACTCATAATTATCACACATGGAAGGTTAGGATGTAGAGATTGCTTTGGTCTAGGCGATTGTGGTCTACCTTGGGAGGGGAACAACCTGATTTTCCCAAGGAATATGATAAATTTGTACATAAAAAAAATGTGATGAGGCAATGGGCTTGATTGTACTACATGTTTATGACTCCTTATTCTTCCAAATTGAGGAGTGTACTACACCAAGAAAGGTATGGGTTAAATATAAGGATCTCTTTGGTTTCATTAGTGATGTAAGAGCTTTACAACTAGAAGTAGAATTGGCATATCTTTCTATCGATTCATTTCTTACTATTGAGGATTATTTGGTGAGGTTTAAGTCTTTGCAAACTCAATTAGTGGGTTGTAGGAAAGAGAAATTTGATAAGGAATGTATATTTCTAATTTTGTCTAAATTTAAAGGTGCATTTTCATAATTTTCCACTTCCTTTTATTCAACCATGGATGGGTTAGGTGCTTCATTTGTCATGCCATCATTTGAGATCTTTTATGAGAGATTGACTAAGGAAAAATCAAAACTAAGCCTACATTATGTCACTTCTAAGTCTCATGCATTGATAGTCACACCACCAAAGGGGAAAGGGAAGAAAAAAAACAAACCTAAGGGAGAATCTAGTGAGACTTCCACCATCTCTTATAAAGAGGGAAAATCCAAGAAGGAGAAACCCACATGTACCTTTTGTAAAGGGATTGGAAATAGTGAACAAGTTTTCTATAGGAAGGAAATTCATGAGCTGAAACAACTCCTTAAGGAACATCATATTTTCATTCCTTCTTCATCCTCTCATTCACACTCTCCCTCTACCACACATGAGGTCACTTCTCACTTGGGAGAGTAAGAATTTCTACAAGATATTTAAAAGAAAAAGGTCATGCTCTGATTACCACTCATGTTGATGGTACAAATGGATGGATTCTTGATTCAGGTGCTTTAGAACATATTGCTAGTTTATTTGGTCATATATTCTAGGGTCACTTAGAGCATCATATTTTGATAGGATCTTGAATACAAACAATGAGTTTTTTCATGTTGCTGGTATGTGTGATGTTGACCTGGGTACAAAGAAAGTGTATAATGCTCTTTATATTCCTGAAATGACCCATAATTTTCTTTTTGTTTATCATATTACACAATTGAAAGCAACATAGCTGAGTTCACATCTAGCTCAGTTTTCATTCATAAGGAGATATGATAACTCATTGCTATGGGTTAGGCTGATCATTAGTCTAAGGTGTCTACCTTCTCCCACTTCAGTCATGATGATGATCCTTATGTTCCTCAAACTCCTTCATCTAGTGTGGGTAGTAATTTAGCTAATGGATATGATGGCTGGTTGAATTTAGCTCTTGTTTGTGTGGCTCCATCATCTCCTTCTTCATTAGAGTTGATAGCTGATTATAGGATTTCAACAGAGCATGATATATTCAATTTTTCATATTTGTGGTTGTAGGATGGATTTATTTTCAGTATTGTAGATTTGGCTTGTCATTCTTCTTCTATAGGTTTGGAGGACATACTTGAGGGTATAACTCTCCTTTTTGTAGATTCTTCTTTGGAGAACATGTCTTGAGTCTCCTCATTCCATTGTTTCTTCCTTGATTGGGGATACTAATTTTGGTGAGACAACTTTAGAGGCACTTGATTCTTCTTCAGATATTTCATTGGTGAGACTTCTTCCTTCTCATTTCATCATGGAGTTGGACTATCTTACACATCTACCATTGTATTTATTTCTTCTTAAGGGGAGACATGTAGTTTTTCATCATTGGATTTTCTTTTGGCTTCAAACTTTCTTCAATGGTTTTGATGATACTTCATTATGAGGGGGAAATATAGTCTCCATCTTTCCCTTCTTTGGAGGAGTCATTCTATTGTATTCTTTTGATGAATGTAGCTAAATTGGGGGTATTGATGATAAGATCTCCATGCATCACTTCTATCGCTTGTACATGATTTTCATTGCATCTCTTTTTTGGAGAGGAGTTTTGTCCCATGAAGTTTTCTCCTTTACTTCGTTTGTGAGAGATTAGTTGCATGATTATTTTTACATGACTACCTAATATGGCCTTGTTATCAAGAACCATATTTTATTTCTATTTTGCATCATTTGCATAATAACTACACTCCCTAGTTGTACTTATGGCGGGTGTTGGTGTGAATGGGGTCATTTCCTAACTACTCATTAGTGATGACCTAATCACATTATTAAGTTTACTTAGGAGTTAAGTTATCCTATTTGTCATTTCTAGAAGTTAGTTATAATGGAGCCATGTCTCATTATTTACTTTTAGTCATCTAGATATTTAATAGTTTTCCTATGCATTATCTTATGCATTTATTATTTGCATTAGGCATTTGATGTTTGTATCAAGGGTAGTTATCCCACCTCATCTCACCTTGCCTATATTTACAATGCTCTTGTACATTTGTAACATATTCTATATCAATTCAATATCATCATAGATCATCATTTGATCAATTATCTATCTTCTTGCTTAGATGTCTCAATTTTATTTGAAATGTCAACATTTTCTCTTGAGGGAAACTTAGTATGAGGACTCACCCTTGGTGGTACATACCCTAACCTAGTATTCTTTGGTAACCAAGGAGGAAATATTGGTTCTATAATTCCATGTTTTTTCAAGCCAAGACCACTATGTCCATCATAACCTTGTTGCTTCATGATCTTGAACCCTTTTGAATATTGCTCATCTGATAATTTCTTAGGCTTAGTATCCTCTTCATATTTATAAATCCATGTAGAAATATCCTCACCTATAGACTCTTTTCTCAACTCACCCCACTTAGTGAATGTGGTAAGGGGATTACAAATGATAATTTTATGTTCTTTCTTGATAAGATGAGGTTTCCCGTAATATTTTGCTGATACGAGCAGCTTCCCAACATAAAATAAGCTCTCCATGTTGTATTCACCACATCCCTGATCATGGATATAGACCTTAGGTTTGGAAGGTGTAGTGGATGGAGGGGATGATTTAACTAGAGAAGATGGATCAATGTAATGTGATGAGGCAAAGGACGAGGCTTCTCAATTAATAGGAACTTGTTGTTCAGTGGTCCCTTTCAAATTATTGCAATATTGGAAGGGATCAAGATCACCTGGTATAGTGATTTTGATGTCGTTATGGGGATACTTAAGGAATTGATGGTATGTGGAAGGAAAAACCCTCATGGAATGGATCCATGGGCAGCCAAGGAGAAGATTGTATGGTAAGTACAAATCTAAGACTTGGAATATTATGTTTTGAATAGAAACCCTAACTCTTATAGGATGTGTGATTATACCCTTGGATGAGTTCTCGGCATCGTCATAAGCCTTGATAATGGTTTTGTTACATTCATCTATACAAGCTTCAAAGAATCACAATGTTGTGACTAATTTTAAGGTGCATATATTCAAACCTACTCCACTATCTACCAAGACTCATCTGATTTTGTGTTTATTAATATATACCTCAAGGTGTAATGGGTCATTATGGTTTGTTTTATGTGTAGAAGGACCTTGCTAAGAAAATATGGCGTGATGGGTGGTGGCTAGGTATCCTACCATGGCCTGAAATTGAATGACATTTAGGTAAGTGGGCACAGATGTATCTTGTAAAGCTTTGTCTAGAATGGCCTTATGCTCAGGGGATATGCAAAGCAACTCAAGATTGGATATTGGTGAGGGAGTCTTTCCTAGATGGTCCAGGAGGTTATATTAACTTTTTTTGTTGGGGATTAGAAGTAGCTCCTTGCAAGATCACTTTAGCTCTATGAGTGGTAATGACATGCATTCTGAATTTTTATTGATGGTACTAGTAGCAACATGGTTATCAAAGGCCTAAATATGATTGATGGTATAATCATATGAGACATTGGTGTAATTGGCATTGTTCCCTAAATTGGAGGCAATGTTGGTAATGAGTGTGTTGATATGGTTATGTGACAAATTTTGGTTTTAAAATGGATGCAAGTGTTGCATTTGGATTGGCATTTTGTTGCAAAGGATTTTGATTTCCTTTTAGGAAGTGAGGTGTGAACATGGTATTGGTATTGGTATTGGTATTGGTGTTGTTTTGATGTTGTGGTATGAAGTTAGTGTTTGGAGTGGTATGTTGCAATCTAGAGGTTGGTTGGTGTTCAAGTTTGACCTAAAATACATATTGGTGTTTGGTGTAATGTTAGTCATTTGGGTTGGTAATCTTGATGTGGAAATATGGATCCTTCTTGTCTTGCGTGGGGGATTTTGATTTGTGTTGGTTGATGGTGTGGTGTTTTGAGTGGATGTCATACAAAATGGATTTGCAAAATTCATACCCATGGAACTAGAGGATGAACCAAGTGGATTGCTAAATGTTGGATTTGGTCCTTGTGATGTTGTATTTGTTCTTTTGGTGCCAAATATTGGAGGGGAGGGGATGTATGTAGTTGTAACATTATGTGTTGTTCCCCCAAGAGGAAAACTAGTGTGTATTTGTTGTGAGGATGGTTGGCCTTGTGAAAGGTGTTTTGGCCAAGACCTTGAGTTTGTGTCTGTGTTATTCCCTCTACAATTTTGGAAGTGTCAAAACCATAGGGGAGCTTGGCACCTTTTTGATCAAGTGCAAGAAAGTACTTATTGGGATCTGCATTGATAGGCTCCTCTATAATTCAGATTATCGTAGCATTTTGGGAAGCCTCTTCAATATCTTCAAGTGTTAGACCTTGGTTGACCTCATTTAATGTGATTGGAAAATGGGTTTGGTGTTTCACCTTGTGTTTTTTGAGGTGTGTTTGATGTTGAACCAAAGTTCATGTTGCTAGCTGGATTGAAATAGGGGTCATATGAGGTATCCATGTATCTTCATTTCCTTTGTACCCTAGTCAAGACCATATAAGACTTGTGACTGTTGGATGAGAACTTTTTTGGTATGTATGCAACTAAGATGGAAATACAAATTAAGGATGAAAACGAAAGTTGATAATGACACTATGCTATGTTTTTGGAATTTTGGACTATAAGGATGGAAATGCAAACTATGACCAAGTTTTTGACATGGAAGAGTGAAAATGAAGTTATGACTATGCTTGGGATGCAAAGTGTTAATGAGACTATGATTATGACTATGTTTGGAATGGGTATGCAACCTTGAAACCTAAAGGAGGATGCTAAGCACACTACGATGGACCAAAGTGACAATTCTAAATGTAAAGACCTCAAGAAGATAGACCAAAATGATAATGATGATGATTTGACCAAAGGTGAACCTAAACTAGAGACATGATTTGTAGGCCCAAACTAGAGATAGGATTGATAAGAGGTATGATAAGGTCAAGAAACCTAAAAATGAGACTAATGGTTAGCCCAATAGTATGATAAGTATCCTAATCTTAAGACTCAAGGATGATGCTAAAATGTGGCTAGAATATGGTATATGCAAACTAGGACTATGCAAGATAACCTAAGGTGAGAGATGAAATGCTATGGATGGATTGACTAAATCTAAACAAGTCTTTGATTTGAGTGCACAATCATAGTCTATAAGGAAATTGAAAGTTGGATGTACAGATATTTCCCCAAAAATTTTAATCTTGATAGTTGCGGTGTTTCAAGCCACTAATGCAGTGTAGAGCCAGTCAATTGCAGTGCATGACTAGTCAATTGTGGTGCATAGGAAAATATGAGTTTTTGGCTTCCTAAGACTTTTGATAATTGTGGCGTAGTGTCTGACGATCACAGTGGAACTGATAAATAGTTATGATGTTCTACCTTTTGACCCTAATTTGATGTTTTCTAGTTTGTTTTCTTTTTTTTGGCAAGTTTGAATTTGATCATAAAACACAACAAACACTTGAAAAACATAGGTGGCTAATTTTGACTTTGTGACTTCTTGGTAAGCAAGTATGTTTACAAGTTTTCTTCCACAAAACTCACTTGGCCTTGGTTCATAAACAATGAAGAAAAGCACAACCTAAGGAATAATAAGGTTTGTCTAATAAAGTTGGGCTTACCTCACCATCAGAGGAGTGATATAATCCATGAACAGGAGCGGGTGAAGCTAGAGTATGCCAAGGTCATGGAAAACCTTAACACCTCTCATCTTGAAAGAAGTAACTCCAAACAAGGAACCTTTCCACCTCAACTGTGAACTGGATGTGGTAAGTAACTTCTTGAGACAATGCTATCCTGATGCACCAATAATAGAAGATGACCAAACAATTCTTAGCCTTATAATAACAATGGATTTCTAGGAAGTTAATGAACACCAGATGTATACTTCATATGTGAGACACTTAAGTATCTAGTCAACTTGAATATAGTTAGTTGTTCCACATTGGTATTGACACGCAAGGTATAACATCCCTAGATAATGCTACTAACTTTCACCTTTGCACCTTTAATATAGCCCACCCAAAAAATGTACTTTGAGGTCATCCACCTTGAATTCTCCATTAGGATTTGTCTCAAAGGTAGGCCTCCTAAAAAATAAAAGAGATTGATATGTGTTTCTCTTACACCTAAGGTCACATAAAGTTCAAGGGGAGAGGGTACACACACACACCAATTTGGGATTTAACATAATGTGTAAGTGCACCAAACATGAAAAAATTTGTTCTTTTTAATAAAAAATTCCAAATGTTCCTAATTTATAAATCACAAACACATAATGGAACTTTGCAAGGAATTGGATTAGTAGTTTAGATCAAAAGGTCTTCTCTCAATGATTTCCACAAGCTAAAGATCATATATTAGTAACAAAAAAAACCTCTACCCTGATGAATGCAAAAAGTAGAAAATGAAAATCTCATATTTATACCCTCTTTTTTCTATGACAATCAATTACAATGCAAAAAGGATTAGATGCATCACATGGTTGTGGTGCCAAAAATAATAATTATGGTGAATAGAATAGTGACTATGCTGAAAAAAATAGCGATTGTGGTGTGCTAATAAATGATTGTGGTGAACTATTAATGATTGTGGTGCCAAAACCCTAGCTTACAAAAATATAGATCTAACAAAGAATAACAAAACTTGATGGTGGATATGATATTACCATACTGTTAGCATGTTAGAACAATAACCAAAAACCTAGAGAATGCTCTAAAATAATAATAATTAAATGATTTGAGCTTGTAAATAATGACAGTTAGATGCATGATTCTGGGTGATGATTGTGGCTCTTGTGATAAAAAATTATGATGCGTCATACAATCATTGAATCGTTCTAAAGCTCAGTTGTTTCGTTCTGTAGATTGATTGCGGAGGAATCCTATAAATCATAATTTTGCTAAAATTTCTAAAAAATTAGTTTGTTTATGTCAGGTTCACCAAATGTAGATAGGGTTATGGATTTGGTGAATAAGCATGAATGAATAATAGCAACCACAAAACTATCTAATTCAAGCCATGAAGAAGCTAATCCAACAATGAAGCACAAATAAAACATAGAAATGTAAATAATAAAGAAATAAACCTTAATCTCTATGCCATAGTTGAATCACCTTCATTTCTCTTCTCCATTTTTCTTTATTTCTATTCTCATATTCATAGTATGCAATATAATCAATGAGCTTGATGTTGACAATTGATAGCTTGATTCCTTGATAGCAAAACTTTGAAGATTGTGGTTAACCTTGAAATGAAGATGATGACTTGCTTATATAGAAATCCCAATTCAAATGAAGGGTTAGGATTAGATGTTAATGTATCATGATCAATGGGTGAGATTGATTGAGACAAGGATAGGTATGGAATGGACCAAAACTCAAGAAAGTGGTTGAGATTTAGAGCTTAGCTAAGAAGAAATTCAAATTAAATAATTAAAAATAATTATTTAATTATACAGAAAAGGTGGAGTGTTAAATATTAAATAATTATAAATAATTATTTCATGAGAGAAAGAGGAAAATGGTAAATAATTAAATAATTAAAAAATAATTGTTTAATTATGAAGATAAGAATATGATAAATAATTAAATAAATAAAATTTATTTAATTATGGAAAAAAAAGGCTCATGAATAATTAAATAATTAAAATAATTATTTAATTATAGAAGAAAATTGAAATAAATAATTAAATAAATTTAGAATTTATTTAATTATGAGGGGAAAAGGGGGAGTTAGTGACATAATTTAAATACAATTGATATTTATTTAAATAAATCAAAGGAAGAATAAGAAAAAGTGAATTAATTAAATAATTAAGAATTATTTAATTAATACAAGAAAATGACATTAGAGAATAATTAAACAATTAAAATTATTTAATTATTCAAGGAAGAAAGTGAATTAGTGATAAATGTTGCTTGTAGGTTCAAGACATTTTTTAGTGTCTACAATTGGCTTTCTCATTGTCTCTCCACATTTATTTAGTGATGAAGCCTTCAGTACTCCAAATGAGTTGAACCTTATGAAAAATCACCAAAATCTGCAGATAAGACCCAAGGCTTGTGTGAACTATAAGCTCTCCATGAAAAAAAAGAAGTTTTTAATTAAAAATCCATCAGGGAAAGGAATGATCATATGTCAACCTACTAGGATCATTTAAATTATTTGGTGTTCCTTCTATTTATTACACCATAACACATTGAGGATGTAAGCTTTAATACACACATCATTTAAATTATTGATACACCTTTTATCCCTCATCATATTAAATCAAACCCCATGATCTCTTGATTTGTTTTGAAGACAACAACAAAAAGTAATAAAAATAAACATGTGATGTAAAACTTTCCCATGATGTAAAACTTTCCCATAATTAGTTGGGAAAAATCCGATCATTTGGGCATCGTATCTCTTCCTCTTCCTTTGCATCATCCCCTTAGTATTTAAATTCAAATTTATTAAAAGAGCACCAATAATTAGAACCAAGGCCTATACGTAAAATATAACCTTAACCATTGTGTCTCGATTGAGCATTATTATCATTAATGCTTAATTTTTCTATTCTAAGATGATCTTTAGAGACAATCTCTTTAATTTTTTGAGAGGAATCCTCATAGTTCCAAATCTACCACTATAAATAGGAGAGCCCAACGTTGGAAGTAGTATCCACTTCTCTATTCCCTTCCCTGTAAATGCACTAAAGATTAATCTAGTTAAAAATTTCAATCATCCTTTTTGAGTCATCCAACAAATTTTTGATCCTCCATGAGGCTTCAACAACACCCTTAAGAATGTCAATAATTCTTTTAGAATAACTTTCAATTGTAACTTTATTATGTCCTCTCTCCTTAATCCTCTTCAGAGCCCCCTAGACATTAGTTGCTTCCACCTCATTGCTAGTACCAGTTTCCAAGCATTTGGTGTACCCCTCAATGAAAAAACCCCTATGATCTCTTATTATACCATCAACAACAACACTTGGGTTACCCTTTGAACAACCATCGAAAATAAGCTTGATCCATCCTTTAGTAGGTGGGGTCTAGATAATCATTCTTCTACTTAGAATCTCAACCCAATTGATTCTTGTTAGATATTTTTTAATTCCTGAGTTTTGTCTTATTCTAAGATCATTATAGTCAGGCATTAGTTTAGATTTTTTTTTTTTTTGAGTTTATATTATCCTAAATTTGTTGGTTTGTGCTCAAGAAAATCTCCATGTCGCTTCTCTACTAATCTCTAAAAATCTTGTTATTTATTTCCTTCCATATGTTCCAAGAAACAAAAGGAGGAATTTACTTCCAGAGGTCCACAATAATGGGATGTCTAAAAGGACAATTATTCCATTGATTGATAAGGTCCTTAAGGTCATAAGAAAACACCCAATAAATCAAAAAAATGTGGAAGACATTAGTCTGAACCTCTCTAGCAAAATGAAAATAAAACAATAAGTGAGTAATAATTTACAAATCTTCAAAACATAGAGAGAACGCGTTAACAAACTAAAATCCTTTTTCTATCAAGGACATCAATTGTGAGTATTCTACCATGTGCCATTGCCCACTAGAAGCAGTTGATATTTGGGATAAGTTTAGCATTCCATAGTTTTTTCTAGTCAAAGGTTTGAGGAGGGAGATATTATTGCCCCAATCTGGTACAAGAAGATTTAATCGAGAAAGCACAGGTGAAGGGTTGTTTAGACCAAATCTAATCATCTTGACCATTATGATAAAATAGAAGACATTCTTCAATTAGAGAGTCCAAGATAGGAAAGGGATACAAATGCTTAGGATGGTTGTCCCCTCTCAATGCCCTCAACTCAACCACTTGGTTGCTAAAATTTTTCCACTTTGGGGAATCTCCTCCCCAGTCTACATAATCATATAAGAAAATCTCATTAAGTCTTATGAGATCCTATTTGATTTGATTCAACACAATGATAGAGGATAGCACAAGACCCTTTCCCCATGCATCATGCAAAAACCTCACCTTTCTACCATTTCCCACCCTCCTTCTAATACTTTGTTTAATAGTATTCCTAGTTTTCATTATATTGTTCTAGATAGTCGACCCCTTAGGCCAATCTTGAGAGTAGAGCAGACAATATGGATCATCATTGCCCTGGTATTTAGCTTTTAAGATTTCAACCCAATCGTTAATACCTTCAATGAAGTATTGACCATTTTTTGAGAGGAGAGATTTATTGAATAGATTTAACCTTCTTATCCCTAGGCCCCCAAATTTATTTGGAGAGTAGAACTTATCCCAACTTACAAAGGCTATCCTATATTTTTCTTCTATTCCTGTCCAAAGAAAGTTCCTTTGTATTTTCTCAATCTTCTTGATTATATAAGCTGGCATTTTGAAGAGAGAAACAAAGTATACCAGAATATTTTGGAGGGAGGATTTGAGGAGCTATATTTTACCTTCTTGGATCAATAGCTTAGCTTTTCAACTAGCATCCAGAAGAACAAATTCCTAGCAAGAAATAATTCTCAACCCCTTATCCTTTAGTTGTTGATTAGTATTAAAGTACAACTTAATTTTAGAGTAGTTAGTGTGTTGCCTTGAAGCTTTAACATAATTTAGGAGGATGTATTTCTAGTTAGCAACTTCTAGAACCAAAGTAACACCAAAAATAATTGTATCATCAATAAACTATTGATGTCAAGGACACGGAAGAGAAGAGGATGGTTTGATCTCTTTGAGGACACCTTGATCAAGGCTTCTCTGAAGGCTTTTCATGAGAACTTCAAAAACTATTATGAACAGGTAAGGGGAAAGAGGGTTACCTTTTCTTAACCCTTACCACAAGAAAAAATCCCTTTGGGGACACCATTTAATAAAATAGAGAACCTTGAGAATGTGACACAAGTTTTAATCAGTTTTAAAATATTTCCATAGAAACCAAACTTCTCCAAAACAATAATGAGGAATCTCCAAGAAACCTTATCATAGGCCTTTGATATATCTAATTTTAAAACCATTCCCAGTTTTTGACAAAATTCCATTGAATGAATATGCTCATGAGAAACAATGGCAGCATCAAGGATTTTTCCACCTTTAATGAAGCCTTTTTGGTTCATAGAGATCATCTTATCAAGTACACCTTTTAGCCTATTAACAATAATTCTAGAGAAAATTTTATACAATGTGTTACATAGGCTAATGGGCCTATAATCTTGACGAGAGATAGCATTCTCTTTTTTAGGGATTAGAACAAAAAAATTTGAACTGAGTTGACTTATACGTTTTCTTGATCTAAAAATATTTCTAGCAGCATTTAGTAGATAAGAAGAGATGGCATCCCAACAATCCTAAAAAAACGTTGGTAGAAAGTCGTAAGGGCCTAGGGCTTTGAAAGTTCCAAAGGAAAAGACAACAGACTTGACTTCTTGTAACGTAACTATTTTCCCCATATCCTTTATATCCATTTCAGTCACCAACTTGTATTCAACTTTAAATCATCATAACACTCTTTGAAAATACAACTTATATTCAATTTTAAATGATTAGAACGCTATTTGAAAATCCTTCACATTTTCTTAGAAAATACAAGGTATTTATTGTGCTCACCTTTTATATTTAAGATAGGACAAACTATTAATATGAAATACTTGAATGCATATACATTGTCACCTCAATAGTTTACACATATTCCAATAATTTTTTTATACACATAAGAACAATATTTTTTCACTATGATAACAATATTTGTTTAAATAAGCATCTTATATTATAAATGACACATTTATAGTGGATAGTTATAATATTTTATATGAAACAAAAAATATTTGAATTTATTTTTATTTTTTTATATAACATTCATAGGTTTTCATATGTTCATATATGAATCCATCTTGACCAACATTTAATTATTTTTATTTTACATGTGAACTAATTATTGACAATAAATAATATAAATATATTGAAAGACTAAATCTTATAACCACATTTGCAGGTAATCTTAAATGGACAGAAAATTTCTGCCACAATGCGAATTCCCAATAATATATGCAATCGATTACGTTACGTATGTTCTCAATCAAAGCATACAAGTTTAATACCCAGTACGGTATCACCCTTTTGAAAAGAAAACAAAATACTTCATAGTACTAATCTAGAAGTACACGAGCACATTCCACTAGTAGTCTAGAAGTACACACTATAAGATATTTGCATTGATGTTTACATGCATTAGCAGGCATCTGCGTGTGATTGAGTGCGGGAGGGATCGTTCAGGGGTTTTCCAGATCGCAGACAATCAACAGTGGATTGTAAAGATGATTGCCCGTAGGTATTACAGCAGAAGGGATCCTTGTGGTATGCAACTGCAGGTTTTAGTTGAATGCTAATCAACTTCAAATCAGTGCATGGGACATCATTACTACAGGCTAAACGGAGTGGTTGGTCCACATATGTCCCGATGATCTTTTCGTATGTCACGTCCGTTATAAATACAGCCGATGTTCTATTTGGGCACGATTTTTTATCACAGTAGAATTGATCAATATCAATGGGAACCCTTACGTTCGAAACCTGTATGTTGGAGAAGGACACTCCTTTAACCGATCCAACTCCCCCCTGTGACATGAAGAGTAATAAGATGAATGCCAAACCATGTTCAAAACACTAGCTTTTTAATTTTACCGTTGGTTATAATTAACAGGTTCATTTAAATTCATCGTCAGTTTCATGCCGTATATTATTTACTATTAGCAATTCATCATGATATATTCATCGCATATATAATTCACTATTAGCAATTCGCAATTCGTAGTTATGCTATATTCACCGTATATATTTTTTTATGTGTTCAACAAAATCTCTGTATTTTTTATTTTTTGAGTGTTCTTGACCACTGGAATATTGAAAAATGTATATATGAATATACTACAGCGATGAATTGTTGAATGTGAATTGTATACATGATGAATATATCACGACGATGAATTGCTGCTGATGGTGAATTGCTGATGTGGAATTACTAGATGATAAAATTTCCTAGAACCATAATTAACATACCTGCCATGTTTTGATGCGGACGCCATTGAAAGCATCTTGGATGTTGCTGTCATAGACGCTCACGTTGGATACGCAGGCCTTCGTTCCATCTTTTCCAAGTCCTCCAATACTGATATCAATTACAGAAAATAAATGTGTTAAAATTAGTAACACCAATTAGGCAATAATGGAGTAATTGTGAAAGTAATAAGGATACCTGATTCCGTGACCAGGGCCGCAATTGATGTTGTGGACACGGATGCCTGAGCAGCCTGTTTGTATCGACACGCAATCGTCTCCTGTTTGTTCATAGAACGATATCGATTGTAATAAGGATTTCTAACATCGTTTATAATATCTAAGAAAATAAGAGATTTCTGGGAATTTTAGTTTAAGTATACCGCATGCCATGGACGAATGGTGGATTTCAACATCGCGAGAGTTTTGAATATGAATTCCGTCTGTATGTGGACTGTCTGCAGGAGAGGAGATTGTCACGCCAGCCACTTTTACAGAAGTGCAACTGTCAAATTTGAGGTGACATTGTGGACTGTTTTGTATTGTGATTCCCTGCACGCTTACGTCATAGCTTCCGTAGAATCTCAATGCCTACAGAAATAGATAATGAACTTTAATATCCAGAAACATTATTGCATATATATAACACTGTGTAGTTCTTTTAATTTAAGGCAAAGGCTAATTAGCATGTTTATTTTTGGACTGTCTTTGTTAACTTTTTATCATATTTACTTGGAATGACTCACCGTGGGCCTCACGCTCAGCAAACTACTTCCGAAATTAGTTCTCTCCTGATCCACATCATCGTATTGGGAAAGCTTCCACCAAGCTGCTCCTTGTCCATCAATAACTCCTTTGCCGACTATCGTAATCCCATTTAGTTTAGAAAAATCGATCCATTGAAACAAATTAGAAGCCCAGGTGTGTTGGTTCAAGTGTGCGATTATATGTCCATCAACCTGACACAATATATACTAAGGAATACATCAATTTCTTTACTTTTGAAATATAAAAGTGTACTCAGCATACTTTCTAGAGTTGTTGGAAAATATGAAAAGGAGTTTCATTTTTTATTGTCTTAGATTTATTTCGGCGGGTAGTTCATACAGACAGGTTATAATGAGTAGTTCATACAGACAGAGGTTATAGAGGTTATAGTGATGCATACTAAGGACTTTATTTTATTGGTCCCATCATATACTGATTCTTCAATATAAATAAGAATAAAAATGAAAATAAACAATACCTGAAAGATTATGCGAGATTGACAGGGCCCCGAAAAGGTGACAGGTCCAACTAGAAAGTGGTGACCAGCAGGGATGTGAACTGTTGTGGATGCCTTGGAGCAGGCTGCTTGCCATGCTGCCTGAAATGCCTGTTTCCACCACATTCATCGTCATTAAAATTCAGAATAAGTATATATGTGCAATTCTAATTGAAGTATGTTGGAATTAAGTCACATCCAAACTAAAGATGAGGTGATCTTAAAAGAATGAGTAATTCAATGATAGAACACTCTAACAACAAATGAAAGATCTTAGATTCGAAGAATAACCTTAGTATCGTCATTCACTCCATTGCCCTTTGCACCGAATGATGTAACGTCCACCACGTTCGAATTGCCGTCATACTTTTCATTCAAAGAAGTGCGGAGCTGGGCTTTGGTTCCGACTGCTCTTGTGCCTGAGCATTTCTCACTCGCGCCCAGTACAATTACAATAACAAACATAGCATAAGCTTTTTCTGCCAGAGACATCTTGTCCTGAGTTTGAAAAGCAAGACAGAGCTGTTTATGGAAAAAAAGGCTGGCAAAGTGGGCTTTAAATAAGATTTGGGAGATATCCTGGGCCTCTCAGTCTCATCTGATCACGGGCTTGCATGATTTGACAAGCCCGGACTTCTAGGCTATAAAACAATATTATCTGCATTCATTTCATGCATGCTTCTCATTTCTTTCACCAATCGAACTACAGTATGCGTGATGCCTACCGTTTCATCTGTCATTCCAAGGAGTAAAAAGCTTGAGATAAAATAGGCGAAATGTGGGGTCATTAGGAAGTTTTTAAAATTGTTTTCTAAGTCGTCGAACTCGAAAATTCTTCAATAGCACGAGCTATTGTGTGCAATGTAAGTGAAATTACATATGCTAAGTTTGAATTAAGGAGGAAACGAAGAACACATAGATTGACAAAGTGATTTCTTTGCATGGATCAAATAAAAGTAGCCGCAAAGAGCAATCGTAAGACAGACGATTCTCAGCAATTTCAGGGTTGGTTGGTTGGTTAGTTAGTATGGTTTTAGGCTTTAGAATGATCTATATTTTGGATGGTGCATTGCATTTAGTCAAATGCAGAAAATTACGGCCCAAATACAGTAAAGGAGTGTGGGGTAACATGTCTGTGATTTGAGTATGAAGCATCCCAAATCGTTTACGTTTCCTCATTTGTGGTGCAAACCATCTTTTCTCAAGAGAAGAAGTGATAGAACTCATGGATACGAGCTTTTCGGTCTATTCCAACGTCTTGTTTGCCGCAAGAAAGTCAGGCATCTCGTGACTTTGATGGCATCTTACAAGATTTCTTAACTCATTTACAGTTTTATAAGCAACCAACATACAAGAAAGAACTGTTCATTCACGAGAATTTTTTATGTTGTTCGCGACATCAGTACTGAATTGTCAATGTTCGACCATGGACGTCAAGGAAATGAAAGCTCCGTGATTTATTCTTTTCGTTCAGAATTTTTTGTTATGTAACAATAAATATTTTAAAATGCTATGGCATCATTAATTTGGAATGAATATAAATTAGGGGAGAGGGGCCCATAGTGGAGCATGGTCCAATAGTGGGGATAGAAGTAGTCCTCAGTGGGCCCCATAGTGGAGCACCTTAATATCCAATTGCAAAACACTTTTTATCCATAAAGTACACAAACTAACAAATCATGTGGTGCCACATCAGCACACCAATAAAACATGACTTAGTGCACCACTATCAATCTCACTTATTTTTTGGGCCTTTTTGGATACCTCAACAAAAAACATGTTGATGTGGCATCATATTTGATGATGTGGCCCTAAAACGAAATATAGAAGCACGTGAGTTGCCAAATAAACTATTGTACAAACTTGGGAGTGATTTCAAATTTCCACATAGGATTTTGAGAAACGTGAAGTTAGGGTGCTCTACTATAGGCCCCTCTCCCCTATCTAATATAATAATGAGCAATCCATTTTTCTCCTATTTTCAATAAAGTAACACGATATGGACTAAAATTTATTTCAATATTTAATAAAATATATTTTAATAGCATTTAAATTTGTAATATAAGGGATATATTTATCTTAAAAAATTTATGTAAAAGATGTCAAGAAATATAATCAATGTCTATTTTTTATTATATAATTAGCATTTTTTTTTTTTACAAATATGTAAAAGATGTCAAGATAAATCATTAGATGCCTACTTTTAATTATTAATACATCCATACTATTACATTCTACCCTTGTGGGTATTGCAATTACTCCTCTTGATGTAATCAAAAGTAATATTTGATAGAAATGTAAGAAAAAATAACCATTTAAACATTTAGATAGTTAAATAAATAAAGTAAAAAACTAATAATTAATTTGGTTAAATGAGGTGAGATTGATATTATATAATTAAGATCATTGTTGTAATTAATAAAGAAATAGAATAACTTAAAAATGAGGTACTTAGTTTTATATTTGATGAAATTTACAATATGCATATGTTAGAAATCACTCATCAAGATATCTGAAATTAAAGATATATTTGACAACTATTATTAACCTAGAAACCTAGTTCTAAAACTCTCTAGCTCATTTATACAAGTATGGAGGAAATCTCCATAAGTGTGGATATATACTTGATGTGTTGTTCACTTTTGCAAATATAAAGGTGATCTGTGCAAGTGTAGACATATCCTTGATGTGTGAAACTGAACTTATAACTTTAGTTTTGATCTAGTTGAATTCTATTTTTTTCCACTTATTTGCCTTTGTGTATGCATCTTGAATCTAATAAAGAACAAATATTGTTTGGAATAACCTTTGGGGATTCTATTGAATTATGAAGTTTAAAATTCTCCTTAGTCACACCCCTTGATGGATGGATACAGTGATGATCATCTAACATAAAAAAACAATCAAGAGTGTAGTATGCTTCTAAGATGATGTTGTAATGTTTATGTAACATATTTTTATCTAGTTTCATACAAAATTCTAAATGTGTTAAATAGATTCTTAGATAACTCCTAGATAATTTATTTGATGAACAATTAAAATTAAAACAAACTAGGCTGACATGTAACTTTTTATAATTTGCAGTTTTGCTCGTTCATTACAACTAGTGGAAATGAAGGGTGTTGGCTATGCCCAAAAACTTGTTATTTTATGTTTTCTTATTTTATTTTAGGATTTTCTTGGTCATTGATTTTTTAATCTAATAGGGCCTATTAAATTGATTCCCTATTCTCATGAGGTTATTATTTTTTATTTTTCCATGGTCTTGTTCATTCTATTGCATTGAAAAATGGATCCAAGAGCTAATGATAACCTAAATCACAATTTTCAACATTTAACATTCCATGGACACAAAAATGATCATAAAAGACCACTTGACTATTCTCATCAAGGAAGGACCCGAATAGCTTATCAGGGTTTTTGTCCCCTTGGGTTTTTTATTGATGATTTGAGATACTGTGATGTGTGTGTATGTTTTATGATTGCAAATTAGGTCAACCATGCAACTACAAAAAAATATAACCAATTCAAAAAAACACATAACTAAATGATAGAAATATAAAATAAGAGAGAAGAGGGCATAAATTGATTGGTTAGGGGCAAGGGGACCCTAGACTAGAAATGAGGGCTTCTAGAATCTTAGAACATGCATAGGTATGTCATAGTTTGTAGGTGCTTCCCTATCAGTATTAGCTTTAGAACTTCATCTATTAGCAAATAATTGATCTTTCCCTAATTTTTTGAAGTAAGATATTTGTATTCTTGATCTTCATGTGAGATCTTTAGTCTTCTCCAAATCCACTTCAGATTTGCAACCTACAAGAAAGAGAAAAGAGGAAAGGTTATGCTTTATAGGGGCTTACCTAAGTCAAACCCCATTTTTGTGTTTCCACCTCCCCAGTGACTATGCTGATGTTGGATAAAGAGTGAATACCCTACTTCAGGCAGAGGAAAATGAATAAAAACAAATGATAAATCACAATACTACAACTTACCATTCAAATTTGCATTCCTTGATGGACTGAAGTCATGATGTACATCTCATACAAGGATAACTTGATAGTTGATTGAAGATCCTACAAGTGTTAGTACTCACAATGATAATGGAAATAAAATATGAAACAATCTTACATATGATTTGACATGAATTTGATAATGTATTACAAACATGATCTTGATTGATGAAAGTGCCATAAAACACTACTTATTCTACTCTTGAATTGTATTTTTAGATGTTTAGTTGATATTCAAATTTCTCAAATTTTTCTAGGTTTCTTAAATGTTCAAATGATGAAAAAAACTTGTATTTATATGCATTTCAACATTTCTCATAATAATTATTTTGAAAGGCCAACAATTAAATTTAAATTTACAAATATATTAATGCTGATAATAAAATATTAAAATTTGGACCAAAATCAAGTGGTCAAGGATGAGGGTACCCTTGAGTAGGCCTATTTTGAACTTTAAATGATTGTTAAATAAATAATTAAAGCTAATTCACTAATTTAACCTAATTCTCTAATAATGGTAATAAAATGGGTAAATGATAAGCATAATTAGGTCCAAGCACATACGGGGAGCCAAACATAGTATGAAATTGTCAAGGACGATAATTTATGATTCTACACATTCTTATTGTCATGTTTATTTCATCTATTTGGTCTACTTATGTTATATTCATTTCTAGTCTTGTATTTGAGTTTCATGTTTATTACATGATTTCCTTCAACATCTTAAAAACATGTTTTAAATTTTTATTATACTATCTTATTACTCTAATTTAAATCCAAATCAAATCCCTTCATCTACCGAATTTTCCCAAGGTCTCTAACATCTAGTGTCTATGATTCTATCATGTTTTATGAGTACATAGACCCAAGAATTTTTATTCATAATGGTTGAATAAGCATTGAAGGTCCATCAACTATAACACATTCATATCTTCTTAGTCGTGAAGTCTTATTGCCCTATACTTGAGAATTATATTAAATAGAGAAAGTGAGATGATCAAGCTTGTAGTCCAATGTCTAATGGGACCCACTTGAATTCTTATCTTAGTTTATTTATATACTATATTTTCTCACAAGCTTGAGTCCTAATCATGATATAATATGTGTACTAGATCCATCAATTTATATCGGCTCTCGTTTAGTAATTCAAAATATATATGATGCCATCCTTTTGACTCAAAATCCCTATTTAAATATACTTAACTCAATGAATCAAGTCTATGACATATAATCTTGAGTTTGTAGTTTTTTAAAATACCTCCTTGTATCCGTTTTAGAGTTACTCCATGTTTTATTTCTAGTGTCCCTTATGGAAATAATCGTAGATGTCAAATCCTTAGTATACGTTGTATTTAAAATCTCTTTTCGGTTAGCATAAAGTTATATTGCATTGTTAACGGGTCTTTGTTAGCAGGTATTACAGTTTACCTAGTTCAGTTAAGCTGTTTTATGCAACTGCTCACTTTCTCCCTTGTATAAATGCTTTGCATTATATTGAATAAATGAATCAAGCATTTTGGTATCAGAGCACCAATGCTTCTATCTCTTTGCATGACGAAAAGAGGAGTACGATAAGAGGCAAGAATGGAGGCGTAAACATTGGGTTTGTGCCTGTGTTGAAGTTTATATATTGCAAAGAGATCTATGTCCTATATAGTGAGCGATAGAAGAGGCCTGAGATCAATGCTAGAAGAAAATGAGAAAATAGCGGTGAGCAGGTGATGAGAAGCGGACGATTTGAGAGTAGAGATGTAACCTGAGTTGGATTGTTCGCTACAGGGAGTGCCATCACTTGCGGTGGATGGGTACGATGAAGCAGAAGTGAGCAGAGGATGATAATGATCCGTGAGAAGACCAGTATAAGAAGGATAGAAACCATGTACCTGCACGTTGAAGTTTATGAAGCAATATCTGATCCTGTGTTGTAAGAGAGCAATACAATTTTTGTTGTGCTTGAAGAGTGATCCTGTACAATGAGAGAGCAATACAAGTTTTTCTTTTCCTGAAGAAAATCCCTTCCTTTTATCTAAATAGAGAGGTGTGAAGGAGAGTGGATCTCTTGTAGATCATGAAGGAAGACCATTACTGTATTTTGTTTATTTAAGCCGCTGTATTGTTGTGCAAGTTATGGGTTGAATACATATTTACTATTGTCCTTTGAAGATATATGTTTCTTGTAGCGCGGGTATATAGAGGAGAGTGCAAGATTCAATCGTATGGTATCATTTAGTAACAGATGTTGAATAAGTTTCTACAGAAAGAAAATCTCTATTCGGTTTGAGTTGTTTTAACTCTTCCTTGGAATGATCTGTTTGTAGAACAATCAGATACTCATACCATAGAAATTGCAGGCAGCTTTAATATGAGAAGTAATGCCAAAGAAAGATCACTAGTGACATTGGATGTGTAAAGAAGACTTCTACCAAGTCCAAGCCTATTGGAAAGGAGCCTAGACAAATTTGGAGTAAGGAGACATTATTGTTATTACTACTGATGTAATTGATGCTTCCTTTCAGAAGGTATTGGTAATCTTTTTCGAAGGTAAAAGGACTAAGTTCATTTAATACTATTTTATTGATCCATTTGGAGTAGTTTCATTTGGAATATTTAGAGGAATCCATAGGGTGCTCGTTGATCAAGGATTTTATCAAGTTTGATGTTGGTAGTGTCATCATGGTTATTGGAAGTCGTAATGGAGGATGTGTTGGAGTGGTCAAGATTAGGGAGAAGCAGAAGGGGATAGAGTCTCTAGTATCTTTACCAAAAGAAAAAGATGAGTTTATCAATGTTACCAATGGATTTTGTGAGTTTAACAATATTACTAATGAATTTTCAAATAGCTATACTTGGACTTTTAAGGCTATATTTTCAGACAACTTGATGGAGCTGTATGTTTTGGGAGCTCAATAGGGATTGTTGTCGAATAATTCAAGAATCAGTGATTTGGGAGTTCAAGAAAATGGTAGTCCAAGAACTTAGGAATTTAGCTCAAAGCTACACCCTTCCGAGGGTCATGAGGTAGCTTGATGGAGTTCCACTTGATTCAAGATCTATTTCTTCAAGGAAGATCTTCACAAAGATGTATATATTTTGTAATCGACAAGTTTTGTTATGTAAGCCTTAAGGGGGGGTCCTTTGGCAAGGCGATTTTATGGTTTCAGGAACAATACAATAAGGGGGAATGTTAGCATAATATTGTATTACATTGTTAATGGATCTTTATTAGTGGGTATTATAGTTTATCTATTTTGGTTAAACTATTTTATGCAACTACTCACAACTGCTCACTTTCTCCCTTGTATAAATGCTTTGAATTACATTTGATTGGTGGAAAAATGGATATCTAGAAATATCACTCTTTCTCCAACAAATCACTCAACAATGTCCTAGGAGTCCCAATTGGATTGACTAACAACTTCACAAGGTGAGTGAATTCACAATGAGGAGGACCTAGGAGGGGTATTTCTTAGCTTTAAAGGGTTTCACCACCAAGAAAATGCTTGGAAAATAAAATGTTGGAAAACACACTGTGATATGCAAATAAATACTAAATGACTTAGAGAGATAAAAAAAATGCAATAGAAAACTATGAAACTGGAAATGTGCACCTAGGAAGTTTGGAGATGTTGTGAGGATTCTAGAAATGTAAAGAGGCTGCCAAAAAGTGTTGTGGAGGACTAAGACACCCAAGATAGTGTATTAGTCCCACTACTGTTTTTCAGGGCAGATGTGGAATATTCAGATGTTTGAACTAGATCTGAAGGAATCACTCAAAAATATGCTTGGGAGGACTAAGATGCCCAAGGTGGCGTATTAGTCCCATTTTGAATTTCTGGAATTTCTAAGTGTGGTCCCAAAGCTTAAGATCTGAACTTCCTTCTTCACTAAGTTTTTGAATCTAAACTTGTAAAAAGACCTACAAAAGAAAGGAATTTGGATTGATTGTTTATGGGGGTTTTCCTTGGCCAAACCCCTTGTTTGGTAATTAAACGTTGATGAAAAAGTATAGACCTGAAAAGGGAAATGTGTGTTTGCCCTAATCTTAAGTGTGTCTAAGATTATGCAAGCTAGAATATGAAGAAACCCTATTCAAATGTGTTAGAATAAGATTCCTAAGTTGCAAATGTAAATGACCTATAAAGGAGATCTCTAATCACCCTCACAAATCACAAACATGAAATGTACCTTCCATAGGCAGAAATTAGAGAAATAATGGAAGATGAAATCAATCAAGAAACAAGTCCTTAGGCTTGGATAAATGGCTACTTGCATCTCCAACCTAGAATCTCTCATGATCCACAATAGGCATCCATTACTAATCCTTGGAAATGCTATTCACCAAACAAGGAGTGAAAAATATGAGATGATAAATTACATAATGTTATAGGCTTTTAAAGTCATGAAAAATACCAATGGGTGAAAAAATACCCTATGGGAAAAACTACCCGAATAATCAATGCATAATTATGCCTAAGTTAAAACTTAATCCTAAGGTAAATGTAATTTACTCTAAAACCCCCCCTTAAGTGAAACTTAGGGAGAATGCAAATATGAAGATGTAGTATGGGTCCTGGTTACACAACCATGTTAGGTACCCATTTATAGTGAAAAGAAAAAAATCTCTCACAACTAGAGAAAAGGAGAAAAACCCTATGGGAAAAAACCACTCTCCATAAGAGAGAAAAGAAAAGAAAAGCAATGCATGGATGGAGGACTCAATCACACCCCCCAAGAACTACATACATCATATATATACAATCAATGGCCCCCCATAAGAGAGAAAGAGAGAGACTATATAGCCCCCCCACAATGTGTAATCACTTGGAAAAATGGTAAGTGCTTGAAGACAAAACATGATCTAGTGTTGAAAGAAAACTAGTCTCCCTTTCAGAAGAAACAAAATGAAATACAAATGCAGTATGCTTCCCATTCCATATCAGAATTGAAAGAGCGAAGCATGAAAATGTATGATGGTGTCTCAGAAATATGCTCATGTGTCACCAAGACCTTGGAAGATGATGCCACAAACCAATCAAAAACATGCCCAATCACAACAAAAGGTGACAAACAAGGTAGCATTGGAAACTGATGCTGAACAATATCTAGAGACTGAAATGGGGTGACAACAGTTATACCACAACTATCATCAAATAGGAGGGATATACCCTCAAATGTGTCCTCCAAATCTGAAATGTGAGATTCCACAAACAATGAACCAATGTACGACAAATAAGAATCCTAATCAGGAAGACAATGAGATACTGGTTGTGATGAATCAGTGGATGTGCGCAATGAATCATAAAAAATAAATGAATGATCCTACAAAATATGAATGATAGGAGCCTCAATCAATGGCTCTGCACAATGAATCACTGAAGGCGAAGATACATCAACTATCTTTGATGGAGAAGAAGGAGCATCTAAAGAACCATCATCATCCTCATCTGAAGACTCAAAGTATTCCAACACTTTAAAATCCTGCATTGTAGGATGATCATAGGGTATCCTGTCTAAAAAATGAAGAGGCACAAGACAATCTGAAATAGGATCATCTGGGAATGGCTGAGTATCAGGATCTCCATGTGTTTTCCAGATTTTAATCCAAAGAGTATATGGACACTCAAAATGACCAATAAAATCTAAAGTGGCATCATCAATATGCATTGTAATAACTCCTAAGACATGATCCCTTTTGCAATTCCAGGAAAACTTCTTACTATTAATACTAGGAAGGGGAACAAGATTATATAAGTATGGAAAAAGATGAAGCCATCTCAAGTGCTTCAATATACCATCTCTCCATTGTGTATAATTTCCCCTTTCCAACATAATCACAACATGATGCAAAGAAAACCCCATAACAACTATGAAAAATCTCCAAAAATGCAAAGACAATAACCTTCAACAACAAATAGAAACTCCCAAAAATTGTAAATAAAGGGAGACCAATATCGAACTTCAATAGATTAAAATCACCACCAAATAGAAAAAAGTGAGATAAATTTCTCAACCACTTTAAAGGTGATGAAAATACCTTTCTGTTGATGTGTGGTTTGCAAAAATCGACCTCCATTTGTACAAGATATGTAAAAATGAAAAAAAAGGCCTAAAGAGGCACTTCTAGATCAAGCATCTGGTCCCACCATGTGACCACGTTCATCCTCGATAGCAAAAAAATGAGCCCAACCAATCAGGCCTCACAAGCCATCAACAAATAGGGCAGAATCACCAAGCACCAATCATCATCAAGCAAACCTCTTGTGAGACTTGCTCACACCAATGAGAGGGACTACAAAGCTATATGAAGGGAAAAAAATGATCCACCACTGCCAATTTGGGATTAAGTTCCCAGAAACACAACTTCAAAAAGAGAACTGGAGGCCCACACTCTTCAACAACATGAAACCCTAAATATTTATGCCATTCAAAACTTTATAACATATGAAGTTTGATGCCAAGATGGTCCTCCAGTGAAGGAAAAATGTGCCTCCAAACTACAAAACCATGGCAGGTATGGAGGTCTCCACAACAAATCAAATTCCTTTGATGAAGAAAAATGGCTCCCAAGCACTGTCAATTTGACAGAAATAAGGACAAATCAAGTTCCTTCAAAAATGTAGGCTCAACAGTCATGACTATCTATCCTCCATAAGAGAAAGCAACTATCAATTATGAAGCACTCAAGCGGAGATGAATCCGCAGCACAAATTCTTCACATGAAAATGTTTCTTTAAAAAAAATCTTTCAAAAACATAAAATTTGAGCCTCTAATGGAAGAATCGCCCCTTCAAAAGGCAATCATATCACTCCAAAAGAACCTTGTTTTGGATTTTCACATCACACCCCCACCAAAAACATACCTCTCAAGTAGCAAATCGCGGCTTCAAAGACACCAGATCGTAGCCTGATGACATATCCAAAAGAATGCACCTCGATAGAGATTTGAGCTTTCAACACAAAAAAATGCAGCTACTAAGGTAAAAAGTTATGCCATATTTCTTGAAATTCTCTCTCCGCCCAAAGAAAACGTCCTTTCAGATCTAGAAATCATTCCTCCCATAGAGGAAAATACATTCCTCTAATGATTACAAAACAAACGCCCCCAATACAAAATTCGAGAGGAAATTCGCTGGCACAAAGGAGTCGCACGACCTTCTTCAACACGGACGTAGGTCTCAAATGAAAATCATAGGTTTCATGCACCTCTGCCACAAAATGACTCCTCCAATAGGAATTTGGCCTTCACTAGGTAAAATCGGGCCTCAAGAAAAAATTTGATCCTCTTAATTTGAGAATTGGATCTACAGTAGGGAAATGGGCTCAACAAATTTAATCGTAACCCCTTAGAATAATCATGGCTTCAAACTATTCACACCAGCATAGATACAAAGGAAACCACCACCTCCAGACAAGGAAATCAAGATTTCACAAATCAAATATGCAGCCAACAATCACAAACATAAATGAAGAATAAAAGGCAACTTTGAAAATTTAAAATTTTCAAATGTTGAAAAAATCGATCCCAACACTCTGATGAAAACTCTCAATGCGGAAGGTACTACAAATTGGGAGGCTCTAATACCATGATAGAGAAAATAACCCAAGATCAACAAATGTAGAAAACCTTCACAAAATAGCGGGAGAGACACGAGCCCATTTCACCAAACAAGGAGTGAAAAATATGAGATGATATATTACATAATGTTACAAGGTTTTAAAGCTGTGAAAAAATACCAACGGGAAAAACTACCTGAATAATCAATGCATAATTATGCCTAAGTTAAAACTTAAGCCTAAGGTAAATGTAATTTACTGTAACAAATTATTTAATTTATTTTAAACTTGTGCATGCCCGTAAATATTATGTATTACATTTCATGGTGCGAGATAATATTTTTGTATAATTTTTGTCTTTGATGTGAAATACATTCAATGATGCCAAATAATCTTGAACCCAATTTAAAATTGATAGCTTGTAAGATTGAATTTTCTTAGCAATTGACTTGACTAGAATTTTGTCACTTGTGCTGCTTGTGATTAATATGGTGATTATGTAACACTATTTTGATATAGATGAATCTCATTTTCTCCCATGCAACATGATTTCAATATTGATATATTTACTTATTTGACACACCACATCCTTGCTAAATGAAACACATTTAGACTAGTTGAATAGATCTTGAAGCTAATTTTTTATAATCCTTTCATAAACACATGGGAATATTTATTTTATTTCATGTTTATTAGATTTTTCAATTATTTTAATAATATAATTTAAAATCTAATTACATTTTTTTTCTTATTTTCATGTTTTTGATAAAGGGTAAAACGGGTTTTACAGGGACTCGAAACCACAAAGTTTACAACAGAAAAGTCCAGCGAACAAAACTGGCTGCACAAAAGGAAAAGACCAGAACAAGTAGTAGCCACCCGCAAAAGACCATAAAGGTCAAACAAAAAAGGCCAGCAGAAGAGCCAACAAAAGACCAACCGCAATCAACCCAGAGTCTTCAGGATAGACATAGTCTCCGCCTCCAGGTTCTGCATATCATGAACACCCTTTTTAAAGATTTGAATCATTTACGGAGTGGGAGGAGCCTTCCTCTTCAAATTGGCCCTGGTTCTCTTGGAAATGCCAGCATCCTCCTCCTGATTTCTTTCATTAATTTCCTCCAGATCAACCACCAGAGACCCCTGTTGAGCTTTATCCAATTTCTCAGTCATGGCGTTGATGATGATGGCATTGTGTCTGGCCATACGGTTGTTTTGCTCGAAAATAATTTTGACAGTATTTTTCATTTTCTCCAATTCAAATTCAACATTTTTGTCCTTACCAACTTGGTATTGGGTATCAATGCTGACACCGTGATCTCTTCGTTCCAACTCTTTCTTATCAAGCGCCGCAACCTTAACTCCCAATTATTCCAATTTTCTTTGAAGGGACCAATTTTTTATCTTTAACTCATTGATTTCATGAAAAGCCCATTTCGAAAGTTTGAAATGGTTATTAGTGTTATTTCTAGCTAAATCCAAAAAATCCACAGAGGGATCTCTATCAGTGTTGCAACAAATATTAGCAGGGTCAGGAGTAACATGGGAACCAATTTTAGCATTTCTATCCAATGACGGGACAACAAAAGGCTCATAATTGTTAGCATCTTCAGGAGAATCTTCAGAGTATGAGACTCGGTTTTTAGCCGGAGGATTCTTATCAATACTTCTGGTTTTAAAGGAAGGGCTTCCCGGTTTAGGCACAACACGATCTTTCACAGTAAGGGGATTAGGGATAATCTTACCAGTTTGGACCACGGGCGGGCAAAGGCTCGTTCTAGCCGGACTTAAATTGGGAAAAAACCCCGAGCAACTGGGTTTAGTATCATCATCCTCAGAAATAGGGGAGGCTTCCAAATTAGCAGGGACAGGCATTTTTTGATAATGTTCAACAATTAATCTAATTAGGCTAGTATGCAAAATAGGGAATCTTCTAGGGTTTTTCTTGTGGTCATCCAAGCTTTTTCTCAAAGAACAAAGAAGATAGTAGGGGAAAGAAACCCTAACCTTGTAGCGGAAGTGGTTGAGCAGGGAAAAGTGATAACCGTATACCCTGGTGAAGCGACCATCCACAGTTATGTACTCCATGATGACACAAAGAACCTTTCTCCAAAGAGCTTTTATGGTGTCGGCTTCAAAGTAGCTATTAGCAATTTTCACCAAATTCAGTCTCTCCTCTTTTTTTCGAAATTTGACGATGGCTTCATTCGAGAAAACCCTATCCCTGAATTTTTTTTTCCCATCAGTAGACATTCCTGTCACATCAGCTATAAGATCTTCGTTGAGCTCAACTTTCCTACCAAAAAGGGTAAGAACCCCATTATCCCAATTTTTCTCAAAAAGATCCGTAGCCTCCTGATTAGAACCATGGAGTTTCTCCAGAAAAGGAAGTAAACCCCCTCTTTTAACTTTTTCCCAAGCCTTAACATTTCTTGTGTGCATCTCAAAGCTGTCTGGCTCAATTCTTTTCCTATCTCCACCCATCTTGGCATGCACAGTGGAGCAGACAGAGATGAGAACTTTACTAGAACTGGTCCCGCCAAATCTAAGAACCCACAAAGTGTGCCAGACCACCTTGCAGACTAAGCAACTAAGCTCGGTCCCATACAATCTAATGATTGTGATGTGATAATTCCATCCTGTCCTCATTAATGAAATGACACGCCTCTTGTCCATGTGATTCATCATAACTCAATAAAGCCCGGACATTAACACTTAGATCACTAAAATTTAGCCAAGTGCTCTATTCATTACTCCTAACCCCTTCATTAGCAAAAAAATCTACTACGACATTGGCTTCTCTATAGGCATGTGAAATCTTTATGTTGTCAAACTTAGCTAAAGTTGAGATGGCATCATCAATCCATGATTTTATAGTCCACGAGGGGGGGGACTTGCCAAGAAGACAATCAATAATGTTTTTGGAATCTCCTTCAAGCCAAAGGTTTTTAAAATTAAGACTTTGGGCCAAATTTATTATATAAAAAGCTCCAGCAGCCTCGGCCAGGTGATTGGTTTGGGAACCTAGAGGAGTAGCCATCGTTCCTAGAAAGTTGCCAAAGGAGTCCCTTATGACTCCACCACAACCCGCCGCCCCTGGATTACCTTTAGCCGCACCATCAAAGTTAGCTTTGACCCATCCATTAGGTGGAAAAGACCAGCAGACACCCTCTCTATCCTTTTTAACTTTTTTAGGGGCACAAGGCAAATCAAGACTTATATTCCATTCCTTGGCAACAATAAGATCATATGACGAATGGACCACTTTCTCGGAATTGCTAACCTTCTGGGAGATAGAAATGACATTTTCTTTCAGGAACCTGATAATTTTATAAAAAAAAAGTCCACTGAAGCTTCTTTATCTCTGTAAATTTTGTTGTTGCGTTCTTTCCAAAGACCCCAAGTGACATGAGGGAAAGAGAAATCCCATAAAAATTAGAGAATAGGATTGTGAGTTGGGGCTTTCCATTGAAGGAAGAAGTCTTCAATAGATGAGGGAAAAATCCATGAAAGTTGCCAATAACTGATTATTTTTTCCCAGACTGAGGCAGCGAAAGGATAATGAAGGAACAAATGACGCACTGACTCTACCTCCATCTTACAAATAAAACATCTATTAGGTATTTGAAAGCCGCATTTGCAAAGGTTATCAACCGTAAGCACCTTATTTTGGAGAAAAATCTAGAAAAAAATGTTGATTTTAGGGATCAAATGTCTGAGCCAAGCCTTCGACCAAAAGGGAGGAGAACCCTCAGAAGAAGTAACCCTAGCAAAGGCAGAAGAAATAGAATAGTTACCCGAGGGTTCATCAGTCCAGACAAGATGATCATCCAACTGATCAGAGCAAAGTCTAACAGCTAACAAAGAAGACTGAATAGGAGCAAGAGTCTGACTGATACTGCACAGATCAACCCATTTTCCATTCACTCTATAGTCTTTCACAAAAGAACCAAAATGAGCTTTGCAATTCTCTTCCCATCCACTAAAGGAATTAATTTTTATTAGGGGCTCCTTAAACAACCATCTATCCTCCCAGAATCTAGTTTGGTTTCCACTTCTAACTTGCCACCCTGTTCTAGAGTCAATAATTTTTTCCCAGTGATCAAATTATTCCAGTAGGTTGAACCTCTGGGAAGAAAATGGGATTCCTTCAGCATTATAAGAGACCTATTTTTCTCTGGCTATTTACTAGCTAGGATATCAGTCCATTCACCTGAAGATGAAAAAATTCTCCAGATTTGTTTTTCTAGAAGAATCTTGTTAACCGTTTTGATTCTTCTAAGAACTAATCCTCGGCATTTTTTAGTCTGCACACAAGTTCCCAACCTATTAAAGGTAGTATTTTCTTTTCTTCAACCCTCGACCAAAGAAATATTTTTTGAATATTTTCTATAGCATCCACAAACTTAGCAGGAATCTTAAAGAGGCTCAGAGCATAGATCGACAAGTTCTGAAGAGACGCTTTGAGGAGTTGAAGTTTACCTGCTTGACTTAGTAGAGCTCCTTTCCAACCAAAAAGCTTCTTACTAAACCTCTCGACCAAAGAAATCCAAAAGGATTTAGGGGGTTTAAGGCTTAAGGGTAGGCCAAGATAGGTGGCAGGCAAAGATTCCACCCTACAGCCAATGATTCTGGCTATTTTAGTCTGCCTATGAGCCGGGGTGTTGAAAAAGAAAAGAAAACTTTTTTGATTATTAATCAGCTATCCAGACGCTCTCCCATATTTATTGAGCAGAGATTTCAAAGTTTTTCCTTTCGAGACTAAGGATTTACCCAAAAGCATTGTATCATCAACAAATTGTTGATGAGAACAAACCAGGTTACTTGAGGAAGGATTGAGACCAAGAAGGGACCTATTGTCAATCAACCTTTTCAAATTTCTTCCAAAACTTTCAGCCATGATAGTAAATAAAATAGGAGAAATAGGATCACCCTGTCTTAGACCTCTGGAGCTTTGGAAGAAATTCGTAGGAAATCCATTCACCAAAATAGAAATAGAAGTAGTAGACACCAGCTATTCCACCATTTGAATAACCCTGTTACAAAATCTGAAAGCCTTTAAAATTTTAAATAAGAAAATCCAGTCAACTCTGTCATAGGCTTTTGAGATATCAAGCTTTAACAAAAAGCCTTCAGTTTTAGATTCAACCAAGGAATGGATATTCTCATGCACAAAAACAATAGAGTCAAGAATTTTTCTTCCAGGGACAAATCCATTCTATTGAGGTGAAATCAAAGTAGGCAAGAGAATTAAGAATCTTGAAGTCAGAACCTTTGAAATGATTTTATAGATCGAATTGTAGAGGCTTATGGGTCTGAAGGTCTCAAAGTTCATCGCCCCAGGCTTCTTAGGGATTAGAACCAGGAAAGTGGCATTCAATTATTTTAAGAGACTTCTGGATCCAAAAAATTCTTTAACAACATTCACTACATCGTTTCCAACAATCTCCCAGAACCATTGGAAGAAAAACAAAGGGAATCCATCTGAACTTGGCGCTTTACTCCCATCAAAAGAGAAAAAAACCTTCTTGACTTCCTCATTGGTAGGAATAGTGGACAACATAGAGTTATTTTCCTGATTGATAACTTTAGGTATAGCCTCAATTAAATGATCCTGATCATTTTGGTTATTTTCATGGTTTTCAGAAAGAATATTTTTAAAGAATAAAACAACATGCTTTCTAATGTCCTCCTCCTCCTCATACCTCATACCATTCACATCAATCTGAGATATTTTGTTGACAACTCTGTGTTTTGAGGCCGATAGATGAAAGTACCTAGTATTTTTGTCACCTGCAGATAACCATAAAGCTCTAGATCTTTGCCTCCAGAACTCCTCTTCCTTTTGATAATGTCATGTAACTTACTGAATAGCTCATTTTCTCTTTCCTTTGTATCATTCACATATCCCTCCTTCTGTATTTTACATTGAATCTCCCCCAGATCCATCTGAAGATCAGATTTGATCCTGAAGATGTTCCCAAAGGACTCTTTTTTCCATTTTTTCAAGTTACATTTAACTTCCCTTAATTTTTTAGCTATTCTAAACATAGCTGTGCCAGAGATACTTATGTTCCACCATTTCCTAATTTCCTCTTTGAAAGCAGGGTGATAAATCCACATTTTTTCAACTCTGAAAGGGATATTTTTCTTCTTTTTTATAGGATCCACAACAAAACCAATAGGGAAGTGATCAGATCCAATCCTAGAGAGAGCTTTAAGAGAACAGTAATAAACAAAAAACCAATGATTAGAAACTAAAGATCTATCAAGTCTGACCTATATAAGATCCATCCCCTTTTTGCGATTCAACCAGGTAAAGGAAGCTCCAAGTAAATCCAGATCAATCAGCCCCTGGTTGTCAATGAAACTCTGAAGATCCTCTTTGCTCTCCTCATTGATCTAGGAACCTACAAATTTTTCTTCATTCATTAAGGGCGTATTAAATTCACCCATAACAACCCAAGACTCTCTGTCAAAAATCCTCCTAAAGGCAGCCAACTCCATCCAGAAGGATTTTCTAAGACCTTTTCCATTGGGGGCATAGATGTTCAATTGGATCCAACTGAAATTATCCCTGATATGTCTGAATCTAGTAGCAATATGGTTCGTACCTTCCAAAATTGGATCCCCTTTGATTATGTGACAATTCCAGAAAGTAGAAATACCTCCTGAAGCACCGTTCGAGTTGTTTCCATGAGTACTACAATGTTGAAACAGTTTCAAATTTTCAACTTTTTCCTTAGACATTTTTGTCTCTTGAATAAGAAGTATATCAGGCTTGTGATCTCTAAAAAAATTGCGTAGAACATCCTACTTGTGGGGACTATTAAGTCCCCTGATATTCCAAGACATAATCTTCATTAATTACCAGGGGAGTTGAGGCACTCCGGGATGCTTTTTTGAGATCCATCCGCAATATCCTGAAAAACTATTATGCTCTCTTGTCCATTTAAAATATTTTTTCCCTCGAGAGTTCTTTGTTGCTCCACAGTCTACCTTTGCTTTTGATCTGGTAGAAATACCACTTGGAGTCTTCCATTGTTTGTTTTTATTTTTCTTTTTATTTGATAAGATCTCTTCTTTATCAATCTCTTCTTGACTATCTGTCTCTTTACTAGATTCCCATTCCTTATCAGTAAGGAGCCTTTGTTCCCAGGGTAATGTCTCCATGATTCCATTCAAATGAAAAGTTGAAAAGTTGCTAGAGAGTTTAGAAGAATGGTCTGGATTATCGAGGGAATCCTTAACAAATTCCAAGGATTTAGGATACTTAAAGTGATCTACACCTAAAGGAAAAAGACCTTCAGGGGAAGGGTGTGGGAGAGGGATGTTCAACTCCAAAGATAGCCCCTGAATGGGAATATCCTCCAAACCCGGGATCCCATCATTTTTCTCAACTGGGGTCCACTCTTGGGAAAAGGGGTGAGCTTCATGATTCGGTTTTTCTTGCCCAGCCGTCTGATCTTTACTGGATTCTTTTTCCTTAATAGGTAAGGTATTCACAAGATCCATTTGTTGGGATTCCAGCGGATCCTTACCATTATTTTCCATAACCACTTTAGCCTCATTAGACAGTGTTTATAGATACACATGACTAAATTTCTACAGTATAGAAAAAATAAATTTGAATATCAAAGATAAACTATTAGTGATATCCCTAAGTTAATTATTGTAGACATGCAAAATTAGCATATTGCATTTAATCAAGTCCATTCAACAGATAAATCAAGTCTATTTGATTTATCTCTAAGGTCATCCATTTAAATTAAATAAATCAACTTTATTTAATTTGATCCTAACATCACCCTCTTTGATTAAATAAATCAAATCTTTATTTAATTAAATCTAAAATCATCTTCCATCTCCTTTTGATTTAGTTTAATCCTTAAATCTAAGTCAAATAAGTCAAATCATCTAATCCCTCACTAAATTAAGATAATCCTGATTAATTTAATCTAACTCATGTCACATCCTCTAGCTTTTCCCACTTGCACAAATAAATCAATTTATTGATTTTTTAAATTCTCCATTTTCTCTCAAAATGGCATCTTTGAGGGAATATTCTCCCAATTTGAATTTTCCCTCCCACATGACATGTACATCCAACAAACCATTTAAGAGCTCTTACATGTCTCTTACATGTCTCTTGCACAAGTCAAACTTAGCATTTAACTCATCTTGTCATCAAATTCAAATTTCAAATCTCCCCCCTCTTTGGCACATTGACCAAAATGTGCTCATTCCTCAACCTCTCACATGTTGACAAGTGGCACCTTGTCATTGGTGGATCTTTAGTCCCACATCCTCCATGTTTGGAATTCTTTTATCCTTCTTGGCTATAAATAGAGAGTTTCTCTATTGTATTAATCCTCCACAATCTTAGTATCTCTCTCCACAACTCCACAACTCATCCAAGTTAGAATTTTCATTTGGATCAGCATCCTACATCTTCATATCATTTTCATCATGGAGCTTACCAAAGGATTGGGAAAGGGCTTCTTTCCACATCGAAGAAGCACCAATCCACTATGAATAAATATACTTCATGTTTTTTATATGCTTTAGTTATCTTGTCATTTGTTTGCATTTGGAAGCATGATGTATTATTTCATAGGGATGCTCTATTCAATTTTCTTAAGTTTACTAACGATGCTAATGGTTGTTTGTTTTTGAGAAAATCCATAATTTGATGTCCACATAAATGGCGCTAGAGGGAGGGGCTTTCCCTTATCTTTTTTTTAGTTTTAGTTTTAGTTTTTTCCTGAGTGTGCTTTTGATATGATGCCACGAATAGATCAAGATACAACGAATTCCTCCCATGATTTCCCTAATAAGTTACTTGACATAGTGATCAATCTCTTCCTCTGGTATGCATATTACATCTTATGCTATGTGTTATTCTCTCTGGTATATCAAAAATTTGATCATCTGCCTTATACCTATGTTACATATGATCATCTATGTAGATAATGGATTTCAATACATTTTAATACATATGATCATCTGCGTACATCTACCTTATATCTGCATAATACATATGATCATTATGGAAGATATCAACGATATGCTATGATACATTTTGAATGACTATCTTTTATATCATTACTACGTTACGTTTATATCTACATACATATGTTAATATTGATACATTTTTCCTTAATAATGTGGGAGACATGACTTTCTCTAACTTTTTTTCATCTGTGTTAATAAGTATATTTTTTTGACCTTTTCTTTTTTCGGCCTGTGATAGCAATGGTGCGTTATGAATTCATTTGAATATTGACTCGAGCTAGTGAAATCATGATTCCTGACTCTTTTGTATCTACATTGCTGATATTTCTAATGGTTATAATGTGGTCTACCCGGTACCACTTGAGATTTTTATCTTTGAATGAGCGATATCACTCATGAGGAGAGCATATTTCATCTACTCTCATTAATGTTTCTGTGCAAGCATCAAAGTTGGGTCGAAGGCTATACAACTAATTTATTTAGAAACAATTAAGACATCATTCACCCAATTCGAAGAATTTAAACATTCCTTGTGGGCCAATCCAAAGGAAGCAAAGTGTGCATTTCCCAATCCCAGGCTTGTGCATTTATCACTATGTTGATTGTGTTGAATCATATGCTTAAAATTTTCTAAAGCCTAGCCAAAAAAATTCATTTTGGGTAGATCTTGCATCTATTTCATTCCATAAGATAACATTTCTTCCAGGAATTCTATCAAATAGTTCGCGCACCCTCTATATGCTTCCATCTTGCTCGTTGGCTCCCCACCTGCAGCTTGCATTTTCTTGAAAGTTTCTAATGCCTCTTCAATAAATCTATCTCGTGCGCATCCTACAAATGTGTCAGCCCAAACAACCCATTTCTTTAAGGCTTTTTGTCAAGCAGTTCACATACCTGGTCTATGATGACTACATTTCTTAAAGGATTTTTGTTAAGCAATTAACATGCCTTGTCTCTGATTTCATACTTTGCACACATATCTTCCATGGATAAGCCATTTTAGAGAAGCACGCAGGAGGTGCGCCTAAATGCAGCAATTGCGGCCTACATTTATGAAGGATTTTAGTGAATGCAGTATGGGCATTGGTCAAAGTTCATGTTATAAGAAAAGCGACGCCAACTATCACTTTACATTCCCTTGTGAAGTCTTGGCCCAGTGAAATCTGAGCCCTTATGTCCTCCTCAAACATTGACTCTCACAAGTACTAATGCATTTCCCAAATTTTCTTCACAAAAATCAATCCACTCGTATGATGCATTGATCGAAGCGTGACTTAGGCATGGTTTGAGATGGTATTCTTCCACACCCTGGGACCAAGGGCTCACTATCCCTATGAATTTGAAAGTGAAACTAACTAGCAATTGCACCTTGGCACGTGCAATGAGTACGCCAACCAGTGTGCAAGGTTGTGTTCGTGGGTTTTACACCGGCTAATTGCAGTAGCTTGAAAGTCTCTAGAAGCCATTTGTTAGCTGGCTTTACATTTTCCAATCACATTAGCTTGAAGGTTTCTAAAATCCTTTACATCTCGAGATATAAAGTCTGGTTCTTTAATATTCAAACATTATTATTAAGTGCAGGTTTAGTCATTTATTTGTTCACATTGTGTCTTTAACATTCAGATGCTAATATCATTGTGTTTGACAGTGGTGTTAGTTCATTTGACAACGGTATTATTTCTTTTTTTTCTAACATTATATGTTTGGGCTTCTTCGATGTAAATGCTATAGCCTAGTTGAGTTGTGGTTTTTAAATGAATTCACGCATGAATGATTTATTGGATTTATTTATAGGTAGTAAAGACGTACTATTCATTCACACACTTGGATTGTGAAATAATAAACAAAATATAGAAAAATCAACAACATCACCTAGTTTGTTACAAAGTGATGTACTGAAATTTGTCTTTTATAGTTATCAGATTTGTCAAAGGTCAAGGAGATTCGACGTGGAGTGCCAGAGGTAGCTGGGTTTGATGCTTTATCATTGAATTCTTTGTCATTGAATCATCAAATTGGGCAAGGAATTATGGGAATATACATGTTCCTAGCTTCCTTTCAATGTGGGAGTTGCAGTACCGAAACCAACAGATGAGAATGGGTTGTGGACAAGATTATCGATGACCATATTTTTGTTTTGCTCTAACTTACTTCCTTCTATGAAATTGAAACCGTTGTTGTAATATGTATCCACTGCCTTGCATATGCTTAGAAAAACTCTATTTGATCATTTAGCTATAGTGGTTAGGAAATTATGTCTGAGGTTTACAATTACGTGGAGGAAAATCAAGTGTCATCTGACATATTTATTCCTCTCAGGTAAATCTTGCAGGTAAATCACTGACATGATCTTGAATCATGAAAGAGTTTTATTTATTTCCAGATTTTGACTTAAAATGATCTCTCATTTATTACTTTAGAGTGAAATCTGACCGAAATTTTTAAAAAAGAATTCGGCAGTACTAATATCCATTGATTTGTTTTGCATAAATATTTTGAGGATTCATGATGATTTAGAGACATGGCACACTTCTATTTAGTTCTCAAAATCTCTAGGTGGAATGAGAGGGTGCACTAGAAAGTTCAAATAATCAAATAGAAGACTGGCTTGATGCTCAGTTATTTTATCAAAATCAAATATTAGAAAATAAAAGGATTTAGTTTAACTTTATTTTTTTAGTTTTTATTTTTCTGCCCATTTGTTGTCAATCTAATATTTTTTTCTTTTCTTTTGGATTACCAGGTCAATGCTCAAACAACTCCATACTGACTATGTGGGAATTTAAGCAAGGTGGAGAAATCTAAAAAACAAAAACAAAGCAAGCAGAATTTGAGTTGGAAAAGTGAACTTGAACTTAAAAGAGAATTTTTAAATGCTTATTATAAAAGTCTAGAGCATACAATTACCACTTTTATTTTCTAATTTAGGCCAACTAGATCAATTTGAATTTAAAATTAATCAGTGATTGATTTTTTCAAAGTTGGATTAAAATTGACCTTAGAAACTCACTAGACTTTGGTTTTGGGTCTTAAAATTGAACAAGAAAACTTCACACTTGATTTTTGGTGCTTAAAATGAACCCATCATTGCTTTGAGGCTAAAATGAACAAGTGCTTGAATTGTGTGATTTTTTCTTTGGTGCATTTTGAGTGCGTATCCTCTCCCCTTGCACTATGTGCGATCTGGGGTGCAAGAGAAACACTCAAAATGCATTTTATTGCTTTGATTCACCTTTAAGAGAGGGATTACTATGAGAAAAACCTCACAATAGGAAACTCATAGGAAAGTTCTTGCAAGCACGTTTATTGGCGGGCTATATCAAAGGGTGTGAAATCGTGAGAAATTAGCACCATTCTGTGCCAACAACAGATTGTACCTAATCCCATGCCTTAAGTGGAACAGGAAAGGTTGAAGAGCCTTAAGTGGCCAAGTGGGTGAGTGTTGTTTCTGGTGTTCACGGTTTGTTGTCATTAAGAACCTTGTTTGTAGTAGCCAACCAATCCATCCAACGATTTTATCAAAGTGGTGCATTGGAACTTAGATTCCAAGAAGTTACTTGCCATGTACGATCTTGGTTAAAGTATAGAGGTTAAGACTTCATTCTTAACATACCTTTATACTCTCTCCTTGGTTGCATATAAAATCATCTCTTCTACTATGAAGGGCATGAGGCAAGCCCACCAAGAAAAACGTACCAATTGAGCTAGGATGTTATATTGCTTGTGAGTTAGTTCGAAAACACAGTGCTTGGATCCAAAACATTGAGACAAACATTAAACAAATTATCAGAATTTCAAACACTTTGAGAGGAACAAATACCTTTGAAAAGTCCATGTGTTACTGCTTGTCCCTAGGGGTTCTTATCCCTAGAAGGCTTCTAAACACTAAGACCTATATCTCGATTTGTTCATTTCAAAGTCAACAATAGGAAACTATGCTCTTGAAACCTTGATTTTCACATAATGGACCTTGTGGAATGAAAATGGAATTGAGACAAATATTTAGTTCGAAAACTAAGCAAGAAGTGTGTTTGTTGTAAAAGCAATTCATTAACCAAGATTAACTCAAATTGAACCCCACACATGTGCTTGTTTATCTTTTTATCATCTTTCAAGCAAACATTGGTCTTTTGGTTTGAACTACTCTTAGATAAAAGAATGTTCTTCAATATATTGGTCTAGTAAACAAAGTCTCTCTAAGTCTATTAGGATCAAAATCAAAACTTTCATCCATCCCCCAAACATCAAAATCAAAATCACCTCACAAACAATTCTTGGAAATCTTGAAAAAATCCCTCATGCTAAACTTTGGGAAAATCATTTGAACCAAATAAAAATCATTTTGTTTGATTAGATGTGTGTAGATGAATCCTTCTCGACATATTTAGTCAAATTTTTGATCCTTGTGAACAAGTCTATCCCTTGATAGCATCCGACATCTTGTGGTTTATGAGCTCAATATCCAAAATCCAAAATCAAATCAAATCAAAATCATCTTGTTTGGTTAGGTGTGTCTAGATGAATCCTTCTTTACACATTTAGTCAAATTAGCATCTTGTGGATAAATTTACTCTAGGACAACATTCAACCTCTTAGATTTTTTGAGTTCACTATCCAAATGAAACCGATCCCAAATCAAATCAAACATCAATCCAAGTCCTAAAGTTTAGTATCCTCTTCAAGGTTTCCTAAGAGTTCCAATCATTCACCAATCATCCATCTTTCATATCTCATCACCATCCTTTTGATCCTTAAAATCTTAGACTTTCTTTTTTGTACCTAGAGTTTGGATCAACCCAAAGAATTAGAGGTTCACCTCCCACATTCTTGAAAATTGATCCTTATTTTATGATCCAAACTAGACCTCAGGACAAGAAGAACATGGAATATAAACTTGCTCCATACATCATGAGTAATCCAAATCAACTAAACTTTCAAAACCTTGCAATGCCGATTGATTATCAAAACTCACATTTATGCAATCCGTACATGGGATCATTATCCCATGCAAACCTCGATGGTACAACAAATATGAGTATGCCCATTCAAGAGTTTGGAACACCTTTTCTGATGGTATATTTAAATCCAAGTCCAAACTTACAAATCTATCAAACAAACTCTCAATGCATGAGTCTTCCACAAAACGACATCATCCCACCAAATCCATACATGCCGAACATGAATATACCAAGTACAAGTTTACCAAACATGAAAATTTTGAATCCACACTTGGTAAAATATGGGATGAATATTTTTGCGAATCATACAAATGTTGTTCAAAGTAGAAAAAAGATGTTAACAAATCCATGTATTAGTCCAATTCAAGGTAACACCATGCAAAATCAAAGTTACCTAAATCAAGGCAATGTGATTCCCAACCACAAAAATGTTCAATTTCAACCTATCATGCCAAATCTAAGCGTCATCCAAAATCAGAACATTGTCCAAAATGAATTTGTCCAGGATCCCATACAAACACCACCAACATACATTCCAACTCTGCTTGAACAAAAGCCAAATCAGCTATATCAAGGGTGTCAAAATCAAAATCAAATTTCACTAGATCAACTTGCTTCACTTGCCAAATTAGTTGATTCATTGCACCAAGATCAATCACCACAAGGTCAAATCTCATAAGGTAACAAAAAAAAATAGACACCACTTGGGGGACCCATTGAATTGATCATGCAATAGTTGGTGCAAGAAAATCTCATTAAACTCCCTAATTATGAGGATTATCAACAACCCTTAGTTAAACTACTAGGGTATAATGAGAAGCACTTTTGTGGCTTCCACAAAATAAAGGGACACACAACATTAGATTGTATTCGACTCAAAAATCTCATCTAAGACCTTATTGATCAAAAGATAATAACTATTGGGGACAATGATCAAGATCTATCCATCAATGAGCACCTTGAAGATGTTTCCACCTCATCCAACAATCAAATTAACATACATCAAGAGTCACTTTTTGATCATGATCAAAATCCACCAACAATTCCCAACAATGATCCAATTCAAGAAATATCAACATCACTTGACCCTATGGTTGAAGACATTCACAATCTCTTTGCCATAATTGTTGAAAACAATGTTCAAGATCTCTCAATTAAGGAGCATATTGAATATGTTTCTACCCCATCCGATGATCAACTCACCATACATCAAGAGCCACTTTTTAGTGATCTATTTAAAGGAGTGTTAGAGTTATTTGATTCTATTGACATAATGCATGATCCATCGACCAATGATCATGTCGAAAATGTCTCTACATCACCTGATGAGTTAGAGGACATATCTCAAGAATTTATTCCAAAGCATGACCAACATCTTTCACCAAAGTCTATCAATGGTCCTTTCCAAGATGTGTTGACCCCCTTTGACCTCGTGGTTATAGATACTGAAGGAATCCTCAACTTGACACTTGATCCAAGTCCACTCAAAGATCAAGAGGATATCGACCCACTTCCCAGGCCTAATGAAGATATCCAAGAACCATTTGTAAGAAATCCATCCTTTGAAACTGACCCATGTCAAGAACTTGATCCAAAACATGATGAAAGAAACTCCAAAATCATTCAAGATCAAGAATTTTTATCTCCAAGATACTACAATTATCTAATGGACACTCTCCTATCTATACAAGATGCACATACTCCTCCAACTACCCATGAGATGCTTTCTATGGATGGACACATAGATGATCTTCATTCAGAGTAGGATCCCTTTACTCCTGACATTATTACACAAAAAGAGCAGGTTATTGATTCCTACAGTCAAACTGAGTTGACAACATTAGGATCAGATATATCCCAAATTCAGACTAGGGACATTAGGTATGAGGATATCCAACATTATCCACTCAAGGAAACAAGTCAGAAAGAATAGTATAATCCAGAGTTAGTAGAGCAACAAATTGAAACAACGTCATCTACAATGGTCATTTGTTAGAGCATGTTTACTTAACAAGACATCTCAAAACAAGTAGAATCAAGAAGCGAAGGTGTCACTACCACCATACTGGGGGCGACTATGTATCAAGAAAACATCAACATAGGGAGCATGAAGAATCCTTATGGTGAAAAAAATGCCAATACTACAACCAACCACGTCATGAATCTTCATCCACCCATCACCCCATCCAAAAATTGGGACCAACATCAAAATAAGGATGTAAATCAAAGCAAGAAGAACCTCATCAAAAGAAAAGAAGTAGTGAAGCATGAAGGAAAAATCAAATACGTATGGATACAAAAACATACAAAGAAAGATTATCCCTATCAAGCTCCATTAGCAAAGAAACTATGGGGAAAAATAAAAAAGGGAAAAGTATCCATCAAAGATGTCCATAAAATCAAAAGAAGGATTTTCAAGCGACGTACAAAGTGTATCAAGCAATTGGTCGTAATTCCATGCACACTTCCATATCCACCCATCATTGCTCATCTTCCCAAGTTTGGAGTCAAAGGTTCCAAACTGTCAACCAATCCATCTCCTATCCCTAAACACACACCATCCATGCCTCCACGTATAATATCCAATTCTCACATTGACCATGTGTTGGCAATGACCCTTCATTGTAAGGATTTAGAAGGCACTCTATCGTGATGTGCGCACAAAGACAAATTCAACTCGGGTATCAACAAAGAAGGTCATGAATCTCAAAATTTGTATTCAAGTGCATGTATCTTGGCAAAAAAACATCTTCAGGTAGGATATCAATGGCACATTATGACATAAGCATCTACATCAACACTACCAGGTGGGTCAGAATGAATCTTTTAGAAAAAACCAAAAAAATAAATAAATGAAAATCCAAAAAAATAAAAAAAAGGATTGAAAATAGTAAATAAAAAATTTGTCCTCTAGTGGAAACCACTATGGTGGCACTTTGGATAGGTATCATGATGAAAACTTGGAAAATAAGCATCATGTGTAGAATGGAACATCTACATGCACTAGTTCAAGTAGAAGCATCTCATCCTGTCCATAATAAATCCAACATCTCATTCATCTTATGCATAATAAATCCATTCATCCATGAACCATTTATCCAATCCATCTTCATCCATCTGCATCAATCGTCCCAACTATATTGATCTTAGTTTGGTGCACACTTTACACTTGCATATGGTAAACATCTGGACATGGGTCATTTTCATTGATCCTATCCTACCCAACATTATCTGAGCCATAAAGCATTATCTGATGAGCATTCTTTATTCAAACACCTTATCTTATTGCAAGATAATCCTTGGCATCCTTTGCATGCTTACCATATCTATCTTTCCATACACCTATCCAAGCATCCACCCATGGCATTCCATACATTGTTAGACATTAGGGGCAGATATTTTCTTCTTGCTTTAGGAATAAATCTTGATCTATATCCTCCAACTTATGGGGTGATCTGAACATTGACAAATGTAAAATCAAATTGGTCAAAAAATTTGTGAGAAAGAATCCAAATCACTAGCCCACAACATATTTTTACAAGAAGACATTCCTTATCAAGCTTCATCTTTCATCGGGCATCAATCCAAACAATAAACTAGATCAGTCGCATCTAAACTGCATTTCAAATGTCACATCCAATCATCCAAACAAATGTTGTTCCAAATCAAGCTTCAAAATCCTGATCAATCAAATCCAATCAATCCCTCATCATCTTGGGATATCCGTCCTAATCCTTGTGTTGCTTAACACTATGCTTGCATTGTTGTGCATCCTCAACAATGTTATCATCATCAATTCATTGATCCGATCAATCAACCTTGGCTTGGTTTTCAACAAAATCCCAAACAGAGCAATAATATCATTACACAGCCATATCCAAATCGTCAAAATCATGTGAAAACAAAAAAACATTCAAAAAACACAAAATCAAAAAACATTCAAAAAATACAAAATCCAAAAACATTCAAAAGACACAAAATCCAAAAACATTCATAAAATCTCAAAAAACACAAAAACATTAGAAAACTTGAAAATCAAAACATTTGTAAAACAACTCAAAATACCAAAAACAACCTCAAACAAATTTCAAAACATCAAAAACATCCAAATATTTGAAAAATAAAAAATAAAAATCCACCCATCCCATTTCAGTACACCCACAATAATCAATCATCCATAATAAATCAATTGTCACCCTCATCCTTTGGCAATACAAATAGAAACAACCACAACAATCAGCAAATTGTCACCCTCATCCTTTGGCAATACAAATAGAAACAACCACAACAATCAGCAAAAGCAAGCTTCAAATACAAAAATCAAAATCGAAACAACAAAATTTTAAACACAAAATCAAACTCTTGATCATTTTCAAACATGTCAATCGACTTTATATCAATAGCTTGTCAAACAAATTATCAACCCATCATCATCCTATGTACAATGCATGTCCTAGGATATATTGTTCCAACAATGGGAATCATTTTGGATATCACTTTGGATTCTTAACCTATCAAAACACATCCCTTTGGCTAGAGGTATGAAGAACATTGACTTGTTTGTTTACTTGATCTTTTCTTTTGATTTATCTTATTGCGCTCATTCCAATGACCTCTCGATGATGTCTAATCAAAATTATTTAGAGAGAAAGGAATGGAGCAACGATCATTGTCTTTTATCTGATGTGCTTGTTGGATTCTCTTGTAATATAACCTTGGCGAATACTTTCTTTGTTAGGTGTGTATGGAAGGTGTTTTGGGCAGCTTGTTGACTATTGCATTGATAGGTTATACCTCTCCGTGTTTAGGTCCGAGATGTTTGAAATTTCTGAAGTGCATCCTAACAAGGTTTCCGTATGTTAGGTGTCAGCAAGAATACTCCTATTTTTTTGTCGAGTCAAAGTCCATCACACTATGTACAAAGCCATCCTGGTTCTTTATACCTTGATGCATCGTATCTATGTGTGTTATCAAACATAAGGTAAGTAGCCCTTTTAAAATCCCAATCCTTGATAAGTGAAACATCATCCATCTCATCATCATCGTCTCTAATAAAGTCTTGTCAGATCATGGACTTGTTGGATCCTCTTGTCTTCATCTCATTTCTTCTTTCTTCTCTCCGCACTAACATAACATCATGTATCATGCATCCATCTCGCATCCATCTTGCATCCATCTTGCATCCACAAATCATTAGTATACATACATTTCATAATAGTAGCATATCACATCATCGATTCTGCATGCATTGCATCATCATTTAAGATGCTTAGGATAATATATATTTGTTATTCTCAGCATCTTAAAACCATCTCATTTGCATCATCATCACAACCATCCATACATGCATCTTGAACCTCTTTGTCGCGAGATCGACCCTCAAATAGAATCTTTTCACTCGATCTCTCGAGGGGGAAATGTACCAGTGTACTTTCCACTGGGGCATCTGAAAAAATCAGATTTTTTTTTTAAATTTTGATCGCGGTAAGATTATTCTTTGAACCAACGCAACAAGTACATTGCTTCAAAGAGGGGAAAAATGTAGACATGCAAAATTAGCATATTGCATTTAATCAAGTCTATTTGATTTATCTCTAAGGTCATCCATTTAAATTAAATAAATCAACTTTATTTAATTTGATCCTAACATCACCCTCTTTGATTAAATAAATCAAATATTTATTTACTTAAATCTAAAATCATCTGAACCATCTCCTTTTGATTTAGTTTAATCCTTAAATCCAAGCCAAATAAGTCAAAATCATCTAATCCCTCACTAAATTAATCTAATCCTGATTAATCTAATCTAACTCATGTCACATCCTCTAGCTTTTCCCACTTGCACAAATAAATCAATTTATTGATTTATTAAATTCTCTATTTTCTCTCAAAATGGCATCTTTGAGGGAATATTCTCCCAATTTGAATTTTCCCTCCCACATGACATGTACATCCAAAAAACCATTTAAGAGCTCTTACATGTCTCTTACATGTCTCTTGCACAAGTCAAACTTAGCATTTAACTCATCTTGTCATCAAATTCAAATTTCAAATCTCCCCCTCTTTGGCACATTGACCAAAATGTGCTCATTCCTCAACCTCTCACATGTTGACAAGTGGCACCTTGTCATTGGTGGATCTTTAGTCCCACATCCTCCATGTTTGGAATTATTTTATCCTTCTTGGCTATAAATAGAGATTTTCTCTATTGTATTAATCCTCCACAATCTTAGTATCTCTCTCCACAACTCCACAACTCATCCAAGTTAGCATTTTCATCTGGATCATCGTCCTACATCTTCATATCATTTTCATCATGGAGCTTAGCAAAGGATTGGGAAAAGGGTTTCTTTCCACATCGAAGAAGCACCAATCCACTATGAGATAAATATACTTCATGTTTTTTATATGCTTTAGTTATCTTGTCATTTGTTTGCATTTGGATGCATGGTGTATTATTTCATAGGGATGCTCTATTTAGTTTGCTTAAGTTTACTAACGATGCTAATGGTTGTTTGTTTTTGAGAAAATGCAGAATTTGACATCCAAAATTATAGATTATATATTGATTCTAGAGCTTTTTTGTGTGTAATAATTGGTGTAAATATTGAATATATATATATATATATTCCTAATCCTATAAAGGAAGATTTAAAGATGAATTCCTTTTTTCTTAAGTTTTTATATCTAATTTTATCATAAGAAAAAATTAAATATTTTAACACAAAGCTAAATTTTCTTGATGAGTTTGGAGATTTTGATAAGTGACAAGATCTCATGAGCTCTATGATAATTTATTGTTCTCTTTGTGAGTTTCTATTTTGTTAAGTTTTTATAGTTGTTGGTTTATGAACTAATGTATATGATGAAGAATCTCTATACTATACAGTTCACAAACTTTAAAACATACACAATCATATATGAAATTTCCTCAAAATTTATTACATATATGGAAGATTCAACATTGCATAAAATTTAGAAAATTTTTACAAGCTTTTCTAGACACATCTTGTCTATGAATCTTCAAATCCTCATGTCTTCAAACTTCTTGAATTCACTCAACTTTTGAAACCTTATTTTTCTCCTCATTATGCAGCTCTCATGGCTACCTTGAACATCTACAAAATCCCTTTTATCTTCCTCTAATTCTCTTCTCTTCACAAGCTAATTTTTTGAACTCCTTGTGCAACTTTCACAAGCAAACTGCAAGTTCTTTCTCCAACCTTGCTGCTATTGATTGCTACCTTTGAAAACCATTAAAGGATGTATTTTATATAATATTAAACCATTTCAAAAGCACCAAAATTTTCCACAAAAATATTCTCTTTCATTTCCCTCAACTTGACCTTTGAAATTCCTTGACAAATGATGACAAAAAGACATAGTTTTGCTCCAAAATGTGTTATAAATGTTACTTAACCATATAAAAAATATTTATTATGTAAATTCCTTTGGAAAATAAAGGAAATACCAAACCAATTTGTGCTCCATTGGTAATTGAATAGTCATTCATTATTTTTCCAAAAATTCACAATTTTTTCCTTGCATTTTAAGCACCCAATAAGACAAGAATGGAATGTCAAAGGTCACTTTCCTTATGAAAATTTTATAGGCATCCAAATTGATAGAATGAATATTAATTCTCATTTTCAATTTCCATTTAATATACAAATGGACCCCCTTTAACCCTTCAAGCCTTGAAATTATATAATACAATAATTTTAAAATCACATTAAACACACTGTTTACCTCTGATTTTTGAAATGAAGTCCAAGTATTGGTAAATGAAGATTTTATCCTTCAAAAAATCCAAAAGATGCTCTTGAAGCTCCAACCCATACCAAAATGAAAAATTAAACATGAAAATAAAATACTTATTTTTTGGGTTGATGTTGATTGCTCATTCACTCGAATGCTCTTGCATTACTCTATATGGGAATGCATAAACATTATGTTAATTATTATTTGGAGATAATTTTTATTTTATAATTTCTAAAGAATACTTGGTATGAATCTTAGGAATTTAGCTTAGATAAAGGAATACAAGGCCAAATGTATTCATTATTAATAAGATATTTTAGGGATTTTCATGACTATCTAGAGAAACTTCTCTAAATGTATATACTATTTTAATTGTATTACTTGGGGAGAGTCAATGATTCTACATTATACCCTTTTGAAGAGGAATCTCTCCTCTAGTGCACCACATATTTTTCAATTTTTTTTAATATGTTCTAATATTATTTTTTTAATTTCTAATCAACCTTTTTTTTAACTTTAACATCCTACTTGCATTATTTAAAAAAATAAAATATATTAAACTAATCAAAATATTTTAAAAAATACATATTTAGATTCACCACTCCGAGCTCTACAAAAGAGTATTTTTTTTAAAACATCATTTTGACTAAAGAAATACTTAGCTGAAGTTGAAAATTTCAGAAAATTCTAAAAAAAGTTGAGTTAGCTGCTAACTAGGATGCCACATAGACAATTTCGATAGAAAGGGTTTCAATCGAAAATTGCACATAAAATAAGCCACATTTTGATGCGACAAACAATTACATTTGTTGACCATTTACTATTTTCTATAAATTGGTTCACTTAAAATGTTAGTGTGCCTTGATTTTCTAATGATGAAAATTATTTGAAGTTAATAGATTAGTTTTGGATCCATTTTGAAACACAGAATAAGGCACCTAAATTATGCCTTACAAAACCCCCAAATTTGATTAATACTATAAAATAAGTATCCTCACAAAACATGATGATATATGATTATAATTGGTGTGATATGGAAGCCTAAATATTCTATTTATAGAACAAAATAATTCTTACAATTTGTGATCAAAGGCTATTTAATTCTTAAAATTACATTTATAATAAAAATACTTGTGACTTTCTAATATGTGTGAAGAAAAGTTTACAAATTTTCTATTAAATAGGATGAATCTTATGCCCTATAAAAAAATAATACAATTATTCGAATTCAAAGGCTAAAAAATAGTTTAAAAAAAAACACAATATTAATAAATAAACTTTACCATAATGTAGTAGATGGAACAATATTTTTGTCGACCATTTAAGTTTAAAGAAAGCCCATTGGTTTTGAAATGATGAAAAATAGGGTGAGTTCAACAAAATGAGATTGATGAACTAAAGTAGGGGACCTATTCTTCCTCAATTCAATGGGAAATGAGATTCACACAATGAGAGGACTATCAAACTTGAGGTGAGTCAAGTTAAAGTGTGAATCTATTGATTTCCTTTTTTTGCAAGAACATGGTCTTGATTAAACAACACTTCGGGGAGAAAGATTGAAAATAACAAACTAACTCCAAAATGCAATCTACAACTTTGATAAAATAGATTAAGCTCAATACTGATGGAACCAAAAATAAAATTATAGATCAGAGAGAGGTAAGATGATGTGTACCAGTCACCAAAAGTGATTTTCTGAAGCTTACCTGGGACTCATTCACCTAGGGGTGAATGGGTTTTGGTTTAGGGTTTGACTGCAACTTTTGAGAGCCCCTATAGCAGATTTGAATCTCTAAATTTTACCAAGTTTCAAGTTTGGAAATCCATAAATAAATTTGGTAATTGAGTTTCCATGAGATGACAGCTTTATGACAACTTTTGCAGCTTTGACAACTTCATCAATTTTTCTCTTCAAGAGATCTCCAAGATTTTTTTCCGCCTAAATCTGCAAACAAAAATCAAGAGGGAAAAATGTTTTGTTTTGGTGAATGGGGGTTTTCGTTGGTCATACCCTATTTTGGTAATTAAACCTTGAAATGAAATGAAATAGAATGAAAGGAATGATGAATGTCACAACTCACCAAACCCTTGAATGAACCTTGGAATGTAGATTTGCAACTTGCATGAAATGGATTCAATGGGTGTGGATCTTGATATTGAAACTTGATTTGAAACAATTCCTTCAATTCTTGAATGGATCATGAACTCTACATCATCATATTAGCTCCAAAAATATGCATGGTGCAAGAAAACGTTGATATGACAATTGGATCTTGATTTTTGCAATAATTCTTCACTAAATATGCTCTTGAATACGTTTAAATGCTCTTGGAATGCTCTAATAATACTCTTGATCTCATGAAAATTTCTTAGATAAAACTTGCTAGGTGAAACATAGTGAAATGACCTTATATTTATAGGTATGTAACATTAATTTCCTAAAATTCAAATAACAAAATCCAGCATATGAATATAGATTTGAATATGTTAAAATACCTTCAAAAACATAATTTGAATTTAGGTCCTAGGTCTAAGTGAGGACCCATTCACCCATGGGCCAATGGGTCCTAGACCACTCACCTAGGACAAACATTGTTCAATGAGAAGTGTTATGTTTAGGAATTAATGAATGTTGAGTTTCCTCTTCAGAAAATGCAATTAATTAGGCTTGGATTTTAATAAAAGGGGACAATTAAGGAAAATTAACCTCAATAAATTAAAGAAGCCCTAAATAAGTATGGAATTGTAAAGAGGTACACTCTACAACACTAAAAATAAGGCACAATTAAGTCCATTTTAATTAATAGGGCCCTAAAATTAATGTGAATATGTAAAATACATATTACAACACTAAATTAATGCATAATTAAGTTCATATGAATATTAGTTCCCAAATTAAGTGTGAAAATGTAAAAGGGATACATTTTTCTACACTACAGGTTTGAAAGTTATGATTAAATTAAAATCAAGCTACCTTTTGTAAACACTTTATAGTGATAATTTTTAGCAATAATAATTTTTTAAAGATAAAAGGAAAAGCCTGAATATTATTAATATAAAAAGTGCATAAATACATATATAAAGCAACATCACTATTGCAAAAGGTTTACAAAAGGATTACAAAATAAGAAGGCAAGTGATAGGCTGAAACATAACCTAATGCCCCAAATTCCAAAAGCTTAGACGAGAGGAGGCAAAAAAAACTTAAGCCTTAAACTAGAGAGAATGAAGAAAATTGAGAGAGGACATTTTTAAAAAGGGGATTGGTTGAAACTACTCAAACCACAAGAGGGGTGGTGCTGAAATCCATAATCCATTAGAGATCTAACATGGGCTCCAAATTGTTTACCTTTTTTTAGAAAGCAACTACCCATACTCGCCAGTGCTCGATCATGAGCTAATGACACTATGTAGAAATTTATAAGGAATGAAAGCAATTCCACAATAACACCCTCCTCTCACATGCACTAGATGTCCCACAACCTTGAAATTCCAAAACCAAAGCATGCTACTTCCAGAGTAACCTCAAGCCCACCTAGATTATGTTTTTTGAACAATTTTACCACTAGAGTCCCCACTAGCTCCTTTGGTTCTCGTAGGTCAAGGAGAGAAGCCACAAAACATGACATGATATCCAAGTTCACCTTATTTCACTCTGCTTCACTTAGGAAATCCATGCTGAAAATAATCTTTATAGCTTTTATATCCCATCTTGTGGGGTGTTTCATGATCACCTTCAAGCGACAATCTATGATATCACTAGTAAAAGCTATCTGGAACTTTAAACATGTGAGAAAAATAAGAGTGTCCATTCTCAATACTCAACCTGTTGCCAACCAATTATGATGCAAGAAGAATGGTGAGGGTATCACGCTGCAAGATTTTGATGCTTGCAAAATCGCTATAGAAGTACAAACTAACCATCTAGCAAAAATTACAGATCATCTCCAAAATACAATGCAACCACCTAGAATTTTTTTTCCCTAGATCATCTTCCCTAGAGCAAGGATGTTGAAAATACTTCAAAGAGCCTTATTCTAACTTTTGCATAGGCCAATTTTCCAATAGAGTAATATGCTGTCACTTAATCATAAATAACAAATCTCTTAAGCATCCAATAATCCCAAAGGAAATGAGCTGAAATGCTGCCAAATAAGCTATCGTATTGGAAATTGATAGGTAGTTTATGACAACAAATTGATCAACATTATTAAAAGCATGTCCCATTGGTCCTTTCTTGAATAAACCCAATGGCTGCTTATAAATTGGAAAGTTGGAAAGCACAAAAAGCAAAGAAAACTTGCCATGGGGCATGTGTGTGCAACATGAGGTAGTTCATGGTGGGTGATCCCACAATAGTGGTTTACACTTTTTTGCCAAACATGACATTGAAATATTATTTTTAACTAAATATTCACTTTTGGGTGCCTATAGCTGCTAAACTATAAGGGATTTGAAGATGGTGCAAAATAGTGATTTGTGACATTTTGTCTATAGATTCTAAATATATATATTGTAAAACATTTGGAATCAAATTGCATTTCCTTTTCCATCTCCTTCAAAAACTAGTTTTCAATAGTAAACACCACTTTTAAAGTGTGACGTGTACTTACTAACACAATTTCTTTTTTTATGTAGAATAAAATTCTATTTAAAAAAAAAGATTTGTAACTACGATATCTAGTGCATGCAATTGGGTTCATAGTGTTTTATTGAATATTTTTTTCTTAATTAAGCTCTCAAGTCAAACTAGTTACAATTTAGACATAGGTTTACTTGCTAACACAACTATTTTGTATGTATTGAAATTCATTTTTTTTTGTTGGATCAAGGACATCAATATGAGTGCATAGATATTTTTAAGCTTTTTTTTAATAATAGACTATTTTTCCACATGTGTAGAATAAAGAGCTTGATTTTCAGTGAAACAAATACATTCACAAAAAATAAAAAATAAATATAATAATAAAATTAAATATATTTAAAATTATACTTTGGACTACATACTTACAAAAACTAAATTTTAAATGAATTCATTTGATCCACCAAAAGTTAAATCAAAAGTGGTTTTTTATTAGCATTTTTGTAGGTGTAAAGGAGACTCTGTTATAGGTATGGTTTAAAACTAGTAGGGTTCTATTCAAGGGGGTTCGATCTAAGGTGGTTTGATCAAACCCTCTTCAATTGGAATCCTCTAAATGGAAATTTTCAAGGCTTAAATCATTATATTTTCTTAAAATATGTGATTTCAAGAAAAGTCAGAATTTCCCAAAAAGTGTAAACCACTATTGTGGGATCACCCTGCTAGTATGAAAGGGAACTCAAAATAGCGTGTTGTTGCCACATGCTTATGGTTGTGTTATCAAGGAAATAAAATAAAGTAAAACACCAACTTATACTAAAGATCAGATGAATGCAGATGACTGAGCATGAACTCAAATGGTCCTTTGACCAATACAAATGCACAAAATCACCATGCCACCAACATTCTTTTTGTATTTTATGACTAGGGGGACCCACCAAGGGGCCTAGCCAACTGCACAAAAACAAAAATAACTAGCATGAGACAACTTTATTAACTTGCACAAGTGTAGCATGTGGCAGGCTACGAAGGAGAACTATTGGATAAAGAAGACAAAACTAGGCTAATTGACGGAGGTTCACGAGGACTCTACATGGAACTAAAGCACTCCCACAATACATAGAGATTTCTAAAGTGAGAGCAACATGATTAATGAAACCATCCAATCATGCAGCTGGGCTTTAAAGCAAAACTTTTGGCCTTTTCCAAGGCATGCCAACATGACACTTGGAAACTACAAAAGAGGTGGGTATTTGGGGTATTCCAACAATTGTGGGATCACCCTGCTAGTATGAAAGGGAACTCAAAATAGCATGTTGTTGCCACATGCTTATGGTTGTGTTATCAAGGAAATAAAATAAATTAAAACACCAACTTATACTAAAGATCAGATGAATGCAGATGACTGAGCATGAACTCAAATGGTCCTTTGACCAATACAAATGCACAAAATCACCATGCCACCAACATTTTTTTTGTATTTTATGACTAGGGGGACCCACCAAGGGGCCTAGCCAACTGCACAAAAACAAAAATAACTAGCATGAGACAACTTTATTAACTTGCACAAGTGTAGCATGTGGCAGGCTACGAAGGAGAACTATTGGATAAAGAAGACAAAACTAGGCTAATTGACGGAGGTTCACGAGGACTCTACATGGAACTAAAGCACTCCAACAATGCATAGAGATTTCTAAAGTGAGAGCAACATGATTAATGAAACCATCCAATCATGCAGCTGGGCTTTAAAGCAAAACTTTTGGCCTTTTCCAAGGCATGCCAACATGACACTTGGAAACTACAAAAGAGGTGAGTATTTGGGGTATTCCAACAATGCCCAACAAATGGGGGGACACCATGAGTCCCAACAACACAATACAAATTGGGAAAAAGTTGAAAAACACAAGAGGGACTAGGAAACATTAACCAAGGTTAAAGGAACCAAAAATGGATGCAGGAAAAAGCACAGGACCAAACAATAGACCACAAAGAATGAAGATCATAGGTGAAACTCAATTGTGTGTGAACAAAAGAACATTGATGAGTTTCAGAGAGGAGGAAAACTATGAAGCTGGTGTGAGAGGTGGCCCTACATGAAAAAATGCATAGGGGTGCTGCAAAGTGGTGGAAAGTACCAAAGCTAGAGTGAAAAATGGGTCTTTGTGAATGACATACCACTCACAAAAGAAAGAGCCTAACCCCACTAGAGTGGAAACAACCTAGGAAAGACAAGCCACTAAGCGAGAGGAAGATCCCAATGCTTTAAGAGAGGAAGCATCCCACGAGGCACCAAGAGGTGGATGTGGAGCATAAGGACCATGCCATACTAATGGTTAGATGAGGATTGGATAGTTATCATTGACTTTAGCCAATGGAATTACATACTAGTGAAGACCAGAAACCTAAAACTTACACAATAAAACACATTGATTACTTAAATTAGGACCTCCTATGAGGGGAAAGAATCGTTGTTAGCAAACCATGCTAGCATGGGATTGTAGCATAGAAAAATGTATCTTTGGACATTTTCATGCTCATTTGGGTCTTTCTTGTGGACGTCGGCTTAGTTTTTCCTTGATTTAATGTTGTAATGTGGTCAACACATTCACATTAGGTCTTGTACCCTTCTAAATTAATAATAAATTTATGATTCCTTGCAAAAGTGTTGTAACATACTTTCACACTTTTCTAGGACCTTATTAATATGTTTCAACTAAATAACCTCTTTTTATCACTTATGAAGCCTTATTTCAAAGTTTTAAAAAGTGTTGTAACAAAATTTCACACTTTTCTAGGCTTGTCATCAATAATTTGACCCTTTCTTATGCTTTAATTAGCCCCATTTTACATTTATAAGCCTTAAGTGTATTTTTTGAAAATAATCCCGATAAACATCAATTAATACATTTAATTTCTGGCACCCACTTAAAATGCCTAAGTGGGACCCATTTTCCACTAGGGGCGAATGAGTTTCCTTTGGCTCAAAAATCAAAATTATTTATAAATTCTGGTGGGATATTATTTTCTAAGACCTAAGGTTAGCCTGTGATGTGGTATTTTTGGGAAATTTTACATAATCAAGTATAAATATAGGGTTTTTCCTCTCATTTCACCCCCATTCATTCACTTAATCATTCAATCAATTATTAATTATTCACTTAAGCATTCTAGGCATTTCAAGCATTCTCGAGTCTACATCCATTGGAGCTTCTACTTGCATATCTTCAGATTTCTACTTCAAGGGTTTGGTGAGTTGAAGCATTGCAGTTTGTTCATTCATCATTCTCTTTTAATTTCATTTTATTTTCAAGGGTCTAATTACCAAATCGAGGTTTGACGAAGGTAAACCCCTATTCACTAACCCTCAACAATTTTTCCCCCTCTTTTGCATGTGTTTTGCAGGTCTAGTGTGCAAATTTGTCAAAGAGAAAGGTGTGAAAAGTTTTCAACAATTTTTCAAAGTAATCCAAAGTTTCCAAAGCCCTAAAAGAATCTTGGAGAACACCTACAGGTCAAATTTCGTGGGTTCAGATGTGGAAACTTGTCAAGAACCGAAGTGCAGACCGGGAGCCACATATTGCACTTTTGAATTTCTCAAAATTTAGAAGTGGACTGATACACCATTAGTGGCGTATGAGTCCCATTTCCAGGATTGAGGGCTTCAGTTTCCACTTTTGGATTTTTAGAAATTCAAAAGTACACTGATTCACTATTGATGGAAAATGAGTCCCACTGCTACACCTGAATAGGGTTTTCTCCAGTTCTGGATATCCATTTGTTTGAAACGGGCTCTAGAACAGTTTCCCAGATCTAGGACTTATTCATCCAGAATGGTGAATGAGTCCCTGTAGGCCAAATTTCTAGCATGAGTAGCATTTCAGATGTCATTTCCAGTTTCCATAAAGTTATTAGGTGCACACTTTTTGTTCCATTCATTTTTGTTACAGTTTGCTTTCATTTCTAGGTGTTTTTACATATCATAATGTGTTTTCCAACAAGTTTCATTTCAATAGTTTTCACTTAATAATTAATATATTTTATCAGTTATTTGCATTTAGTTTATCTCGTCTAGGAACATTTCATTCATATTTCCATTATACTTGTATTAGTTTGAGTGAACCACCTAGGTTTTTTGCCTATCTCTCTTCTTTTAGGTGAAAAACCCTAATAGAGCAAGAGAGCCATAGCACCAAAAAATCTATGGTTCATTTTTAGTGAACCTACTTTTCAAATACCTTCTTTTCTAATTTTGGAGTCCATCATACATCTAGCTTGCATTGACCTTGCATTAAGATTTGCATGGATTAATTTGCATGCTAGGTTTCAAAGTTTGCATTCATGAAAAGTGTATATAGCTTGCATTTTTGGCATCATTAATCATTGAATTTTTTTGAAATTTTGCATTTTTAACTTAGGTCTACATCATAGAACTCATAAAACATGAAAATCACTCAAAAAGATCTAACAATTCTGAAACAAATCCCTACTGGGACTCATTTTCCACCTTGGGTGAATCAGTCCCTTTTCACCCCTGAAACTACCTTTTACTGAGCTGAAAACCCTATTTGTAAGCTTCTGATTGCTGCCATTACCTACCTAAGTTAGTAAGCTGAGTTTCTATAACATACTTTTCATTAGATCTAGCTTATATTAGCTCATTTAATGCATTGCTTAATTTTAAATTTTTGTTTTCTTTCAGATTATTGCATAACATAATCAGAAAATTACCTTCTTTCACATCTAAAAATTTCATTTAAAACATCTCATCTTAAATCATTGCATTGCATTTTCTTTCCTTTTTCATCATAGCATGTTTTCTTTCAAAAGATGTGGCTTTGATTTAATGGATTACATAAATACAATATCCCCTCTTATGAGTTCAATTTTGATTACAACGATGAAGTCATTAAGAAACATGTTAGCCATCGTTAAACCATTGATACAATCCTTAACATTACATTACCCATTGGTGAGAATGGTAGTGTAGACAATCATAACAATCATACTTGTTCTTCTCTCGATACCTCTCCTATTAGTGATGAAGGTATCTTGGTGAAAGAAGCTACAAGTGTTGAGAGTCTTGATTGTCCCTCTCCTCATTCCACTTTGGAAGACATTAGAAAATATTAGGATGAAATCATAGAAACATTTCTAAACATCACCTTACAAGTAGTCTTCATAACCATGATAATCAACATTTTCCTTCTCCTAATATTCCTCCTCGATGCCACAAGGATAGGTTGGTGTTAGAAGACATATCTATTAAGAGTCGTGATAATCTTGAACCTCGCTTCCCTAATGCTCCCACCATTTGGAACAATCTATTTGACAACCATAGTGGTCCTTCTCTTGATGCCTCCCCCACTTGTGATGAAGCTACTTTACAAACTTTAACCTTGGATGAACATATTACAAGCTCTCCTAGTAGGGTAGATAATATGGAACATGAGAATGAGACCTTAGGGAAATATGGAAAGCAAATAGAGTCTTCCCCTCATTTCCCCACTATTGATAAACACACAAATTCAACCATTGATCATTCCCCTACTTGCGATGAAGTCATTTTAGAAGAACCAATCCATGAATGTCACGAACATTTGATATGTAGTTATTCTAAAAAATCTCCTTATAGGGAGAATATCATGGTGCTAGGAAAAGGAAACAATAATAATGTGTCTTCCTTCAATAAAAAGGTGATTCTTGATTGCCCTTTATTAGAGATACATCAAACCAATATCATTGAGGTTATGAATACACAAGTGTCCATTGGATCCCCCTCGATTAATGGACCTCATACATACCCTGTGGGACATCCTAAAAACCCTCTAATTCTCTACCCACCTTCACACAAATGAAAAAACTCAAAATAAACCTGAACTTTTCCTTTACCCTCCTAAGAATAATGTTTCGCAACAATTGAGTCATAGTATTGTTGCTCATACATATAACACTCGCAACAATCCACAACCACCACAACCAACCCCGACACCCTTACAGTTGCCTAATCATATCCTACCTAACCCTTTCTTGCTAGGTCGAAAGGAGTATGATCTTGTCGAGAAACTTAAGAATACTCCTGCTAAGATATCATTATGGGACCTTATTCAAGTCTTCCCTCACTATCACAACATGATCCAAATAGCCCTACAACAAGTTCCTGTCTCTTCTAGTGCACAACCAAATGACACAACAACCATCATTCATGGAATAAATAATGATATTTTTTTCCACCAAAGTGAACTCCCCTCTTTGGACATGCAAAAAAAACATGATCCTTTCATGATTACAGTGTAATACAAATGAAAAGGGATAAAGATAAATCTTGTAGATACTAGTTCTGCCCTTAATGTGTGTATTGTGAGCCTTCTAGATAGGCTTGGCATCGATCAATCGACCATTTGACCTGATTCTTTATCTATTAAAGGATTTGGAAATGTCAAAAAGAAATTTCTTGGGTGACCATTATACCTCTTACCATTGGAGTGGCCACCTTGAATACACCAATCCATGTTATGCCTTATGAACTTTCTTGTAATCTTATCTTAGGCAGACTGTGGATTCATGCAATGAAATGTGTGCCTTCCACTCTTCATCGCAAAATGAAATACATCTACAACAACATAGTCCACACACTTGATGCTAATGTTGAACCTTATAGTGTCTTACAACTTGATAAAAACAAAGAAAATTCCTTAAACACATCAACATCAACTACACCAGTGGAACCAGTAAAACAAAACAACAATGAATAATATATTTAACAATTCATGAAGCTATTAGAAGATGATTGGGGTTCCTTGTATTTCAAACATGATTTCATGGGAAAATACAAGATCATACAAAATAATTCACATAAGGAAAATGAAAAAGAAGATGACCCTTCAAAAGCATCCACTTCAATCACTTTAGACAATGTAACAAACTACACAACCACCATTGACGATGATTATCACCGACCACCACCTAATCCCAAAGCAATGAAAAATATTTATGGACGAGGTTATGAACTTATGAAACAACTTGGATATAGTGGCAAAGGATGTGGTGCTAACGAACAAGGTATCCGCAACCCTATAGAGCCTATCACACAACAAACAACTTATGGTCTTGGTTATTGTCCTTTGATAGAGATCACCAAGCCTTGACTCAACATCAACACCCTCACACAACATACTCCTAAATCAACCTTAACAGTCGTCCATCCTGAACTCCTCGACACTAGTGGTCTTGAAAGTCATCCTTTACACACCATGAAACAAACAACTTCACCTTTGCTTAATGTCAATGTCATCTTGCAAAACACTAATGAATTGAATTTGTTAGATTTTACACCCTCCTATAAAGGAGAGAACAAGATCTCACAATTTGCAATGTCTTGTGTAGGTATGACAACTAGTACTAAGAAAGAGGTATCTTTTCCGCAACTCACAACTATACTTTCTCCTATTAATCAAGAGGGTATCTTGTTGAGAGTCCTCCAAGATCACTTGATAACCCTTCCTCCCTGAACTCACAAGAAATTCTATTACAAGACATCATTTTGTGCATACCATAGAGTTCATGGTCATTCTACTAATGAATGTAAAGCTTTGAGTAGTAAAATCCAACATCTTAGGGAGTTTGATCTTCTTCCTTTTGTGGGGGCACCTAATCCTTCTAATTGATACTGATTTTCACTCTAGCATGTATTTATCATTTCAGCTTACCCTTGTCCTGCACTCAGTAGGGGAAAGAGGTTATGTAGCCTTGTCCTCGTATGTCACTTGTCATTGCCTCTTTTGACTAGTCGTTAACCTTTCATGAATATATAAGAGCAAGCTTGGGATGTGGACGACATGCCTTAAGTTGGATTGCATTTGACATACTTCCCTTTTTCATGATGTCACTTATAGGAAACATATGACTTGGCATAGGGCTTTCCAAATAAGGTCTCATCTTCTTCTTCTACTTTAAAGCAATTACTCATAGTACTGGTGTTCGCAACTGCTTTAAAGTGGGGGCATACATCACCACTCACATTTCATTGTGCGATTTATTTCTTCTTCATCTTTTTCTTGGTGGTATCATTGGGTTTGATTCCCTCCAAGAGCATGATACTTCTTTGACACATCCTCTCTTGGAGACATTAAGCACAATGTCCCCTAAGATATGACCTTGCACGAACAAAGCAAAGTCCCTTTGAACATTTCTTGTACCATATTGCATTGACCATGTCTACGAGTGTCAAGCATACAAAGTTTTGCTTACATCATGGAGCTCGAAGTTCATTTTCCTTTGTGGTGCCCTATTAAAGTTATTAGAAGGTATAACTTTAGTATGGTTAAGCAGGAAGCCCATTCTGAGGAATGACTTTTCTCCATAGCCACCTTGTGGATTTCTCACCCCGTGGACAACCAAAAGTTCTATGGCTCCATAGTGAGTATACCTAGGACTTCTCACCCAATGAACAACCAAGAGTTTCATTGCCTTAGAGTGAGTATGCATTTTTGGACAAACAACCTAGATATGATCCACAATGTGTTGGAAAAATAGTCGAAGCTTGATCCACCTTTTCATTTTCACCTTTCTCTTCTTCCTAAGTTCTTGCCATTATATGATTGCGTATCTTGTTTGGTCGCACATCATTCACCTTGTGTGTGTCCTTTTGCACTCATGTTGGTTTGACTTAGGATCTTGGATCCTAGGGGCTTGACCACCTTTTGGATCTTTGTTATCCTAGACCATCCACATTGGTATGATTAGACCTCTCTTGAATGTCTAATTTAGTGTAAATTTGAAGCAAGTTCATCTTCTCACTAAAGTGGGGGCTAAATGTATCGTAAAAAAAAGGAAACTTTCTTGATTTGGGGAATAATTGATGATAAATTGGACTTAATAAGGCCCTAATTTAGTGTTGTGAGGTGTTTTACACATCCACACTAGGTCTTGGACCCTTGCAAACTGAATGAAATTCATTTATTGATGTCTTGTAAAGGTGTTGTAAAGTGTTGTAGAAGACTTTCATGCTTTTCTAAACTTAATGGACCCATTTTCCCTTAATTCAACATTGTAAAATATATTTAATGGAATTTCCATATCAATCTAGAAGGCTTGTAAAATAAACTTAATGTTAATCTAGTGTTGTAATGTGTCTTGCACATTGACATTGGATGTTGTGCGTTTCTAGGCTAAGTGGACCTCATTTTAGTGTTGTAAAGTGTATTTAATCACACTTTCACATTGAATTATGTGTCCCAAGCCCTGATTGACCTTCACATCATCATTAATAGGCCCCTATTACCCCATATTGTGCATCCTGAGGCATAATTTGATGAAATACCCAACAAAGTCACCATATAAACCTGATTTCCTCATTCCCGAACAACCCAGCTAGAAAATGGGCCCCTCTGGGACTAATCTTCCATCTATGGTGAATGAGTCCCTGCCTAGTGGGACTGATTCACCCAAGATGTTGAATTAGTCCCATTTGGGTCATTTTTGAGTTTTGCACAGGAAAAAGTTGGATTTTAAGTTTTATTTTTCTCCATGATGACCTTGGGGATTAAATTAATGAGAAAATAAGGTGAACTTCCTATAAAATCAAGTCTCTAAATCCTAAATTAGAACCATTCTTCATTAAATTCATCTATCATTCTTCTATCTCAAGTCAAACAAGTTAGGGTTTTATCATCTCAAGTCACCAAGATAACATTTTTCAGAAATTCAAGTATAGATTTTTCATGTTGTTGCAGCAATCCAAGATAAATCATCATGGAAAGTTATTAATCCCTTTATTTCATATTTATTCTTCATATTTATTCTTCATTTGGTTTAATTACCTAAAAGGGGTTTGACAAAGGGAAATCTCTATGCCCTAATATCCAACATTTCTCCTTCTCGTCTTGTGTGTTCGTAGATTTAGGCATCTTGGAGGCTTGGAAATCATTGAAGATCAAGTTGCAAAGTTATTGAAGACATCTCCTTGTTGAAAAAGTTAAAACATCAACAAAAAATCACTTTCAAACCCAAAAATTAGACTTTCAGAGGCAGACACCTGTCAAGAACCGAAGAGAAGATTGAGGGCTTCAGTTTCCACTTTTGGATTTTTTGAAATTAAAAAGTGGACTAATTCACCATTGATGGAAAATGAGTCCCACTTCCAGGCCTGAATAGGGTTTTCTGTAGTTTTGGATACCCATTTGTCTGAAACGGGCTCCGGAACAGTTTCCCAAATCTAGGACTAATTCACCCAGAATGGTGAATGAGTCCTTGTAGGCCAAATTTCTAGCATCAACAACATTTCAGATGTCATTTCCAATCTCCATCAAGTTCTCAGGTGCACATTTTCTATTCCATTGATTTCTAGGTGTTTTTTCATATCACAATGTGTTTTCCAACAAGTTGCATTTCAATAGTTTTCACTTAATAATCAATAGATTTTATCAGTTATTTGCATTTAGTTTATCTCAGCTAGACACATTTCATTCATATTTCCATTATACTTGCATTAGTTTGAGTGAACCACCTAGGTTTTTGGCCTATCTCTCTCCTTTTAGGTGAAAAACCCTAATAGAGCAAGAGAGCCATAGCACCGAAAAATCTATGGTTCAACATTTTGCATTGTTTAATTGGAATCTTAAGGTTTTCAAAATTTCATTAGTGAAAAAGCTCATCTAGCTTGCATTTTTTCATTTCATTTCATTCAAAATTACTAAAATTTTGCATTTTCATATTAGACCTACATCAAAAAAAAAAAAGCATAAAAAACAATTAAAAAATTATGATTTTTTTCAAAAAAATCACTACCTGGACTCATTCGCCACTGTAGAAACCTAAATTTGGACACTTACATTTGTCCAAATTTATCCCTTTTCATCTGAATATCCTCTTACTTGCTTCAATTAAGCAATATTGCTATTATTTAATTAATACCCTTAATTTTTCTAAATCCCTAAGGTATTTAGTTAATAATTAAATAAATACCTTACCCTTTATTCCCCTTTTCCTCAAAAGAATTAAATAAATAATACATATTTATTTAATTCCTCATATGTCACATCTTCCATCACTTTTTCTTAATCTTAATCCACCTCTTAATCTCATCATTAAGGATGTGCATATGTTTAATCCATGATTATGATGTGTTACACCCTCTAAATTTTGCAAGTTGGCTCCTAATCTTCATTAGCCAGTAATTGTCTTCTAATTATTGATCAGTTAGTCCAATTAGCATCTTAGTCACCTCTCTCATATCCCAAGTAATATTAAATTCCTTTTATTATCCCCATGTGAATTTAAAATTCACTTTTATTCCTCCAAGAACTCTCCTTTTCCCCATGTGATCATTGAAAAGTCACATCACTCACATGGGTCAAAGTCCTACCTTTTGGGATCCTTGTCTTATCCACAAGATACTCCCAATCATGTGAATTTAAAATTCACATTTATTATCCCTACAACTTCTCTCATTCCCATGGTCCTCTCACTTGTCACCATCACCCTCATCCCAAGGTACTTGCAAGTACCTCCACCTCACTTGTACTCTCTCCACCTCATTTTTCCTTGTGACACTTCATCCTCCACATGGCAAGATGCGAGGGCCTGTGAGTCCTCAACTCACCATAGCCCCTCATCTTTCCCATGTTGGAAAAATATCAATCGTTCAATTCTCTAGAGAATTCTTCCCTAAATATAGAGGATTTCTATTAATTCTCTCATTATGCATTATTCACAATCACATTCAAACTCTCCTACTTCAATGCTCTTGCATTCAAGATCTCATCCACCATTATTGCATCTTCAAGCTCATATTGCATCCCTTCTATACAATTATCAAAATACCCATTTGAATCATTGGAATCTCCATTCAATCCTCATCATTTTGTATCCACTTTTAGCACTCTTGCCATCAAGTAGTACACATTATCAACAATCAAAGGGCCAACCAACGATCAACTTGAACAAAGGTAAAATATGTTGTTTTTCATCTTTTCTTTTGTTTGAGTTCAACTAGGCTAATCATTGAGGTGTTTTAGTGTTGTTTCCATCTTTTTGCGTTTTGTTTTGCATCACTTAGTATAGGTAAACTTTATTGCATCACATTTCTGGCCCGTCCAGTGGGACCCACAAATGGGTCCCTTGCTTTTACGTTTTCTGATGTTTAACATTTTGTAGGTTCAGGTTGCAAAGAGATGACTTTGTAGATAACATAGGCAACCCCACCCACAATTGGGCGAACCTACTCTTTAGAGGGGAAAACCTACCCCAAATTGGGTGAACCTGCCCTCAATAGGGGCAACCCTACCTTGCAGTGTCACCCATCTGAGCTCCAGATAATTTATGCCTTGAATTTTCTCTATAGGTGAACCTACCCCATATTGGGGTGAACCTACCCTACAGAGGGGTGAACCTACCCTATAGAGAGGCGAACCTACCTAGACAGAGGTGTCTGTGAGGTAAAATAATGATCTAAACTTCATTTTTAGCATCTGTTTCTTATCATTTTGAGATACTAACACCCTAACGTTGTATGTTGGTGAGTGTGTATGTTTTTACTAACATTGGTGTAGCTATTTCATGCTTTTCGAAGAATAAAGATCAAACTACTAACACTTTTCTTGCCAGAATGATCTTTTCAGCATTGTTAGTTTAGATTGTTTATCATTTTTCTTATTAATCTAGGCACATAGATCTAATTAGGGGGAGTCAACATAATGTTTGTTGTGTTTGAAAGTTCTTTGTGTCACCCAAGGGGTGCTATATCATTTAAAGCTTTCCCTTTGCACGTCGTGTGAGCCTGGGGAGTAGCCAAAAATGGTTAGTGTCCTCTTTTTAACGAGACTTGCTTGGGGATTTCATCACCCCAAGGGACGATCCCAACCACACATACTGGTGGGATATACAAAGGGGGGAGAAAAAAAGTTGTACTTTAATCCACTCACATTATTTCTGGTGGGGTGTCGAAGCTAGGGTGATACCTAGATAGATGTGAAGAGTTGGTCTAAGCCTTTAGTATCTCATTGGAGTTCCCAACTCATGCTTGTGATGGGATGGGGTTCACGGTTGTGCCTCACATACCGAGCGTATATCGAGGAATCCCTAGTTTCCTTGTTCATCCTAGTTAGAGGACCGTGTTGGCCATACCTTCTTACTAATCTTAGGATTGTGCTACTTGAACTATCTTCTTCATGCAAAACCAGTGCATAATTGTTTAGTCAAGTCAGCCTTTGCCTACTGCTTGTTGTTTGCTGTGTTTTTGGTCCTTTTCCATAGCTGTTTTCATCCAAGTCAAGTTCAGGTCTGTTGAATAGGGGTGAACCTTCCATCTGTCTCAGTCTTTTCCCAACATTTTTCTATCAGAATTGTAAATTTTTCACTGAATAGGTGACCCTGCCCCATAGAGGGGTGAACCTGCCCTAAACAAGGGCGACTCTGCCCTCTATCAGTCAAACAACCATCAAATTAGCCAGTTTCTCTAGTTGGGTGAACCTGCCCTATACTTGGGCGAACCTGCCCCTACTTGGGTGAACCTACCCCCTAAACAACCATTTTTTCCTTCCGTTCAGTCATTCTGAGCATTCGTCTCCTCATTCCGAGCATCCATTCCCTATTTCAATTATTCATCCCCTCAATCTGAGCATCCATCTCCTTGATCCAAGCACCCGTTTACCTATTCTGAGAATTTGTTTCCCACATATCTTTCACTGAATAGGCAACATTGTCCTCAACTTGGGCAAACCTGCCCTATACTTGGGTGAACCTGCCCTTAACTTGGGTGAACCTACCATAACTTGGGAAAACCTGCCCTAACTTGGGTGAACCTTCCCGTCAAACAGCTAATTTCACCCTCTGTTCAGTCGTTCCGAGCACCTGCTTCCCCATTTTGAGCATCCTTTTTGTTGTTTCAAGCATCCTTCTTCTCGTTCCAAGCATCCTTTCATCCATTCTGAGAGTTAGTCTTGCATTTTGAGCATTCATTCTCTCGTTTCGAGCCATCATTCATCCATTCTAAGCTTTCATCTCCTTGTTCTGAGAGTCAGTCTCCCATTCTGAGTGTTTGTTTTCTCGTTCTGAGCATTCATTCATCCATTTTGAGCTTTTGTTCATCCATTCTGAGCATCTGTCTCCCCATTCCAAGAATTCATTTCCCTGATCCAATCATTCATTTCCTCAATCTGATCATTCGTTTCCCTGATCTGGTAGTCCATTTACCCATTCTAAAGGTCTGTTTCTTCGTTCTAAGGGTCTGAATTAGATAGGTGAACCTGCCCAGTGGATAGGTGAACTTGCCTAGCAGATAGGTGAACCTTCCCTTCAATAAGTGAACCTGCCCAGTGGATAGGTGAACCTACCCAGCAAATAGGCGAACCAGCCCTTCAATAGGCGAACCTGCCTAGCAGATAGGCAAACCTTCCCAGCAAATAGGTGAACATTCCCAGTAGATAGGCGAACCTGACCCATAGATAGGCGACCTTGCCCTCCAGATAGGAAAATTTTCCCAAAAGAAGACCATCCATTTTCCCGTCATCGTTGTTCCCATTCATCAACACTTTTTGCAAGTCATCGTTTCCTCAATCAAATCATATAGGTGCATCTTAGAACATCATTAGAGTCCATATCCATCATCGGTTCATCTATCCCAATCACCTAGACTTCGTTTCAGGGATTTTGATTTTGATGCAAAAACTTTCAGAGGCCATAACTTTTGACTTGGGTGTCCATTTGGGCTGAAATTTTATGAGTGGTTGACTTATGAGGTGGCATGTTGATTCCCAACCCACATTTAGTCGGTTGGCCCCCGTTTTGACACATTTTCGGGGCTTCAAACTTTCATCTTGACCCTCAAAATCGCAATTTAGTGTTTTTTTTTTCAGTTTAAAAAAGAATGTTTTCATTAATAACTCATAATGCATGTCTCAGATTTGGGATGTTAGTTGACAATTCATCCTACCTTAGTTTTAGGAAGTTTTTGGTAAAAAATTGGACTCTCAAAGGTATTCATGTGAATTTTCCTAAAATGGCAAAATTTTACAATTTTAAAAACTGTCAAATCTAGAAAAATCTGATTGTCAGTACCTTACGTCCTCTAGTTAAAACCCCTGAACTTGGTGTAGAATCAATCCCATCACATCCTCCAATCATCCTAATTTGAGCTTTAATCTAATCCCAATCTAAGCTTAACTTAAACCCCAATCTGAACTTTTTCAAATCTTAAAGTCCATTCCTCCATCTTATTCCAATTAATCCTATTTATCCTTTCATCACCTTTTATTTCCTTCTAATTGTCCGTTCCCATCTCTTCAATCCCTATTCATCTAATCTAACATCATGAATCCTTATCCTTCACCAATGCAACCAATAATAGTAGTCAAGAGGAATCCTAATTACGTTGACGACAATAATGAGAGTCTTGTGGATCAAGAAGAATATGACATAGATCCCCTTGATGCTATCATTTCTAGTAAGCTTTTCCCAACCTCTTTCCAAAATACAATCATCCCTTTGAGCTATCTCATTACATCTTCATCCACACCTAATAACACTCCTTATGCTACCTTTTACAAGGGATACCAATTATTTTCTCCATCCACATATGCATCCCAATATTCCTATCCTAATCCACTATCTTAGTTTTCCCATCCTAATCTACCATCCCAATACTCCTATTATAATCCCCCATCCATGTCCCCCTATCCTAATCCTCCTTACTAGTCTGCCCATCCTAATCCTACATTCATACCTTCTCATCTTAATCTTACATCCCCACCAACCTATCCTAATCCAACATCCACATCTTCCTATCTTAATCCACCATCCACATCCTCCTATCCTACACCTCAATCTTCCCATCCTAATCCACCACCTGCATCTTCTTATCCTAATCCACCATCTCGATCTTTCTAACCAAATACTCCTCCCCACTATCCTTAGTACAATCCACTAGCCACATTCTCTTGTTCTAATCCACCATCCCTATCCTCCTATGTCTATCCATCTTCCACTCCACCATGTCCTAATCCTCCATCTACTCCCAGTCCTACATCCAATCCCATTCCTCCATCTAATCTTAGTCCACCAATCCATAATCCTAGTCCTCCACCCCTCCAAAATCCTTCATCCACTCCTACCATGCCATCTAAGTCTAGAGTATGCACAATTCTCTCTCCAGAAGTTTTCCAAGGATTGATGACAAAAAATACATCCCTAACTCCACATCATGAAGTCATGGAACCATGCCATCCCAATCCCTCATCCATGGTCATTAGTGATGAGACCCTTCTCCATCCAACACCTATCATTCCTATTACCACCCCTAGCACCACTCAAACCGTTGAAACCATCACACCCACCAAATCCATTGAACAACCATCTCCTACTCTAAGAGACATAAAACCCATCAAAGATAACCAAACCCCATCGCCATATTCTACTCCTAGATCCACCCAATCCATCACAGACACCCAAATCCAATCCACTTCTCCCACTCCTAGTATCACTGAAATCCATTCCCATGAACTTCATGAATCCCCCATCCTTCCATCTCCCTCACTTGAGTCTCTTCAACACTCCTTCATTATTCCTATCGAACACAAGGAGTCATGCCAAGAGCTTGATCCAAAGCATACCAACATATCCTCTTCTCCCGATCGAGATCCTACCATCCTATCTAGTCCACCTCAAGATCACAATCCCCCATCCATTCCATCCCATGATCCCTTTGACACTCAAGATACGATCACTCCATTGCATGAGCCCTTATCACCCACTACCACTAATCTAGATCTTATCATATCACCTAATCCCTCTCTTGATCCCTTACCACTCACTCCTCCCAATCAAGATGTTGTTACCCCATCATCTTCATTCCATGATCCTCCATCGTCGCCTAAACCTACTATCTCCACATCACATTTATATCCCCTTGGTAGTCTCACATTCTTCCATGGTGGTCTCCTTGCAGAAGAAAAACAAAGCATATATACCACCCATCATCCTTTGCCTAATAATGGACTCACATCATTTTTCCACAATAACAAAAATTCTATCATGGATCGAATGCTCAAGAACATGAACTATCAAGTAAAAGGTTTAGGCCTTCATGAGCAAGGTATTTTAGAGCCCATTCAAGTCAAAGAATACTCCTATACATGAGGTCTCAGACGTACTGCTTGCGAATCGCAATCAAAAAATGTTGGTACAACCTCCACATACCCTCAATAATCCTCTTTTAAAAGAATAACAGGCTCCTACCATCACTCCACCAGATCATTTTCTGCCATCCTTCCTCCTCCATCGTATCGCCTCAAAACAAACATCCACATTCCTCCTTCATCTACTCCATCCATTTTGGGTCCTTACATCCCTCCATCCACCATCTCCCATCCTTCATCTCCTCTATCCATTTTGGGTTCTTATGTTCCTACACCCACTATAACACATCCTCTAGGTACTAAGTTCATTTTGGGCCCTTATACCCCAAAGTCACCTCCTCCATGTAATCTTATTCATCCTTTTATCCATACATCACCTATCCATATCACCCATCATCAACATCCCACTCTCATGTTCCCTAATCAGGATCAACAAAGGAACGTACCCGCACATCCTCCATCCACATATCATCCTCAAAATCCTACCTACATCACTCCATTCATGTTTTCTCCACCTCATCCATCTCCTACCACCCATCCCATTTCTATCAAAAGTACTTTGGATGCTAAAATAAACATGCATAAATCCAAACATCCACATGAATCTAAAGCTCCTCATGTCCCCTTAAAAAGGAATGTTAAAGAAAAGAAAACTTAAATCCAAAATCCAAATCAAACCAATAGACCACAAAGGCCCACCAAAGCAAATATCAAAACCATGTGGATTCCAAAGAAACAAGATGCAATGCCTTCAAATGAAAAATATGTAACAACATCCAAAGTTGCTAATCCCAATGCTACGCATTCTCATCCACCATCTCCTAAATCTGTTTTGGGTCCTTATGTCCCAAAATTCCCTATCCCATCTCCTCCATTATCCCCACATTCTCCATCCATTAATCCTCCTATCCTTTCACACACACCACCATATGTGCCAATGTTGGTCCTGAACTCATTACCCCATCACACACCTACCCCATCATTCCATCCATACCCTTTCCAACATCCCATACATCATCCTCCATATCTCCCTCATCTAATCCATTTAATCCATTCTCTTGCATAATCCATTTATCCTAATACGGTTGTACCAACATCAAACAGTCACTTCGCACATGGGATTTTAATACCTCGTATGGAACTTGATGCTTGAGTCCTTCACCCATATCCTTATCGCATATCTTATAAATCCACTTATCCACATCTCTATCCTTATCCATCTTCTTCCACATGCAATCCAAAAAATAAAAAAAATCCAAAAAGTGAAAAAAGTAAAAATAAATAAATAAAAAGAAATAATTCGTCCAATGGTGAAAACTTGCAAAAAAAGCACCTTGGATAAGTACCATGATGAAAACCTGGTAAATAGGCATCATGTGTAAATCCCCCATCCAATTTACTTCCACACTTGGGGGCACCTACATCCTCTTCACCCATCTCCTCCATCCCACTTATCTTACACATTTTTCCTATCATATCCCATTCATCCCAATCCCTCCATCCTCCTTGTGATCTTGATATAGATAGGGGAAAACATATATACATGCTTTGGATATCTCTTGGAATACATTCCCCTCACTAATTTTATTTCTGTTCCATGTCCATCTACCTTCTCTATCCACCTGTCATGCTACCATCAATCTCCCTTCCTTATCCATGCATCCTATTTACATCCATCTCCCTCCCTCATCTACCTATCATATCCTCCTCTATTTATCTCCTTTCTCTTCCCATCCACTCATCTTCCATCCCTCCTGCCTCATCACACATGACATCTCTCAAGTGGGGGCATCTACTACCTTTGTGACATAGTCATTGGAGACATCCTTCATCCATCATATCATCCCTTCCATCTCACCATCCTAATCATCCTATCCATCATATCATAACAATCCCTTCCATCTCACCATCCTTATCTTCCTATCCATCCATCCATCATAGCATTCCCTCCATCTCCTCATCCTTATCTTCCTATCTATCCATCATAGCATCCCTTCCATCGCCCCATCCTTATCTTACCATCCCTCAAACTGAACAATCCTATTCATCTTCCCATTCTTATCTTTCTATCCATCCAGTAACCTTTTCCCCATCCAAATTTGTATCCCTTTATCCATCCATCCTAGCATATTTCCATCTCCTTATCTTTATCTATCCATCCCTTCATCTTTATCCTCATCCAACCTCATAATCCCTTGTCATTGGTATCTAGATATAGGGTTCCCTCCATGCAACCCAATGCCATATACCTCATCATCATCACTCTTGCTTCTTTTTCACATCTTTCCAATCTCCTATCACTTCTCATCACTCATCTCTCCATCATATCCTCATCCCAATTCATCTTTTGATGATTTGGATAACTATCCCATCCTTGATATTTTTGTGATCACCATCCTCCTATCTTATCCATCAGGTCTATCTTGTCTCATCATATCAGGTCCATCATTTTATCTGCTTATTAGGGTTATCTCATCATCCCTTATCCATCATTTGTCTTTGGTATTTTGTCAAACTAAATTGCCCCTATGCTTTCACATAGGAAAGGTTGATCATTTGATCCGCCCCTGGGGAATTTTTCTTTCTAGTCTTTGTCATCTATCATTGATCGCCATTGTCCTCTTTTTGCTTTTATCGAAACTACAAGGGCTCTGCTCTTTCACGTAGGCAAGGCTAATCTGTGATCAACCCCCGAGCCCCTAGGTCTTTAGGGTGTGTTAGTCTCATATCTTGTCTCTCTTGTGTCGTTTCATCAAGTTATGCCCTTATCTAGCTGGTTCTTAACAAATGAGATCCACCAGTATCATCAGATCCAATCAACTTTGAATATCCTATGTCATATTGATCTTTTAGTTTAGTATCCATCTTTGGTCTCAACATAATGTATCCTTCCTAACATACCTCATCAATCTCATCCATCCCCTTGATCCTATGGCAAAGGAAATTTGTAATTGATTGTGATCTTTTGGTGCTTTTGGATTTTGTTTATCATTTGAGCTCCCTATCACAACTCATCAAGATCACCTTGATCTATCATATCATGGGGTGTTTTGACTGGTTAACATAGGGGCATATCGTTATCTTTTGTTTGTTGTTGTCTTCTTGGTTGTCCCATGTTGTACCCATCGATATCCCTATGGTCTTGTGCTACACTGGGGCATCCTCTTTTGCTTGTGGTTATCCCAATGCCTGTCCCGACCAAGGTCTTCATGACTTTGGGGTTTTGGGATAGCCTTCTTGTATTTTATGGTTGTTTTATGCATTGGAAACTAATATGCCTTGGTTTCACATACCCTAGCACCTGGTGTCTTATGCTATAGAAAAAATAAGTGCTCCACAAATGGAAAATCATGTTAGGATTGCATTTCACTCCAGTGCATTGCATGTATCCTCCATCTCTTCTCATCCATCTTTTCATCAATCCTCATCATTTCATCATCTTATCAATCTTCTTAGAATAATATAGATTGGTTATTTTGAGCATATTTTCATCCATCTCACATCTCCATCTAATCCTTATCCATTCAATCTAGAAAAATCATCTAATCACATCCTTGGTCTTGTTTCCAACCTTTCTACAAGCCTTGATCCAATCATCATCATCGTCATCATCATTGGGATGTATCCTTCCCTATCCTTTAGTGTTGTTTTGAGATGTATCCTTCCCTCATCAACAACACTTTCATCATCATGATCGGGATGTATCCTTCCCTATCCTTGTGTTGGTTTGGGAAGTATCCTTCCCTCATGAACAACACTTTATCCATCATGAACCCATTTTGGCTTCTAGCTTAATTGGGGAAACATCACCTTTGTCCTTGAATCCATTTGTGCTTCCCAATCTCCTATCACTTATCATCCTCTCTTATCCATCACTTTGCATCATCTTCCTTATATACCCTTTCATCATCTCATCCATTTTGATAGCACACCCGTGTTCTCTTGAACTCACATGTCCTCTCGAGGGAGCAACCTCAATCCCTAATCTTGATCTTCACCCCCATCATATTTCTTCCTAGTCACTCCTTTGATGACTGGGGCATCTTTCCCAATCTAACCATCTTCTTTTGGGTTCTATGTTTTAATATTCTTTGAAATGATGCTACTTCATAACATCATCTCAAAGAGGGGAAAAAATGTAGACAAATAGATTTGGACACTTACATTCCTCCAAATTTATCCCTTTTCATCTAAATATCCTCTGACTTGCATCAATTAAGTAATATTGCTATTATTTAATTAATACCCTTAATTTTTCTAAATCCCTAAGGTATTTAGTTAATAATTAAATAAATACCTTACCCTTTATTCCCCTTTTCCTCAAAAGAATTAAATAAATAATACATTTATTTAATTCCTCACTTGTCACATCCTCCATAAAATTTTCTTAATCTTAATCCACCTCGTAATCCCATCATTAGGGATGTGCATATGTCTAATCCATGATTATGATGTGTCACATCCTCCAACTTTTGCAAGTTGGCTCCTAATCTTCATTAGCCACTAACTGTCTTCTAATCATTGATCAGTTAGTCCAATCAACATCTTAGTCAACTCTCTCATTTCCAAAGGAATATTAAATTCCTTTTATTATCCCCATGTGAATTTAAAATTCACTTTTATTCCTCCAAGGACTCTCCTCTTCCCCATGTGATCATTGAAAATTCACATCACTCACATAGGTCAAAGTACTACCTTTTGGGAACCTTGTCGTATCCACAAGATACTCCCAATCATGTGAATTTAAAATTCACATTTATTATCCCAACAACTTCTCTCATTCCCATGGTCCTCTCACTTGTCACCATCACCCTCATCCCAAGGTACTTGCAAGTACCTCCACCTCACTTGTACTCTCTCCACCTCATTTTTCCTTGTGACACTTCATCCTCCACATGGCAAGATGTGAGGGCTTGTGAGTCCTCAACTCACCACAACCCTTCATCTTGCCCATGTTGGAAAATTCTCAACCGTTCAATTCTCTAGGGAATTCTCCCTTAAATATAGAGGATTTATATTCATTCTCTCATTATGCATTATTCACAATCACATTCAAACTCTCCAAATTCAATTCTCTTGCATTCAAGCTATGATCCACCATTATTGCATCTTCAAGCTTATATTACATCCCTTCTATACAGTTATTAAAATACCCATTTGAATCATTGGAATCTCCATTCAATCCTCATCATTTTGCATTCACTGTTACCACTCTTGCCATCAAGGAGCACACATTATCAACAATCCAAGGGCCAACCAAAGATCAACTTGAACAAAGGTAAAACTTGTTGTTTTTCATCTTTTCTTTTGTTTGAGTTCAACTAGGCTAATAATTGAGGTGTTTTAGTGTTGTTTCCATCTTTTTTCTTTCTATTTTGCATCACAGCCACCCTGGGTGACTTCTTCTAGTTGCACATTTTGCACTACAATCTTTGCCAATCCCAGTTCATTCTCTGCATCTTTGTTTTATGTTGTTACATTTTTACTGCTCTTTCTAGATTTTATTTTTCATTCAATTTTTTGCATATAGTTTACTTTCATTCATTTGCATCATGGATATGTGCTTTAATAAGCTTTATATATCATAAAATGGGTATGTGCAGGATCATGATGGGCCAAAAAGTGGCAATATGATGGGTATGTGGCTGACAGCTTTTTTTTTGCCCAAAATTGATGAAACAAAAAGGGTTTTTAAAGGAGATTATTAGCTTTCCACCGATATAAATTATGCTTTACTTTGAATTTAATAAGTAATTATTATTCATTTTCTATTCAAATTATGCCTAAAGTCCTGATTGATAGGCTGATTGAAAAATATCTATAGCTTTCAAATGGTATCACATTTTTTGAATCCAAAACATGTGTCACATTCTACGCTTCACATACTATAGGATTAAAAAAAGAAAAATTGAATTTCATGAAGTTTTGACCAAGTTAAGGTGGTCAGACATATGAGTTTTTATATTTTTTAAAAAATTGTAATAAAAAAATCATAATTAATTATTTACTTAGAAAAAAATTACAAACAAATATGTATCACATCGGGTCATGAGTCCTCTACTTATATCTAAATATTATAAAAAAATATTATCATTTTATTGTGGTTAGGGTGGTCAGACAAACATCTACTTATTTTTTCCCTGAAATTTAAGTACCACTGCTTTGAAATTTCAAAATTTCACCAAATAGATTTATATTTTTTAAAAACAAACCTAGTAGTTTAGAAACTAAATTCAATTTGCTACAGATTCTATTCTTACATATTTTTGAAATAATATATATAAGTTATTCAAAATTTTACGTCAAGTTTCCTAACTCTGATTTTTCTAAATTTTTTGCCACTTAAGGGCCTATTTTTAACATGATGATCTTGCACATACCCAAATCCTTCATTGATATGTCAAGTTGTGACTTTGGAACTGATCCTAATGACATTGGACTTCCACATGCTCCTTCAACTCCTCATGAATTTCCTCCTCGTGATGTCGATATCATTGGAGAAGATGATGAAAGCATGAATAAGTTCCTAAATGATTTCCTTGACAACCTTGAAGCCAATGCATCCTTTTATCCATCCATGAAACAACAATATCTTCCTACAGTACCACCTCCTAAAATTTTTGGTTATTCACATCTTGAAACAAAAGCTAAACCTAAGTCCTCTACACAAGGTGAATCTAGTTCTTCTAAACAAACAAACACTCAACCATTTTATGATAAGTAAAAAACACTATAATCAACCTTGAATAAACATATGGAAAATGTTTCACAATCTTGAGAAAAGAAGCATGTGACACAACAAGTGAACATGGAATCCATCAACTCTTAGAACAAACTTCAAAACATGACAATACAACGAGGTTAGGATATCAAGATCCCTCTCATAATAGCAAACCTCCTAGACAATATCTATGGCTTCTTGATGATAGCATGGTGATCTTTGACTCCCCTCCTGATCTAAATGTCCCCCTTCCTTGAGATCAACCCTTGATTGATAACAATGACAAGGATGGGAGGATCACTTTGGGTCGTCCTCCTTCAATTTGAGAGAAGGGTGAATCTAGCAAACACAAAAGGCCTTACAAATTACAAGAACTAAATTTTCCTCTATGTCCACCACTTGAATGTGAAAGGAAATTACAAATAATTTTAAAAAAATGAATCATAATATTACCACCTATGAATAGGTTGGTGATATATCCTAGAGATTACAACATTCCACATTGTGCATATCATCATGTTCTTAGAAATTGTAGTGATGAATGTTGTCAATTGAAAGAAATACTGACCAAGTATCATTTCGATGGTGATAATTTCTATCCAGTGAACCCATAAAACACTCTCCAACTCATTGTCATGTCATAGTTGTAGAACATTCCCTTCTCACTATTACATGACCTTTTTCACTCACCTACCTTGGCTCATTCTTGCCTTGCACCTAGTGGGGGAAAGAAGTTGCTAGCCTTGTCCTAGTAATGCATTTGTCAATGTCTCTTAGCTGTGTTATTCACCTTTTTCTTATATCGATTGAGATTGGGAAGTGGATAACCTGTGGTCGCGCCCACAAAAGGATATAAAAGTCACGACAAATCCTAACCTGGGAATTGGACATTCTAGAAGGTGACTAATATCTTCTTATGGTCACTCATTTACTTTGTCAAACTAGGGAATGTATACTTGAAATGGAGTAGCACTGTATATGCACTAAGAACCAGCTTCAGTCACGATTTACCAGAAATAAATGCGTGAAAGGAATTCTACTTATGCTACAAGAATGTAATGCGAAGCCTTCTAAACTTAATCAAAGCAGAAATCATAACAACTATGACTGAGAAACAAACTATGAACTGGCCTTATGCTGCAGGAACAAACACAGGGATGGATTCCCGATGCTGCAAGAACAATATAAGACTGAGTTTGCACTAAAAATTTCCAGCATGAAATCTAACTTATGATCAATAGGAAATAAACAACTAACTAACTAACTACAGATACTTACTAAGTGGGCCCCCTTAGCAAGCATCAACTAGTTATGCAAGAATTGAACTCAGAACTTCATCAACTTTTATTCATAAACTCAGAATGATATACATTGTTCTGCTCATATGAAAACTAACACAAAAAAAAGTTTCTATCTCTTCTTAATAATACTAACTTTTACATATTCTGATTCTTATTATCATACTAACTTTTACATGCTATGATTGCTCACTCGCGTAGGAGGAACACTTATTTAGACCAGAAAAGAAACTAACTACCTAACTCAAACAGAGAAGACGTGGACATAAGTGCATCCTGAAACCGAGGAACATGCTTCTCATAAATGAAAGCATATCCGTTCAACTTGATCCAGGGAGAAGATTTAGCATTCCACTCTTTCCCGATTAAATGATCATTTAGGTTTCTTCCCAATGACCCGGTCAGAGAGTATTCGCTGGAACAACTTCCTCGACGTCGTGCAAGAAATTGACTTTACTGCAGGGCCAAGATCCACTACGCTTGACTCATTCATGCTCCCTTCAACAACCTGCGATGCACAAGGTGATAGAGGCAAAAGAAAACAATTGTGGAAAACAACACGATACATTCATTAATCACATATTAAATCTATTCCATTATTCAAAAACCATATGCATTATACCAGTCATTCAGAAGGTCAAATAGGGTAGTTAATAAGAAACATCGAGATGTTAGGCTGCAGGAATATAGGAATGTATTGCTACAGGATACTACCCATTTTTAGATAAAAAGTCTTTAATAAAAGAGTTAAAACATCCATTAGCAATAAAAGTAGAGATATTAAATATACATCATGATACTCAAATTATGAGCATATCCTGAGCTAATCATCTACCCCCTACTTAACCTAATGATGGTCCACTAGCATTAAGTTTCTTGGTTGTTTCCCTGAAATCCATAGGAGCAGTATGGCTTTTTGGCATAGTCCCAAATTTATAATAGAAACCTCTGAAATGTTGCCATATTTCATATCTGAGGGTTTCTGTATCCCTATTAACATCTATAGCTCGATAGGAATAAAGTGGCCACATTAAAACCGTAGGTCAAAATGTTATTGGCTACCATAACTCGAACCTCTTCTGAAGACCAAGTTGTATGTACTTCTTTGTCCTTCCAAGGGCTGCTTCAAAATTTAGGGGGCTATGTGACTCAGATTTCCTTAGCCCAACAGTCAATTTCTCCCATCTCTTTTCAATTTTGGAAGAGGCAAGCTTCCAAAACAGATACGGTTGGCCTTTGAATTCCTCATACAATTGCTTTCTGATATCGAATATTTTTATTCTTTCTGTTTGATTGTTGAACCCATATGCAACAGTGAGCCAAGTTTTCAGCATTCTCTAGGGATCTGTGCTTTCTGATTGTACTGCTATAGGCTCATCCCTTTTAGCTTCTTCATAGGCTTCCAATTTTCTACCATAATTAGTTTCATTGGCTTCCCATGACATAAGTGACCTCAAATGAATATTGCCAATATAAAGAAGTGGATTCCACTCTGTTTCATAGGGAATTATCAATCCATGCAAATAAAATTCACACAAAGAATTCTTCAGCCAGCTAGGGTCTACCTGGTATGCATAATAAAATTCTTTGGTTGTATGAATAACGGGATCTAAATTCCTTGAAATTCTCATTAATTGAAACCAAAGAAATTGTTCCTTTAGGCACATAGCATAGACCCTAGGTGGTGGTCTACACTCCACAATTTTACCTGTTATTTTCATCACGTCATCCATTTTCTTTTTCATTTCCTAGATTTCCTGTTTCTACCTTTCAATTTCTCTTTTCAGTCTCTTCTCTTCTTCCCAAAGACTTTGTAGAATTTCAGTCTTGGCTAAGTGGTGGAAACTCAAGGTTTGAAATGTGACCGGTCTCCATGTGGTCCTAAGGTATTCAAAAAATTCAATAAAAAATGTCTTCTTATAAACAACCATTGCTTGACAAGTTGCAGGGGGTAATGAGGGTTCATTGGACACTTCCAACTGTTCAGGCTGTTCTTCCTCTTGCTGCAGGATAAATTCTTGTTGCTGCATTGGAAGAGATTGTGCTACTTCAAAAACTTGCCTAGCCGCCTCAACCAAGTCATCAAGACTTGGCATTCCCCTTTCATTACTATCATGTTGTGCTTCTTCAATTTCCATTGGCTCATTTTTCATGTCCTCGGAAACAACAGGTGGACTATGTGGAAGATTCTCAGATACATTCTGTAGGCCTTAAAATCTGCAAATGGTTAAATAACTAACATACACAAGCATGGTTAGTGTTTAAAACAAAGCAAGATTTTAACATCCATATGAGATATCTAACATGTTTTAAAATGCTATCAAATAACAAGACAAATAAAAACATACAAAGAAAAACATGAAATCTATCTATCCCATAGTGGATTGGTGCTATTGTAGAAAATAGCCCTTTCCCAACCCTTGCTTAAGCTTGATGTTAAGATGCTATGAAGATGATGATAATATGGGCAAGATTAGCTCTCAATTTAAGAGAGTAACTTTGTATGAGATTGTGGAGTTGTGGAGGATTTTATCAAGAATGATGATCTCTATTTGTAGATTCTCAAATGCTAAGAGTGCCAAACATGGAGGATGTGGGACTAAAGATTTGGCCAATAGGAAGAGGCCACTTGTCAAGTTGTGATAGGCTTGAGGATGTGCAAGATTTGGGAAATGTGCCCAAGAGGGGGAAATTTCAAATTTGAAATGAGAGTTAATGTTGAGTTTGACTTATGCAAGGGACATGTAAGAGACATGTAAGACCTATTAAATGCCTTGTTGGATGTACCTTTCAACTTGATTTTGAATTCAAATTTGAGGGAAGATGCCATGTTGAAAGAAAATAAGGATTTTAATAAATCAATAAATTGATTTATTTGTGCAAGTGGAAAAATCTAGAGAAACCAGGTGATTAGGATTAGCATTTAATCATGGTTAGACTAGCTTAATGATGATTAGGTGAGTTTGACCTCTTTGACTTAGATATTTGATTTATTTAAATCAGAAAAGGAGAAATATGAATTGGATTTCAATTAAATAAATTCCTGATTTATTTAATCAAAGAGGGAATGATAGGCTTAAATTAAATAAAGTTAATTTATTCAATTTAAGTGGATAATCCTTAGAGATTAAATGAACTTGATTAATTTTATGAGCAAATGAATGTGAAATTGGTTGAATGGACCTAATTGAATGCATGATGCTAATTTTGCATGTCTACATTTTTCCCCTCTTTGAAGCAATGTACTTGTTGCATTGGTTCAAAGAATAAACTTGCTGTGATCAAAATTCAAAAAATTTCTAATTTTTCGGATGCCCCAGCAGAAAGAAGTACACTGGGACATTGCCCCCTCGAGAGATCGAGCGAAAAGATTCAATTTGAGGGTCGATCTCGCGATAAAGAGATTCAAAATGGATGGTTATGGATGATGATGCAAATGAGATGATTTTAAGATGCTTAGAATAACAAATCTATATTATCCTAAACAACTTCAATGATGATATGCTGTGAAATGGATGAGATTGATGATGTGATATGCTATGATTATGAAAATGTATGATTTATGCAGATGCTTAGACTAACAGATCTATATTATGACGATGATGCAAATGCAATGCATGTGAAATGATCAATGTTTCCTATTATGTATGATATGAATGATATGTGGTATGCTGACGGTTTGTGGATGCATGATGGATGCATTGGCGATGATGATGTTAGTGCGGAAATGAGATGATGACAAGACAATCCAACAATTCCATGATCTGACGAGACTTTATTAGAGATGATGATGATGATAGATGATGATGGTGATGATAAATGATGATGATTTTCTTATCAAGGATTGGGATTTTAAAAAGGCTACTTACCTTATGTTTGATTACACATGTAGATATGATGCATCAAGGTATAAAGAACTAGGATGGCATTGTACCTAGTGTGATGGAATTTGACTCAAAAAATAGATAGGAGTATTCTTGGTCACACTTGACATACAAAAACCTTTCTAGGACGTACCTAACAAAGCAAGTATTTGCCAAGTTATTTTACAAGAACGTCCAACAAGCACAACAGATAAAAGGATAATGATCATTGCCCCATTCCTATCTCTCTAAATCCTTCGTTCGGATATCATTGAGAGGTCCTTGGAATGAGCACAATAAGATAAATCAAAAGAAAATATCACGCACACAAACAAGAAAATGTTCTTCATATCTCTAGCCAAAGGTATTTGTTTTGATAAGATAAGGATCGAAGGTGATATCCAAAATGATGCCCATTGTCGGAACGATATATCCTAGGACATGCATTGTATAGTATGATGATGGTTTGATAAGTTGATTGATAGGCTGTTGATATAAGTTTGATTGACATGTCTGAAAATGATCAAGAGTTTGATTTTTTTTTAATTGTTCGTTGTTTCGATTTTGATTTTACAATTGAAGATTGATTTTGCTGATTGTTGTGCTTGTTTCTGTTTGTTTTTCCAAAGGATGAAGGTGACGATCAGTTTATTATGGATGATTGATTATTGCGGGTGAAAGTGAAATAGGATGGATGGATTTTTTCAAATATTTGGATGTTTTTGATGTTTGTTGGAATGTTTTGAGGTTGTTTTTGGTATTTTCAAGTTTTTACAAATGTTTTGATTTTTGATTTTTTGAATGTTTTGGATTTTGTGATGTTTTGATGTCTCGGGGGCTGATAAGGGATGAGCCTTTCCTACGTTGAAGCTCAGAGATGACGTAGTTTGGATTCCAATGTTTTTGACATTTTGATTTTTTGAGTGTTTTTGGATTTTGATATGATTTTGGATGTTTTTGGATTTTTGATTTTCTTATGTTTTTGGATTTTCATGATTTTGATGATTTGGATTTGGACATGCATGATGATATCAGTGCTCTATTTGGGATTTTGTTGAAGACCAAGCTAAGGTTGATTGATTAGATCGATGGATTGATGATGATGATAACATTGTTGAGGATACACAACAATGCAAGGATTTGATTGATCATGATTGATGACGATAACATTGTTGAGGATGCACAACAATGCAAGGATAGTGTTAAGAAACATGAGGATTGGGAAAGATATCCCCAAGATGATGATGGATTGATGATGATTTGATCAAGACTGATGATGATAACATTGTTGAGGATACACAACAATGCAAGGATAGTGTTAAGCAACACAAGGATATCCTGATGATTTCTTGATTGGATTTGATTGATCATGATTGATGAAGCTTGATTTTGGAACAAAAGATGTCTGAATGATTTGATGTGATGTTGACGTGCAAATTAGATGTGACTAATATCGATTATTTGGACCGATGTTCGATAAAAGATGAAGAATGATAAGGAACATCTTCTTGTCAAAATATGCCATGGGCTAGTGATCATGTGGATTTTTGCTCACAAGTGGTTTGACCAATTTGGTTTCATGTTTTCCAATGTTCAAATCGCCACATAAGTTGGAAGTTATAGATCAAGTTTTATTCCTAAAGCGAGATCCATATATCTTCCCCCAGTGTCTAGCAATGTATGGAATGCGATGGGTGGATGCTCAGATAAGTGTATGGATGGATGGATATGGATTATCTTGTGATAAGATAAGGTGTTCGGATAAAGAATGCTCATTTGGATAATGCTTCATGGCTCAGATAATGCTACATATGATAAGATCATATGAAAACGGCCCACGTCAAGATGTTTACCATAGGAAAGCGTAAACTATGCACCGAAGTTTGTCAAGATCAAGATAACTTGGATGATGGATGCCAATGGATGAAAATAGATTAGATCAATGGTTTATGGATGAATTGATTTATTATGGATAAGATGGATGAAATGCTGGATTTATTATGGATGGGATGAGATGCTTCCATCAAACTGGCGCAAGTAGATGTTTGATTTCACACATGATGCCTGTTTGCCAGGTTTTCATCATGGTCTTGCCCAAAGCACCACCGTAGTGGTTTTCACTAGAGGACAATTTTTTTCTCTTTACTATTTTCAATCCTTTTTCTAATTTTTTGGATTTTCATATTTTTTGATTTTTTTGTATTTTTTGAAAGATTTTAAGCTCATGTTGAATCACAAGGTGTTGCTGATGTAGATGCCCCTGTCATAATGTGCCATTGATATCCTTCCTGAAGAAGTTGTTTTGCTAAGATACGTGCACTTGAATGCAACTTTTGGGATTCTGATTTGCTTGTTGATACCGGGTTAACTTTGTCTGTGCACATCGTGATAGAGTGCCTTCTGAATCCTTATGATGAAGGGTCATTGCCAATACATGGTCAATGTGAGAATTGGATATTATGCATGGAGGCATGGACAGAGTGTGTTTATGGATAAGAGATGGATTGGTTGACAGCTTGGAATCTTTGACTCTCCAAACTTGGGTAGATGAGCAATGATGGGTGGATACAAAAGTGTGCATGGAATTAGGACCAACTACTTGATACACTTTGTACATCGCTTGAAAAGCCTGCTTTTGCTTTTGTGGACATCTTTGATGGATACTTTTCCCTTTTTAATTTTTCCCCATAGTTTCTCTGATTGATGGAGTTTGATAGGGATAATCTTTCTTTGTATTCTTTAGTATCCATGTGTATTTGATTTGTCCATTATGCTTCTCAGCTTCTTTTTGTTTGATAACTTTCTTTGTAATTTGATTCAATTATTTCTTTTGACGTTGGTCCCAATTCATGGATGGGATGATAGGTGGATGAAGATTCATGACATGGCTAGTTGTAGTATTGGCATTGGTTTCACCATAAGGACTCTTCGTGCACCCTATGTTGACATTTTCTTGAGATGAAGTTTCCCCTAGTATGCTGGTAGTAGTACCTTCATGCTTTGATTTTTCCTATTATGAGAGCTCTTGTTTAAAATGAATTCTCTGATAAATGACCACCATAGGTGACGTTGTTTCAATTTGCCGCTCTGCTAACTCTGGATTATACTGTTCTGTCTGACTTGCTTCCTTGAGTGGATAATGTTCAATATCTTTATTCATGATGTCCTTAGTCTAAGTTTTGGATATATCTGATCCTAATGTTGACAACTCTATTTGGCTGTAGGAATCAATAACTTGCTCTTTTTGTGTAATAATATCAGGAGTAAAGGAATCTCGTTTTGAATGAAGAGCATCTATGTGTCCATTCATAGAAATCATCTCACGGGTAGATGGAGGAGTATGTGCTATATGGATATGATCATCTTGCATAGATAGTAGAGTTTCCATTAGATTATTGTAGTATCTTGAAGATACAAATTCTTGATCTTGAATGATTTCAAAGTTGCTTTCGACATGCTTTGAATCAAGTTCTTCACATGGGTCAGTTTCAAAGAATGGATTTCTTATAAAAGGTTCTTGGATTTCGTCATTAGACATGGTAAGTGGTTCAATATCCTCAAGTGTCGAGTTCAGGGTTCCTTTAGTAACCATGAGGTCAAAGGGGGTCAACATGTCTTGGAAAGGACCATTGCTAGACCTTGGTGAAAGATGTTGATCATGCTTCAGGATGAATTCTTGAGATATGTCCTCTAACTTATAAGGCGATGTAGAGACATTTTCAACATGATCATAGGTCAACGAATCGTGCATTATGTCAATAGGATCAAATAATCCTAACACTCCTTGAAATAGATCACTAAAAAGTGGCTCTTGATGTATAGTGAGTTGATCATTGGATGGGGTAGAAACATCTTCAAGGTGCTCATCGATGGAGAGATCTTGATCTTTGTTCTCAAAAATTGTGGTGGAGAGATTGTCAATGCCTTTACCCATATGGCCAGGCGATGTTGACATTTCTTGAATTGGATCATTGTCGGGTATTGTTGGTGGATTTTGATCATGATTGAGAAGTGACTCTTGACATATGTTGATTTGATCATTGGATGAAATAGACATAGCTTCAAGGTGCTCAGTGATGGATTGATCTTGATCCTCATTCTCAACAATTGTCATTTTTCATGCTTGTGCTTGTGTTTGTTGGGTAGCCTGAGAGGCTTGGGCAGCTTGGGTAGCTTGAGCGGTGTGGGTAACTTGAGCGGTGTGGGTAGCTTGATATTGTTGAAGAACTTGTTGGTAGGCTTGATGTGATTTTAGTGCGATGTTACAATATTGACTTATTGCACTTGGTTTTGGTGGTAGTGGTGGTGTATTTGGAATCGTGTTGGATGTAGTGACAAGTGTTTGAGATACACTTGGAGTGATCATGGTAGTGAGGGGTTGAGATATGCTGGGTGTGATAGTGGTGGTTGGAGTGATCGAGGTGATAGGAATGGTCAGAATGACCAAGGTGATAGATCCTTGGGAGACCAAATTTGATTTGTCAAGATTGATGTTGTCATTTGATTAGATACCATCTGTTGGTGTGATGTCGATGGTATATTCAAAGGATTTGATATGATGGCTTGATTGGTGTTGGGTGTCGATTGATTTGGATGGAGTGATTTGTTCTAGGTAAAGGGGGAAGCCCTAAACCAAGAAATGATATAGGTAATGATGGTGGAGATTTCCCTTGGCGCAATGACTCAACTATTTTTGTAAGTGTAGCAATTTGATCTTGCCAAATTTGATCTTGATTTCGATCTTGACTCCCTTGATATAGTTGATCACGCAGATTTGGAGTGTGTACTTGTGTTTGATTTTGGACAATGTTTTGATTTGGGATGACACTCATATTTGGCATGATAGGTTGAAATTGACCATTGTTCATGTTTGGAATATTCGTATGATTTGAAAATGTATCCATCCCAAAGTTTTCTGGATTCATGTTTTGAAAACTTGTGCTTGGTACATTCTCATTTGGCTTGTAGGGATTTGGTGGGATGACGTTGTTCGTTTGAAGGCTCATGCTTTGATTTTTCGGTTGACAGACTTGTAGGTTTGGATTTAGATCTACCATCGGGAAATGTGTTCCAATCTTTGATTTGGGCATACTCACACTTGTTGTTCCATTGACATTTGTAGAAGGTAATGATCCCATGTAGGGATTGTATAAGTGTGAGTTTCGATAATCAATTAGCATTGTAAGTCTTTGAAAGTTCAATTGATTTGGATTACTCATGATGTGTGGATCAAGTTTGTATTCCATGTTCTCCTTATGTTTTGACCTTGTTGCAAAAGTGACCTCTAAGGTTCTTAGGACCAATGACGAGATGAAGGATCAATGCTAGACTTAGGGTTTGATTTTGATTGGTTCGATTTGGGTAATAAACTTGTAAACCCTAAGATGTTGGATGTGATCTTAGGATGAACTTGTTCAAAGGATTGCTGATTCAATTAAATGTATGAGAAAGGATGCATTCCCCTACACCTAACTAAACAAGGTGATTTTGATTTAGATGATTTACCCAGGTCTAGAATGATGTTTCCAGAGCTCTAAAGTTGTTTGGTGGGATGGATTTTGATAAATGTTTGGAATTTGGATGAGGTGTTTGATTTGATCCTAAATGAACCTAGGAAGGACTTGTTTACTAGGTCAAGATAGTGAAGAACATGCCTTTCTCTAAGAGTAATTCGAAGTCAAAAGACCAATGTTTGCATAAAAACCATATGACCAAAAGAAGCCAAGCACATGTGTGGGGTCCAATTGATTTAATCTTTGCTTAATGGATTATTTTTACCACAAACACACTCTTGATTAGATTTTGAATCTAGATGTCTAATGTCCCAACTTTCCCCTTATCCTGCAAAGTGTATTATGCAGAAACCAAGGAATTTTGAGGCAAGAGTTACCTATTGTTGACCCTAGTAGGATCAAATTGAGATGAAATCCAAATGCTTAGAAGCCTATAAGGATACGAATCCCAAGGGAAAGCAATAACATGTGAATTTTTTCAAGGATATTTTCCTCTCCTAAAGGGTTTGCAATTTTGATGATTCGTTGAATGTTGGTTTCAATGTTTTTAATCAAAGCACTGTGTTTTCAAACTGACTCACAAGCAATAACACCCTAGCTCAATTGGTACATTTTTCTTGGTGGGCTTGCCTCATGCCCTTCGTAGAAGAGATGATTTTATATGCAACCAAGGAAAGAGTATAAAGGTATGTTAAGAGTGAAGTCTTAACCTCTATACTTTAATCAGGATCGGACATGGCAAGTAACTTCTTGGAATCTAAGTTCCAATGCACTACTTTGATAAACTCAGTGAATGAGTTAACATGCCACTACAAACAAGGGTTCTAGTTCCAACTTTCCGTTCGTGGAGATTGACCCATATGGCGAGAGTCCCCTTTCAGATCCATCTCGTCGGAGCCAACCGTGTGATACTGGCGTTTACTCCAATACCCACATGTATATCCCAGTTGGAAATACTCTTGGCTTTAGAGTGTTACCGGTTGAGTCGTCCCATTGGGTGAGTACTTTTTCCCCAAGGAAGACCCTCTAAGATAGACAAAAGTGAATAAACTTATTCATAGTTCGATCAACCCTTGTTTTAGAAACAAAGGGAGAACACATGCAATAAATTTATTCACACTCGCACAAGATCTTGTTCAGTTTTAAACCCAAATCAAAGTGTGGAGGCAATCTTTTATACAACTTAATGTCATCAAAAATACTTTTGGTTCTCAAGATCACCGTGAAGCGTGAGAGAAGTGCATCCGCCTTTTTAGATGAGATTACTTTGAATAAGAGATTACGAAACATGAAAAACACATGTTCATTTTAAGCCTCAAAGCAATGATGAATTCATTTTAAAGCACCAAACGAAATATGAGTTAGCCTAAAATAGAAAATTAAAGCATACGACAAACTCTCCAAGAATTTTGAAATGTTTGTTTTAAAGCCCAAAACTAAAGATGAGTTAGCATGAAACAGAAAATTAAGGCATATGACAGAAGCTCAAAGCATTTAAAAACACTTTTTTGGTTTCAAGTTTGATGTTTAAATCTTTAACTCCAATCTTGCCTTCGTTTTTGCTTGATTCCAACGTCTGATTCCAATGTTGATCCTATGTAATCAAAACGAAACAACAAAAAATAAAAAATGAGCATGTGTCAATTGCAATGGTTTATATGATGATTGTATTTTGAACAAAAAATAAAGACATGCAAATACTTTAGTTTTAATGTTGAAATCAAGTCATGATAACAAATTTCAATATTGCCCCTTTCTAAAAAGAAGTCTCCAACCTGCAATAGACTTTAAATGCTTATTCATTATTTTTCTATAATGGGATTGGGAAGCCCAAACAACCAAAAGCCAATTAAAGCATAAATTTCCCTAAATTTGTAATAGCAAGTAAGAGCAACCAAAGATTTCTTATCTCATATAGCTAAAAAATTTTAAAAAATGAGGCTGTCTCTCATATGATAATTTCAAATCTCTCCTAGTGTCATTTAAAGAAGACCACTTCAAATCCGCATCTCAATATTCATTGATTTTCGAATCATACTAGTAAAATCAAGATGTAATAAACACTAGTACCAATAGTGTTTAATGTAGACATATAAATCACATCGAATCTGCCTCTTCACTCTATTTTTTAACGCAACGTTATAAGGCACATCCAATCTCTCCTTGATTGAAAAGAGACATAGAACATTCAAAGCAACAAATAAGAAAAAGATCAGAATGCCCCCAAGTTATTCAATCCACCCACTTTCATTAAAGACAAAAAGATGAAGCCACCGCTAAAAGGTCAACCTCATACATAATTGCAATAAAATAAAAACTCTGCACCTATGTTAGGAATAAGAAATCTATTCCAAATTTCAATGCTTCAAAGACCTGCAGCATACAGTGACAATTAATGTTTTTTTTTCCATACATTTAAAGTTTTATGTTGCCTCCAAAATCACCAATCGTTTCAAGCCATCGTACATAGCTGGAAATCTATTTGAATCACAAATAAATTTCAAGACACGCAATACCGCTAAAAAAATATTTTGAACATCAAATGAATGTTTAAGCACGTATCTATCTATGAATTTTATTTTCACCACAACCAACGCATTCAGATATGGCAAAAACTTGGTGGACGTGCGAGTAGGTTAGATCTACAACAGCAAGGTCAAATCAGGTTTAAAGAACACAAGACTTGAATCTTTGAATGAGTGGCAGGTGAGGTTCAATTGGTAGGCGTAAAGAAAAGTTCCAAAACCTTTGTGCAGCCTCTTCCTAGCATGAGATAAACACAGACTTAGGATTGGGGAATGCACATTTCGCTTCCTTTGTTTCCTTAAAATATCAAAGACTACATCTGCGAAGACTACGCCTACATCTGCAAAGACTATGCCTGCCTCTTTGGCCTGAAGAGCCACCCTTAATGACTGTAAATACTGCCTCGACCTAGAACAGAAGGAGAAGACCTGCTGGCCTGAATATGGTGAAGGAAACGTTCTTATTTCTTAAGAGATGTTAGTAAATGACACGATATTGTCCTCTATTTGATCATTTGTAGGGTGTGAATTGTTTAACAGAAAGCTTCAAGAAGATATGGTCTCTTGGAATGCACAAAATGTTGGGTACACACAAATTGGATTCATTGAAATGGTGTAAGGACTCTAACACATCAACATTAAATGACAGCCAACAATGATACCATGATGTTATGACAGAAGTAAGGTGTGTGATCACTATCCTGGGTACTCAACAATAGATTGCAATTAAAATGGATGTGTTCATTAATGGATTACCTGAACAGTAGTTTTAAAAGAGATTTACCAGCGTTTACCAACAGTAAGGATTGTGTCTACCAATGTTTGATGTGAGTTGGTATGCCACTTTATTTGTAGACAAAAACTTCCTGTAAATTGTGAGGAAGCTCGCACATGGGGAGGCCCTAAGAAAAAGTGCGCTACAATATGTTTCCTTTACGTTATGCTTTCATGTTAGATGGTGAATATTTGACAAATAATGTTGTGTTACCTAAAAATTTAGAAGAGGAAGCGCAGTGCCTCATCACAAACTATGCCTGCAAATGCTTGTTATCGCCTTGGTCGCAGGAGGAATGATAGTATATCTTCAAATATCTACAATGAATGGGTGAGACATACACTCTCATACTGAACTTGGAAGATATGCAGCAAAATGAATAAAGATATATGCCAAAATGAATAAAGTTCAACGCTTAAAAGATATACGTGAAAGGTGTGATTCTTTGTAGATGCTTCATATCAATACATGATATTTAGATATAACGTAACATTAATCATCTTTTTAAAATATTTCAATCTGGTGCTCTTTTCAGACTAGGGAAATAGTGGGAGGCTACTTCAAATGCGTGACCAGGTGCAAAGATTATGCCTTTAGAGCACCTTAAGGATGTACTAACTTCCTGTTAGAGCTTATAACCGGTGAGGGCGTGGGCAAAGGGAACACCTTCTTGTCTAGACAAACCTATGAGGGATTTGGCAGAAAAGACAAACCCTCCCCTTCACGCTGAATGCCTTCCACCAAATGTAAAAATCCACTTTCCACTTTGGCGCGTTGATCAAATAATATGCTGAGATTTTGCAAAAAATATCACATCCTACTTTTAGAAGTGGCCTAATTAGCAGTACTATGCAATTTCTTTATTTAGATACACTATAGACCATGCTCGTGCTAGTGATCTTCGTGGCCTTTCGAAGTCATGAACAAAAATAGAGAATATGCATGAACAAAAACAAAGACCTCTTCTTACTGCCTAATGCATGAAATATATGGAGGTAAATAGAATCAAAGTATTTATATTTTGGCCCTCCTTCTAGCGCCAATATGTAGACCTTAAAATCTGCAAATGGTTAAATAACTAACATACACAAGCATGGTTAGTGTTTAAAACAAAGCAAAATTTTAACATCCATATGAGATATCTAACATGTTTTAAAATGCTATCAAATAACAAGACAAATAAAAGCATACAAAGAAAAACATGAAATCTATCTATCCCATAGTGGATTGGTGCTATTGTAGAAAATAGCCCTTTCCCAATCCTTGCTTAAGCTTGATGTTAAGATGCTATGAAGATGATGATAAGATGGGCAAGATTAGCTCTCAATTGAAGAGAGTAACCTTGTATGAGATTGTGGAGATCAAGTTGTGGAGTTGTGGAGGATTTGAGGGTATGTGCACGATCATCATGAAAAAATAGGCCCTTAAGTGGCAAAAAATAAAAAATTAGAGTTAGGAAACTTGACGTAAAAATTTGAATAAGTTATCTATATTATTTTAAAAATATGTAAGAATAGAATCTATAGAAAATTGAATTTAGTTTCTAAACTACTAGGTTTTTTTAAAAACAAAATCTATTTGGTGAAAATTTGAAATTTCAATGCAGTACTACTTAAATTTGGGAAAAAATAAGAAGTAGGTGTTTGTCTGACCACCCTAACCACAATAAAATGATAATATATTTTTATAAGATTTTGGATATAAGTAGAGGACTTATGTCCTAATGTGATGCATATTTTTTTGTAATTTTTTTCCAAGTGAATAATTAATTATGATTTTTTTATTACATCTTTTGAAAAATATAAAAACCTCATATGTCTGACCACCTTAACTTGGTCAAAACTTCATGAAATTCAAGTTTTATTTTTTTAATCCTATAGTATGTGAAGCATAGAATGTGACATGTGTTTTGGATTCAAAAAATGTGATACCGTTTGAAAGCTATAGATATTTTTCAACTAGTCTATTGATTAGGACTTTAGTCATAATTTGAATAGAAAATGTATAATAATGACTTATTAAATTCAAAGTAAAGCATAATTTATATTGGTGGAAAGCTGAGAATCTCCTTTAAAAACCCTTTTCGTTTCATCAATTTTTGGTAAGAAAAATGTCATCAACCACATACCCATCATATTGCCACTTTTTGGCCCATCATGATCCTGCACATACCCTTGATCAAGAATGATGATCTCTATTTGTAGATTCTCAAATGCTAAGAGTGCCAAACATGGAGGATGTGGGACTAAAGATTTGGCCAATAGGAAGAGGCCACTTGTCAAGTTGTGATAGGCTTGAGGATGTGCAAGATTTGGGAAATGTGCCCAAGAGGGGGAAATTTCAAATTTGAAATGAGAGTTAATGTTGAGTTTGACTTGTGCAAGGGACATGTAAGAGACATGCAAGACCTATTAAATTCCTTGTTGGATGTACCTTTCAACTTGATTTTGAATTCAAATTTGAGGGAAGATGCCATGTTGAAAGAAAATAAGGATTTTAATAAATCAATAAATTGATTTATTTGTGCAAGTGGCAAAATCTAGAGAAACCAGGTGATTAGGATTAGCATTTAATCATGGTTAGACTAGCTTAATGATGATTAGGTGAGTTTGACCTCTTTGACTTAGATATTTGATTTATTTAAATTAGAAAAGGAGAAATATGAATTGGATTTCAATTAAATAAAGTTCTGATTTATTTAATCAAAGAGGGAATGATAGACTTAAATTAAATAAAGTTAATTTATTCAATTTAAGTGGATAATCCTTAGAGATTAAATGAACTTGATTAATTTTATGAGTGAATGAATGTGAACTTGGTTGAATGGACCTAATTGAATACATGATGCTAATTTTGCATGTCTACACATTCTAAGAATTATCATGACTGTATTCTTCAGACTCCTCTAAAATTATTATAACTTCAGGTTGAGCAGATGTTGAGGTGACTTTACGTTGTTTCCTTGCTGAAGCTCTTTTTGGCAATGTTGTAGTTGCAGGAGGAACTCTCATGGCTTTCCTCTTTTTGACTTTCCTATAGGGTTCAGACTCAATAGAAGAAGATGATGGTGAAACTGTAGTGGCAATGGGTGTTGCTGCAGGAGGAACTGCTACAGGAGAAGGTGCTGTAGGAGAGGGGCACTATTGTCTTTGGACATGAGGGTCAGACTCTAGGGTTTGTTTTTCCCTAGATGACTCTCCTACCTTCATTTTTCCTTTTTCTCTTCTACTAGTAGACCTGGTTTGTACTCGAGTAGAGGGCTCTGGTGTGGAGGCCGTAGGAATAGATCCTGTAGGGATAGGTGCTGCAGGGAGTGCTCTAAGAGGCTTTGGTAGTTGCAGACCCTTTTGGGAAACAAATTATTGCCAAGAAAGGGGTGATACATCCCTCAGGGAACACTCAATCAAAAGTTTAATGAGGGCATGATGGGCAATAGAGTTGTCCCTTTCCCTCTAGGTTTCATGGGCACTTTGTTTCAAAAGATTTAACAAAAAGTTTGGGACATTAACAGCTAACCCATGCCTCATATGGCTCAATAATTTAAAATGGTAGGAATGTAAATAGGAGAAGCGTCCCTCACAGGTTAAGTACCTGATTATGAATGCAACATATTCTGAATATGGAAAGGGCATTGACACTCGTTTGTATCCTTGTTTAGAGACATCCAAGGGTCCATCAATTGGTACTGCAAATTTTTCCCTAGCAGAGACAACATCTGAAGAGAAATTTTCTCCTACTGCTGGAAGCCCAGTTACTTCTGCAATTCATTCTTCTATTATAGCCACTATCAGACCCCACACTGAAGCTTCCCCTTCTGAAAGAGTTCTTATAAATTCACTAGAAGCTTCCTCATTAAAAGAATCTAACCTAAGAAAATAGTTTAGCCAACCACAATTGCTAAATGCCTGAATTGTTTGAGGATTCTGTGTCAAGAGCTCATGAGCTACAGACTCATATCTTACCAATTGGCCACCCATATTCACAAATAATTCCTGCTTGAAATTCTTGAAACTCAAACCTTTTCTGTAAATTCAAAAGAAAATTCTTTTGCTCTGCTTCTTTTTGCTTCTTTATGTCCTGCCATCACTTTTCTCTACTTTCCCAAGAATGACTCGAAAGATAATTGCATGAAATGATGGTTAGGAACTACTCATATCAAGTAGTTTAATTGTTGTTTAGGATAAAACAAGCAACCATATTTGGAAAGTACAAGAAAATAAAAATATCTTATTAGTTGTGACAGTGACATATGAAAAGGTTTGAAATGGATTATCCTACCCCCTACTAAAAATTTGACATGTGTCCACACATGTGCGAAAGGACAAGCGAAGAATGGGCGATAATGACTGATATGTACATAGTAGTTGAGGAATAAATGAAATAAATAAAAAATGTGATTAATAAAAGATATTGCGTACCTTATAATTAATGCTCGTACGTGCTAGGAAAGATCACAATGCACCATGAAATGATGGCTGGAATAGAAACCATGAATGAGGGCGGTACGATAGGATGGATGATGTGGAAGAGAAGAGAATGAATGGCGGTGATGGATGGAAAATAAAGAACATGGTTTCCTTGAAAAGGAAACCTTTATTATGGGCATGCAACGTGGAATTTAAAGAGATGCTGCAGGAGAAACACCAATTCCTTTCACTACATGAAGATCAGTGGCCACATTCGAAACAAACTACTTCATAAATTCTTCTTTGGACGCTAGCTTATGATACAACCTAAGACGGTGTCCATTAACTAGTAGCTTGAATCAGACAGGATCTATTGTAGCCAACTGAATTGAACCATTATCAAACACATTTTCTATTTCATAAGGACCAAGCCATCTTGTGGTGAGTTTACCTTGATTTTCCTTGTATCTGGAGTCATAGAGCAGTGCCTAATTACCGATAGAGAATTGCCTAGTTTTGATATGGTGGTCATGCCATTTTTTTCTTTGCTGCTAGATAGCTTCAGTATGCTGCATGAAAGATTTGTCACAGTCCTCAGTCCAGTTGAATTCAAAATCCTTAGTCAATAAGGCATATAATGGACTGGCTATTTTGTTGAAATATTTGATAAATCTTCTATAATATCCAGCATGTCCTAGGAAGTGTCTAACATCCTTTTGTTTCATAGGTGTTTGCAAAGTTAGAATAACTTCAATTTTTATAGGATCAACTTGAATTCTTTCTTGAAAGATATGATGGCCTAAAACAATTCCCTCTTGCATCATCATAAAGCATTTCTCACTATTCAAAGATAAATTTTGCTCCTTACATCTTTTCAACACTTTTTCCAAATTGGCTAATGATTTTTATAAGTAACTCCATAAGTAGTGAAGTCATCCATGTAGATTTCCATAGAATCATGAGAAATGCCAGCAAAAATATTGATCACTGCCCTTTGAAATGTTGCAGGTGCATTAGACAGTCCAAAAGGTAAGACAAAGTAGGAAAAAGTACCCCATGGACTGGTAAAAGTTGTTTTGTCTTGATCCTCAAGGGAAATTCTAATTTGATTATACCCACTATATCCATCCAAAAAGGAGAAATACTTTTTACCAGACAATGAGTCTAGTACTTGGTCAACAAATGGCAGTGGAAAGTGATCATTTTTAGTTGCTGTGTCCAGCTCCTTGTAGTCTACACAAACTCTCCATTTTCCACCTTTTTTAGGAACAATCACTAATGGAGACACCCATTGACTGTTTGAAATGGGTAGATAAAACCAGCATCAAGCAATTTCTAGAGCTCTGTTTTAACTATTTCCCTGAGTGCTGGGTTTATCCTTCTTTGAGGTTGTCTAACAGATAAATAATCTTCCTTAATATAGATCCTATGAGTACAAAGTTGAGGATCTATTCCCTTCATATCCCCATAGTCCCATGAAAAAGCTCTGTGTTGATCTTGCAGCATTGTGACTAGGGAAGCTTGTTGAGATTGAGGTAACTTATTATTGATGCTCAGACAGTGGCCTGGAGACACTTCTACTTGCTTGGTAAGATCATTCATGGAGGCTATTGATAAAGGTGGTGTCTGTATTTCATGTGGAAGAAAATTATGATAAACTATAGAAAATTCAGGTGACAGGCTTTCAGAATTCAGTTGCTGCAGGAAACACTGCTGAGGACAACTATCTGTAGCAGATGGGCTACTCGGACCAGGGTTGGACTGAAAAATGTGTAAAAGAATGGCATCCTCACTCTGGAGCTGTGAACATGGATTAGTTTGTAGCATCATTAGGTGGGCCAATGAATTGACTTCTTCAGTTTCCTCTCCTAAATCTGGCCAAATTGGTTGAGACAAGTTTGGCTGAGGTTGGGCAGGTGGATATAAAACCAATTTCTTTCTTGACTGACCATAAAAAATTGTCATATCTTCTGAATGACATCCTATAAAAACATCAATTTTGGCTAACCATGGTCTACCTAGGATGATAGGATATCCTCCTAAAGTTGCCTTAGTGGACAATATGGTGAAATCTGCTGGGTATTCCCAAGACTCAAGGATGACAATAACATCTACCATTCCATCAGGTTTTACTGTGGAACTATCAACAAGCTGGAGGATGGTAGGTGTAGACTGAATGTTTAAGATATTCAAATACTCCATTGTATTTTTGGTCATTACATTGATGGCTGCACTAAGGTCAATCAAAACATTCTTTACTATTTGGCCATTAATATTTATTTGTACCACAAGACTCCTAGGGTCAATATATTTTGGAATGACTACCTTCCCTAACATACTATCTTCCTACTGTCCTAGAACATGGATAGTTTGGGGATCCTTTTTCTTTCTTCTTGGTTTCTTTAAACAAGCCTCCTTAATGGCTTTTCCATAAATTGGGACAACTTTTATGGCTTAAAAAGGGGAATTTGAATGTGTACATTCTTTAGCTGATCCAAAATATCAAAGGCAAGTTCTTCCATAGACTTGGATGTAGTAATTTGCAATCTTTGAGGAAAAAGGCGGTTTGGCCTGATGCTGTAGGACATGTTCCTTAGGGATAGTATCTGATATAGGTATATGTTCTGCAGACCAGTAGGTTGTTTAGAGGCAGAGTCTGAAATCTCTGTAATGACAAGCGACTGTGGAGTAGGGAGAGGGGTTCCAGACCTGAGATGGATATCATGAATATTCAGGGCATAAGCTAGATACTGATTGGCTTCTGTAAAATACATAGGTTGTTGTTGTTGCTGCTTATTATTAGGATTTGGCAATGGTTGAGTAGGCATAGGGGTTTGTTTTGGAGGGCCAGTATTTGCTGCAGGTGTTGCAGGAGGAGGCATGAGAGCCTGAGGTTGTGGCTGTTGAAGCTGCAGGGATCCAGGGAATTGGTTCTGCCATTGCTGTGGACTTCTCCATTGATGATTCTGCTGCCAGTTACCTGGGGGTGGAGTCCATTGTCCTTGTGGCTGCTGCCAACCTCCTTGAGAAGATTTCCATTGAGGACTCTGATAGTTAGGCCAGTGTAGTTGAGAAGTATTCCAAGGTGGTGTTGGGCCATATGTACATTGCCATTGGTTATTTTAATTAGAATAAGTATTACCAAAAGTCAAAGGGTCTTGAGGCATACCTTGTCTTTGAGCCCATGGTCGCCTTTGTGCGACAAAGAATACTTGGTCATCATCACTCTCTACCATCTTGAAGTCAGTAGGTAACTGCTTAGCCTCCAAGTTAGCCACCATCTTACATCTGTAGTCACGTTTCTTCTATCTACAATGTGGACAAAACTTAGCCAAGATTGCTTCAGCTTCCTCATGTTTCTTCCGAGCTTGCATAGTATCCAACTGTGTAGCCATATTGTTTATGATATCCTGCTTGAAGTCAGATAGCAAATTTGTGATCTCCATCCGTGAAACTCCACTAGTGGAAGACTTTCCCACTGTGGCTTGATGACCTCTGCCCTTCTTAAAAATTTCTTGAGAGTAGTTGAGACATATCTTCTTTATATCATCCCAAAATCATTGGGTTATATCTCCTCCTCCCATCAGGTTCAGGGCATCTATATAGGTATCACTGATTCCTTTTAGGAAGAGTAGTTTTTGAGATTCTTCATTGAGAGTATGGTCTGAATTCTTTTTTAGGGAAAACAAGAATCTTGAGATATAGTCTTCCAGGCTTTCATCCTCCTTTTGTTGAATTCTAAATATATCATCACCCTTACTACCACTCTTACAATATTCCTTGTATTTCTCAAGAAATTTTGTTTGCATGGCTGCCCAACTATCAACAACACATCTTCCCAAACTCATAAACCATCTAAGGGCTCCTTCTTTCAAAGTAGCAGGAAACAACTTCAGCCTATGAGCATTTGAAGTGTAATCATAGCTGCGATAGAGGATATCAAACTCAAACAAGAAATTTTTTAGGTCCTCTGTAACTAGTCCATAGAACTTGGAAAGTAATGAAGAAGGAATATTTTTAAGGTTATCATTATCTTGCTGAGCAATGATAGGGAATTCAAAAGCAGGAGGTCAATTAGGTGGATTACATGCCATATTTGTTGGACAGAGTATCAAAGTAAATGGATTTTCTTTAGGTTCTTCATCAGTTAGATCAAATGGCAGTTCAACAAGCAAGTTTTTAGCAAACAGATTGATATATTGATCTCCTCCTTCCTCAAATAGATTATAAGCTGGTTCAAGATTACTATCAAAGAATGGAAGGCTAGGGAGGAATCTTCTGAGAGCGTCTCTTCTTTTATGCATGCAATAGAATAAATTTGAAAAATGCTTGAATGATAGACTAAACTACTACTTCTAATGACTATGACAGGTTCTTAGCTTGACACCATCACTGACAACGTCACCAAAAATGGTCAAGTGGATAACCTTGTCCTAGTAATGCATTTGTCAATGTCTCTTAGCTGTGTTATTCACCTTTTGCTTATATTGAATGAGATTGGGAAGTGGATAACCCATGGTTGTGCCCAAAAAAGGATATAAAAGTCACAACAAATCCTAACCTGGGAATTGGACATTCCAGCAAGCGACTAATATCTTCTTATGGTTGTTCATTTACTTTGCCAAACCAGGGAACGTATACTTGAAATGGAGCAGCACTGTATGTGCACTAAGAAACAACTTCAGTCACGATTTACCAGAAATAAATGCATGAAAGGAATTCTACTTATGCTACAAGAATGTAATGCGAAGCCTTCTAAACTTAATCAAAGCAGAAATCATAACAACTATGACTGAGAAACAAACTATGAACTGGCCTTATGCTATAGGAACAAACACAGGGATGGATTCCTGATGCTACAGGAACAATATAAGACTGAGTTTGCACTGAAACTTTCCAGAATGAAATCTAACTTATGATCAACAGGAAATAAACAACTAACTAACTAACTATAGATACTTACTAAGTGGGCCCCCTTAGCAAGCATCAACTAGTTATGCAAGAATTGAACTCAGAACTTCATCAGCTTTTATTCATAAACTCAGAATGATATACATTGTTATGCTCATATGAAAACTAACACAGAAAAACTATCTCTTCTTAATAATACTAACTTTTACATATTCTGCTTCTTATTATCATACCAACTTTTACATGCTATGCTTGCTCACTCATGCAAGAGGAATACTTATTTAAACCAGAAAAGCAACTAACTACCTAACTCAAACAGAGAAAGATGTGGACATAAGTGCATCCTGAAACCGAGGAACAAACTTCTCATAAATGAAAGCATATCTGTTCAACCCGATCCAGGGAGAAGATTTAGCATTCCACTCTTTCCAGATTAAATGATCATTTAGGTTTCTTCCCAATGACCTGGTCAGAGAGTCTTCGTTGGAACAACTTCCTTGACGTCGTGCAGGAAATGGACTTTACTGCAGGGCTGAGATCCACTGCGCTTGACTCGTTCATGCTCCCTTCAACAACCTGTGATGCACAAGGCGATAGAGGCAAAATAAATCACTCATGGCAAACAACACGATACATTCAATAATCACATATTAAATCTATTCCATTATTCAAAAACCATATGCATTATATGAGTCATTCGGAAGGTCAAATAGGGTAATTAATAAGACACATCGAGATGTTAGGCTACAGGAATATAGGAATGTATTGCTACAGGATACTACCCATTTTTAGATAAAAAGTCTTTAATAAAAGAGTTAAAACATCCATTAGAAATAAAAGTAGAGATATTAAAAATACATCATGATACTCAAATTATGAGCATATCTTGAGCTCATCAACCCGCTCATAGGTTGAATCAAATTTTCCTTGCTATCCTTTTACACTTTTATTTCCTTTCTTTTTGTTTTTTGTTCTTGCATGTGCATCATGTGATCCCCCGTGATGTTTTGTTTGATGTTCTCTCTCTTTGTGACATTCCTCTATTTGCACCTTCAGTCTTCTCTATGTTGTACATTGCTTTCGCCTTTTTTTCTTTTGTCTTTTTCTTGTTTTTTTCCTTTTGGGGATGATACAAAGCATTGAGACATCCATGTCTCTTTCATGCTGACCCAAAAGGCCTTTTCTTTTTCTTTTCCTTTTCTTTTGTCTTTTTCTTGTGTTTTCCTTTTTGCGATGACACAAAACATTGAGACATCCATTTCTCTCTCATTTTGACCCAAAATCCCCTTTTCTTTTACCTGTTTTTCTTATCTTTTTCTTTTTGGCTTGTGCTTTCCTTTTAGGGATGACACAAGGTATTGAGACATTCACGTCTCCTTCATGTTGACCCATATTTTTTTTTTTCACCTTTTCTTTTTCATTTTGTCTTGTGTTTTCCTTTTGGGGATGGCACAAAGCATTGAAACACCCTATGTCTCTTCCATGTTGACCCAAAGGTTTTTTATTTGTTTTCACTCTCTTTGTGCCATTCTTCTAGTTCTATGTATTTGTGGGATGATGATAGTTCCAACCTCTCTAACAAACATTGCAGAAAAGAACATACTGGCTCCAAATCCATAGATCCCTTATGTGTTTGGTGTTCTCATTTTGGGAGAAACCCCTTTTCTTTTTCCTTTTTCCTTCACATTACGTAGCCTTACTTGGAAACATATGACTTAGCATAAGGCTTTCCATGTGGCTCTCATGTCTTTCTTCTTCTTTGCATTTTTCATTGGCTACTTTGAAGTAATTGCTGACAGTATGGTGATCAACAATTCCTTTAAAGTGGGGGAATACATTGGCATTATTCTTTGGAATTTTCCTTTTCTTGGTTCTTAGTTCACTCTTCTTACTTCATACGATGCATTTTTCGCTTTGTGAATGACATTGGGTATAGTGTCCTTCATGAGTGTGATCTCTCTTAGCATATTACATTCCTCTTAGTGGCCTGATGTGACACACTACATCACCTAAGTTTTGAATCTTCTATTCTTTGATTGGTCCTCTCTTGGAGATATTAGACACTTTCCCTAAGTTAAAGACCTTGCATGAACTAAGCCAGAATCCTTTGAACATTCTTTGCATGTTACATTTTGTATTTTTTATATGGCCACCTTGCATAACAAAACTTGCATGCTTGTGGAGCCATCACATTTGTTCATGAGCTCCAAGCATACGAAGTTTCGCTTGTCTCATGAAGCTCGAAAAGTAATTTTATTTTGTGGCACCTTATTAAAGTTATCAAGAGGTATAAATTTTGTATGGCTGAGAGAGAAGCCCACTTTGAGGCATGACTTTCCCCATAGCCACCTACATGTGTGCGAGTACATACCAGCCACATGAGTGTATGTTTCTCACCTTCTAGGACTTCTTACGTAGCAGACAATAATGAGTTCCATTCCCTTAGAGTAAGTATGTATTTTTTGAACAAATAGCCTAGATCCGATCCACAATAGGATGGACAAATGATTGAAGCTTGATCCGATTCTCTCTTTCCTTCTCTCTTTTTCATTTTCTCCTTTTCACTCTTTATATCATTGTCATTTGTGCTAATGTTTGGTTTACCATGGGATCTTGATCTTGGGGCTTGATCATCCCTCTTGATTGTTGTTGTCTCATTTTTCTAGCATTGGTGCATTTGGATCTCTCTTGACATACATGTTTGGCTACTTTAGTGTGAGTTTGAAGATAGTTCCTCCTCTCACTAAAGTGGGGGCTAAATGTAGCATAGAAAAATTTATCTTTGCACATTTTCACACTCATTTGGGTCTTTCTTGTGTATTTCGGCTTAGTTTTTCCTTGATTTAATGTTATAATGTGGTCAACACATTCACATTAGGTATTATACCCTTGTGAATTAATAAGAACTTTATGATGCCTTGGAAAAGTGTTGTGAAGTGTTGTAACACACTTTCATAGTTTTCTAGGACCTTATTAAGATATTTCACCTAAATAATGTATCTTTATCACTTACCAAGCCTTATTTCAAAGTATTGTAAAGTGTTGTAACAAACTTTCACACTTTTCTAGGCTTGTCATCAATAATTTGACCCTTTCTTATGCTTTAATTGGCCCCATTTTACACTTACATGCCTTAAGTGTATTTTTGAAAATAATCCTGATAAACATTAATTAATACGTTTAATTTCTGACACCCACTTAAAATGCCTAAGTGGGATCCATTCACCACTAGGGGAAAATGAGTCTCCTTTGGCTCAAAAATCAAAATTATTTCAAAATTTTGGCAGGATATTATTTTCTAAGACCTAAGGTTAGCCCATGATGTGGTATTTTCGGGAAATTTTGCATAATCAAGTATAAATATAGGGTTTTTCCTCTCATTTCAACCCCATTAATTCACTTAATCATTCAAGCAATTATCAATCATTCACTTAAGCACTCTAGAAATTTCAAGCATTCTCAAGTCTACATCCGTTGGAGCTTCTACTTGTATATCTTCATATTTCTTCTTCAAGGGTTTGGTGAGTTGAAGCATTGAATTTTTTTCATTCATCATTCTCTTTTCATTTCATTTTCAAGGGTTTAATTACCAAACCAGGGTTTGACCAAGGAAAACCCCTATTCACTAACCCTCAAAAATTTTTCCCCTTCTTTGCACGTGTTTTGTAGGTCTAGTTTGCATATTTGTCAAAGAGCAAGGTGTGAAAAGTTGTCAACAATTTTTCAAAGTCATCCAAAGTTTCCAAAGCCCTGAAAGAAGCTTGGAGAACACCTACAGGTCAAATTCCACGATTTCGGGTCTGGAAACCTATCAAGATCTAATGTGTATATCGAGAGCTACAGATTGCACTTTTGAATTTCTCGTAATCTGGAAGTGGACTAATACGCCATTAGTGGCGTATGAGTCCCACTGCTATGCCTGAAAAGAAGTTTCTACATTTTTGAGTACCCTTTTGTCTGAATCATGTTCCAACAGAATCTCCTCAAAACTAGACTAAGTCACCTAGGTTGGCGTATGAGTCCTAGTTGTCTTCAATAGTGACTTCTACAGAATTCTAGAGCTCCTCTCCATCAATTTCTAGTTTCCAGGCACACACCTTTAATATTAGGGTATGTACACGATCATGATGGGCCAAAAAGTGGCAATATGATGGGTATGTGGCTGACAACTATTTTTTACCCAAAATTGATGAAACGAAAAGGGTTTTTAAAGGATATTCTCAGCTTTCCACAGATATAAATTATGTTGTACTTTAAATTTAATAAGTAATTATTATTCATTTTCTATTCAAATTATGACTAAAGTCCTGATTGATAGGCTAATTGAAAAACATCTATAGCTTTCAAATAGTATCATATTTTTTGAATCCAAAACATGTGTCACATTCTATGCTTCACATACTATAGGATTAAAAAAAAAAATGAATTTCATGAATTTTTGACCAAGTTAAGGTGGTCATACATATGAGTTTTGTATTTTTAAAAGTTGTAATAAAAAATCATAATTAATTATTTACTTGGAAAAATTTATAAAAAAATGCATCACATTCGAGTCCTCTACTTATATCTAAAATCTTATAAAAAATATTATCATTTTATTATGGTTAGGTGGTCGGACAAACACCTACTTCTTATTTTTTCCCGAAATTTAAGTACTCTTGCATTGAAATTTCAAATTTTCACCAAAATATATATTTTTTTTTAAACAAACCAGTAGTTTAGAAATTACATTCAATTTTTTATAGATTCTATTCTTACATATTTTTGAAATAATATAGATAACTTATTCAAATTTTTACTTCAAGTTGCCTAACTCTGATTTTTCTAAATTTTTTGCCACTTAAGGGCCTTTTTTTTCCATGATGATCCTGCACATACCCATCATTAATTTCTATTACAGTTTGTTTGCATGTTTAGGACATTTTTCATATCATAGTGTGTTTTCAAACATCTTTCATTTCATTAGTTTTGCATTAGTAGTTAATCTCTTTTATCAATTCTTTGGATCTAGGACATTCCCCTTAGACATATTTATATCATCTTTGCAATGGAATCTCAAGGGATTATTCTTGAGTGAGCCATTAAGACTTTTGGGTAACTCTCTCCTTTTAGGTGCAAAACCCTAGAAGTGTAAGAGAGACTCATATCTAAAAATCTTTGGTTTAGGGATAGATAGAAAGATTTGATTAGTTTAGTTGTAGTGTCCCAATAGCTAAATTACATGCCATAGTTTCCAATAGATCTGCTACTTTATTTCCCTATCTATAGGAGTGTGAGAGTTGGTAAGAGTCAAAATATTGCAATACTCTGAGTCCTTCCCTCAGTATGGTATTGAATAACCAAATAACTATGTTTTGTTACTTGCATGTGTTAATTATAATCATGGAATCCCCCTCAATCTAAATGTGTTTGATACCTAATGAATTTTCCATTTTTAGGCCCACATGCAGTGCTTGTGCCTCAACCTTATTATTGATGTCCTCTAGAATATTTTTTTCTATAGTGAAAATAATGCTACCTATATGGTTCCTCAGAGCACAACCAGCTCCAAAAGCTCCTAGATTCTCATGGGAGGCACCATCAAAATTAATTTTTAACATACCCATTGGAGGAGGGAACCACACCACACTTTTGCAGTTGGGTTTTAGTTTTGGTATCCATGTTCCTGGGTTAGGAGTTGAATCAGTTCCCACTCAGAAGATATATTTGCATCCCAATTTGAAAATATTTATGTGCACCATTTAGTTTATATATGTTAGACATTAATAACTCAGAAATTAGCCTTTCAATTTTGCATATTATGGCTTCAACTGGGTGGTGCCCCTTTTTGAACTTTCTATTGTTTCTTTCCCACCATATGCACCATATTACAATTGAGGGGATAGCTACCCAAATTGAGGAGAATAAAGAGTCTCTATTCATGAGCATCCATGATGAAAATATTGTCTGCAATGATGATTGAAGGGGTGCGGCCTATTTTAGTTTCTTTTGGAGCCATGTCTAGCACTAGTTTTAGAATTTATATGTTACTAGAAGATGGTCTATGTCCACTTCCTACTGGTTGCATAATACATAGTTGAAGGGGGAAAAAATACCTAGTTTCACCTACCTCTCATAGGTGAGTATACATTTATTTAATTCCAACCAAATAAATGATCCAAATTTCAGGAGAATTACAGAGTTCCAACATAATTTGTGGGGCCAATTTATTGATTTAGCAGTTCCTTTTTGAATGATTAAAGAGTATCCTAAGCTAACTTTGTAGTTACTTGATTTGGAAGGGTCCCAAATGAGTCTTTCAGGAACCATGGAAAATAATATTTGATGCTATTGTAGGAGGTCTGGCAATTGAGAATTTTGATTATCAGGAAAGATACAACTATAAAACTTTTTTCATTTAATATCTGAGAGGAGGTTCTCTTCAAACACTATAGTATCTTACTTTTGAACCCCACTACTATTTTAAATATACTATCACTTCTTGTAGCCATTAAATTGTAAATTGTGGTGGAAATCCATTCCAAGAGTTTTCCCAGAACATCGTTTTTTCTCCATTGTTTATGCATCAGGTTAAATGCATTGTGATAAGTGCTCTACAAGTTATGATAAAGTTCCACATTTTGGATCCATTAGGGGGATTTGACATTGTAAAAATATATTATGATATTGTAGGAATCCATGTATTTTCTTTGCATGATTCTGACCCATTTAGAATGTGGATTTGTATAGAATTTCCATGCTAATTTGGCTCCCAAAGCTAGGTTCTTTTCTTCTAAGTTGTGTACATCCGCTCCTCCATGTTTTTTCTTCATGGAGTTTGTTCCATGAAACTAGTAGAATATTACTCTCTTTTTTGTTGTCAAGGTTCCCCTTCCTGAGGAATTTTCTAATGGATTTCTCAATGACCTCTTGAACTGATTTTGGTAGTTTCAAGATTGACATAATATAGTTGTGGATAGCAGAAAGGATTGATTTTGTTAATGTGAACTTTCTTACCATTGTTAGCCATCTTACTTTCCATGATGCAAGTCTATTTTGTATTTGGGACAAAATTTGTTTTAGAATTTAGGTTTGTTTGGACCTAAAGGAATGAGATTCCCAAAAATTGGCTTGGAAATGAACATCTTGTTTGAAATTAATAATTTATAAGATACGTGTAGATACCATTGGAGAGGTGTTTTTAACGAATATGCTTTATTTTTAATCACCGATTTTTTCCCAAATACCCTGCAATAATCATCTAATACTTTTTTAATAACTTTGGCTTCCTAAAAATTGGATTTATTAAATATAAGTGTATCATTTGCAAATAACGAGTGAGTCATGTTGATGTTTGAGTTTGCAGTAGCTATAACTTTCCATGCACCTTGAGTTCAATCTCTTGATATCACCCAAATCAATGATTCTACCATTAGGATGAATAGGAAGGGTGATAGCGAATCGCCTTGTATAACACCTTGTGAGGAATTAAAGAAACCTATTGGGCTATTGTTTATCAAGATAGAAAAATTGTCTCGTGATATTAAAGAATTAATCCAATGGCACCATTCATGGGAAAATCCTAGATTTTAAATCAGTTTTGGAGGAATTCCTAGTTTAGCCTATCATAAGCCTTCAACATTTCAAGTTTAATAACTATGGTTGGAAATTTTTTTTAACCTTGATGGAATGCAAAGTTTCATGGGCTATTAGGGCACCTTCTGTAGTATCCTTACCTAGAAAAAAACCTCCTTGCTCGTCTGAGATTATTCTTGGGATGATCTTTGCTAGCCTAGAGGGGATAGCCTTGGATGATTTTTTGTATATGGTATTGTACAATGATATGGGCATGAAGTCTATAAAGGTAGAGGGGTTCTATTTTTCAGGGATTAGCATTATTAAGGTATTATTCACTTCTTTTAAGATCTTACCATTTCTCCTTGATTCCTCTAATGATAGCAAGATATCTTTCCCCATTAACTCCTAGCATTTTTGGAAGAAAATGATAGTAAAGACATATGGACCTAGAGCTTTGTCAGACAGTATGGAGAAGACAACTTCTTTCACTTCTTCTAGCGTGAATGGTTTTAGAAAGAGTGTATATTCTTCCACAAAAAATTAGTGATGCGATGAGTTTGAAGAATAAAATCATCTACAATAATATTTCTCACTTGCATTTTTTGCTACTCTGATACGAGTCAATGCAAGATCATGGGGGTCCAGACTAGGCCCTTAAGTGGTAATGAAAATTCAAAAAAAGAAGGGTTAGGAAACTTGACATAGAAAATTGAATATAGTTTCTAAGATACTAATCCTCTTTTGGAAAAAAGTAAATCTATTTGGTGAAATTTTGAAATTTCAATACATTAGTACTAAATTTTCAGGAAAAAAAAAAAAGTAGGTGTATGTCGGACCAACTTAAGTACAAGAAAATAATTAAATATTTTCTTAAAAATTTCAATAAAAGTAGAGGACACATGCCCAGATGTGCGATATTCTTTTGTAATTGTTTTGCAAGTAAATAATTAGTTATGAATTTTTTACTAGAATTTTTAAAAAAAAATTAAAACTTGTTTGTATGACCACCATAACTTGGTAAAAAAATTATTAAAATCAATTTTTTTTTTTGATCCTATAGTATGGGAAGTATAAAATGTGTCACATCTTTCAAATTCAAAAAATGTGAAATCTTTTGAGAATTATAGTTTTTTTCAATCAACCTATCAATCAGGACTTTAGTCAAAACGAATGTAGAAAATAAATAATAATTATCTATTTAATTTCAAATAAGTTATATCGTATATTGGTGGAAAGCTAACAATTTTATCAATAAACCCTTTTCATTTAATAAAATTTGGATAAGAAAAATGTCATCAGCCACTTTTGGGTCATATCACCACTTTTTGGACCCTCATGATCCTGCACTCACCCATACACTTACTATATTTAAGAAGAAGTAGACTAATTATTGGCTAATAAGTTTTTCTTCCTTTAAATTATTACCTAAGGGGGGAGTAATATTTAATATAATGTTCGTTAGTTGTCTGATTTTTATTGATATATTGAAGAAGTTGGTGTTCTTATCCCCTTCTTTGAGTCATGTTTCTATAGGTTTCTACCTCCAATATATCTCCTCTTGTCAAAATCTCTTCTAGTTATAATTGTAGTTTTCTTTGCAAGATGAAAGAGGTATTATTCATTCCACAATGTCTGATTTGATCATTGATCTCAACAAATTGGGCTTGAAGACATATCTTTTGTGAAAAGATATTTTTGAAATGTTGCTCATTCTAGGCATTGATTTTTTTTATATATATTAACTTCTTTTGTACTAGGAATATTTTGGTGCTAGCAATTAAAGATCCATTTTCCCACCAACACTTGAGATGCGGTAGGAAATGGGGATCTCTAATCCACATTTCTACAACCAAATCTACAAAGATTAAAAATTTGTCCAAACATTCTGTAATTAAATAGAAATATTTACGTCTATTGTTCCATTTTGGGGAGGATAGTCTAATAATTCATTTTTTGATATGAAGTATTTGAAGTATTCCACAACCCTTTGGTGGGTATTATGCCCACTTTTTTCATTGTGCTGCAAGATTGCATTGAAATCCAACCAACAATAATTTATCCTCTTTTATGTTTTATAAGGGTGTTGATAAAGCATCCTATAGGTACTTTTTCTTGACAGTTGATGTAGGCACATAAATATGAAACATCAAAAATTGTCACTCCTATGTTTTAGGACATGGGACAACTAATTTTCTCTAAGTTTCATTGAAGGAAACCTCAGATATCTCAATCCAAGGATAGAATGAAGGAAATAGATTTGCAATAAGGTGTACTAGGGTATGATTAAAGACTAAAGAGAGTTTCACCACCAATCCAGGGCTTGGAAAGACAAGGAATGTATATGATATATGCAAGACATAAACAAATGACCTAGAAATGAATTCAAGTTAGAACAGTAAACTGGAAAAGTATAGAGGTGCACCTGGAAACCGAACAGGCTTGAATGAGGGTCTGAAATCCTAGAAATACTACTTTTTGATGTACACTAGGACTCATATGCCAATAGGAGTGATGTAGTCCTAGTTTACGGTTTCAGACCGAAATCAAAATTTGGAACTGCTGAATCAGGATCTATAGAAAAAGTCTAAAAATAGGTATACTAGGACTCATATGACACAAGTGGTGATTTAGTCCAAGTATCAGGGTTTATCTAAAACTTTGATATCCTCTAATGACTTCCTGTAGTTTCCCTCCCATCAAATCTTTGAGTCTGAATCACCAAAATGTAACCTATAGGCGACTTTTCATGATCTTGCAATGTGGATGACAACTTGACAACTTTCTCCAAACTTTCTCTTCAATGGATCTTTAACCTAAATCACCTAGATCTACAAATCACACATCAAAGAGAGGGAAAATGGTTGTTTTGTTAGTGGATAGGGGTTTTCCTTGGTCAAACTCCATTTTGGGTATGTGCAGGATCATCATGGAAAAAATAGGCCCTTAAGTGGCAAAAAATTCAGAAAAATTAGAGTTAGACAACTTGATGTAAAAATTTGAATAAGTTATCTATATTATTTCAAAAATATGTAAGAATAGAATCTATAGTAAATTGAATGTAGTTTCTAAACTACTAGGTTTGTTTATATATATATATATATATTTGGTGAAAATTTGAAATTTCAATGCAGTGGTACTTAAATTTCAGGGAAAAAATAAGAACTAGGTGTCTGTATGACCACCCTAACCACAATGAAATAATATTTTTTTATAAGATTTTAGATATAAGTAGAGGACTCATGCCCCAATGTGATGCATATTTTTTTGTAATTTGTTTCCAAGTAAATAATAAATTATGAATTTTTTATTACAACTTTTTAAAAAATATAAAAACTCGTATGTCTGACCACATGAACTTGGTCAAAACTTCATGAAATTCATTTTTTCCTTTTTTAATCCTATATTATGTAAAGCATAGAATGTGACGCATGTTTTGGATTCAAAATGTGATACTTTGAAAGCTATAGATGTTTTTCAATCAACCTATCAATCAAGACTTTAGTTGTAATTTGAATAGAAAATGAATAATAATTACTTATTAAATTCAAAGTAAAACATAATTTATATCAGTGGAAATTTTAGAATCTCCTTTAAAACCCTTTTCATTTCAACAATTTTGGGTAAAAAAATAGTCGTCAACCACATACCCATCATATTGCCACTTTTTGGCCAATCATGATCCTACACATACCCTTTTGGTAATCAAACCTTGAAATTAAATCAAATAGAATGAAGGAATGATGAATGAACAAATATGCAATGTTGCAACTCACCAAACCATTGAACAAAAGGCTGCAAACTTGTATGTAATGGCTAACATGAATGTGAATCTTGACTCTTGCTTGCATGATATGGATCTTGACTTAAATGCTTTCTTGAATCATGAAACCTTACATCACAAATGTTAGCTAAAAAAAAAACATGATGCATGATGACTTTGACATGATACTTGATACTTGAATAATGCTCCAAAATGCTTGACAATCGCTCTTGAATGCATAGTAATGCTAGAATTCTTGATCTCAAAATGGTGTTGGATGACATGTAAAATTTCTAAGAGAAAATGAGTGAAATAACCTTGTATTTATACTTTTTATGCCAAATTTCTTGAAATTACAACACTACAAGCCGACATTAGATCTAGGACTATAAAATCCTACCAAGAATTCAAATTTAAATTAGGTCTAAGCTAGGCGAGACTCATACAAAAGTTAGGGTGTATGAGTCCTATTAGGCTAAGCTTGGGACAAATTTTTCAAGAAATTTTTAATTTTATGTTAAATTAAGATCTAGGCCCGAAAACCTAGGTGGGATCCATACATGCCCAAGGTGGCGTATGCATCTTAGATCACTAAATATGGGCCATACAATCCAAAATGATTAAATTCTAATTGGTCACTTGATGTATGCCAAGATCATGTTTGGAAAGATGCGTTAATTAAGTCTCGTGGATGCAAAATAGGACCAAATAAGGCATAAAGAAGCCCAATTTTTGTAGGGACAGCCCAAAAAAGTGTGAAAATGTAAAGGATGACACTTTTCTACACTAAAAAATATTAATGAGATAGAAAATTAAATCAAAGGATGTTATCCTCATGAGCATCAAGTGTTACATTGTGAAGATTAATTCCATGTGTGTATTTATGTCATTCCACAACACTACTAGGCCCCTTAAAGAACCTTATGGCTAGAGAATGTATAAATTTCCATTTTTTCCATTTACTAAAGAATTCTTGTGCTTGGTAATTAGTGATTTTTGTTTCTTGAAGCATAATAATGCTTCCTTCACTAGAGTCGAGTTGACTCTTTATAAAGAATCTTTTGTTAGGGGTGTCAAAGCCTCTAACATTCTAGGATAGGAATTTCATTATTCTCAAGGAGAGAAGCACACCCTCCTTCATCTAATGCTTTTTATCTAATGTGGCTTGGATACCAGCAACTATGTCATCCTAGGTTTTATTCCTTTTAGGAGGTCTTTGTTTGGTTGGGGGAGTTACAGTAGGTAGATTTTAGCAATAATAATTAAGGTAAAAATTCTATCATAAAATTTTACACCTAACTATTCACATAAAATGTTAAATTATGAAAAAAGTTATAATAAATTTTAGAGCTAACTAGTAGAAATATTTGTAGTTTTGGTGCAATATATAATTATAGGTTATAATAGTTGTAATAATAAATGTGATGATAATTGGATCCCCTATTACTGATTCTTTTTTAGAAACATGTCATTCTCCTACTCATCATGCTTAACTCTCTTATTTCAAATAAGTGTTTCTCACTTGTTTGTTCCCTTGTCTACAATATTATTGTTGATCTTAAATGTTTTATTAGGAACCCACTTTAGTTCACTCTTCTACCATGTGTGAATGATGATGGGTGTCTATATAGGTTATTTTTTATTTTTCTTTTGCTTGTGGACACTATACCATGGTCTCAAAGTGTTGTATCTACTACTCATAATAGGTTAGTGAATGTTCATTTTCTATATTTCTTTCATTTTTATATTGGAGTTTCAAATCCTTAAATTGTGGTGGAGATAATGACACTTGCAAATGATCCTTAGAGGTTTATTCAAGGTGTATTTTATGATTTGGTTTGTGGGGCAGGGCCTACTATCTAAAGGGCATCCCCTTCTCATGGATCTTTTTAGATGCGATGAAAAAGAACCTTTCTAAGAGTAAATGTGACCTTGTTTTTGAGATAAAGGGAATTGATGTTGAAAAAGTGGTTAAATGAATATAAATCATGATCAAAGGAAAAAAATTGTATCTTCCCTATGTTATTATTGCTCGTATGGTGTCTCTAGGTAGCAAGTGATTGAATATGAAAATTTCATGGCTAAAGGTTTTACTTGTAGAGATTTCTACCTTATGCATTCTCTCCTTAATCTAGATTGATGGATTTATAAACATCAATCTCCACTAGTTTAGGGTAAAAATATAAATTTACCATTCTTCTAGAGGCTTCTTTTTGGCGTCTTTTACAACTTCTGGTGATATAAATATTGTGTTAAATGGTAGAGTCGAGATGTGGGATTTGTATCCTATTTTTTTCCCTTGCCATTTCTCTTTTAAACCTTTGAAATAGTCTGTTGACATTACGCCTATCTGGGTGAGATTACCTTATGTTCCTTTATAATTATCATATACATTTATCCTACATCGCCATTGGCAATGCTCTCAGCCAATTCTTGAAGGCTGACCTAGATTCTAAGAAATTTAATCACACATCTTTTGCACACATCTTGATCAAATTTTATCTATCAAAATATTTTCTTGGTGAGGTTTTTTAACAAGTTAATTACCAATCTTTGTCTCAATTGGTTTCTTAAGAGGGAATTCCTTTTTGATGTAGGTGTTTCTTTCCTACTGGGAACTTGGAATTATATTGTACCTATCTCTCAAAAAATCAGCATTCTTGTTATTTGTGTAAAAATTCTCTTCCCTAACCATCTTATGGTGTTCACCAAAGATTTTTATTATTGATTAAGGATATTTGAGGCTGCTCTCATCCATTTTTGAAAATTATCCTTCTAGGCCTAGTGAAGCTCTTTCTTATCTTTTGGAAAATATCCTTAACTCTTAAAAATCTATTTTTATTGTTCCTAGTTTTCCTTCAACTTTAGACCATCACTTGATTATTCTTGAGACAAAAATTTTTCAATCAAAAACTCCATGTTGTTCATGAGATTGTATAGTGCCCTAAGATGGGCCCTCTAAGGAGAATTTTCTCCCCTCTTCTCCTGGATCTACATATTTTTATGTCAAATATTCTTGTTTAGTTGTAGAAAGTATGAAGAAAGCTATTCCTACGGTTGTATTGCATCCATAAATGAAGCCTTTTGGTTTGAGAGTGCATAGAATTTTATCAAGAATTGTTTAGGCTTGACCTTTTTGGTTATTATTTATCTTGAGATGTGATTTTACTTTGTGTATCTATTGTACTACATTTATTTTGTAATAAGGTTTGAGCCTTGTCAAAAACCAAACTTACCTTAATAAAATAATAGTAAATGTGATGGTTATAATAAATCTTGAAAAAAGGACAAAAAATATCATAGGTGTGCTAGTCCTAAGATGTTCAGTGGTACTATTAAGGGATCTTGATTCAAGGACCAACATGCAATTTGATTTATTACAAAAAATATTATGATTATTCTGTTGTTGTTGAATAATGGAGGCTATGTGTGGAGAGGTCCCCATTTACCACCACTTAATATAGTGAATATGTCATGTGATTTTGGTGAGGATTTTTCCCTGACTAATTTATGTAAAAATGGTATTTATTATTAAGACTATGTAGATGCACGCAAGAAAATTTAGATTCATGGATAGAATTGAGGTCGGGTCAAAGTGGCACAACTTGGGTAGTAGGTCATGACTCCCCTTTAGAACCATTTTGAATAGGGTTGATTCTATGAAAAATTAATAGGCTATGAGAGTGGAACATAGATTTTTGGGACCCACTTGCTTTCTAGCTCTTCTAGGGTTTTTCAACTAAAAGGAGAAAGATGGGTCAAAAATGCATATGTTCACATTCAAATTCAATGCAATATGGATGAAATATGGATGTAATATTCCTAGATATAATTTTTGAATGGAAGAAACTAAAAGGATTGATTGACTAATGAAATAAATTAAAGGAAAACAACTTGTTTGAAAACACATTGTGTAATACAAAATCACCTAAAAATGAATGGAAAATTGCAACAGAAATGAATCAGACTAAAAGTGTGCACCTGAGATGTTGAAGGATGCTGGAAATGACACTTGAAATTCTGTTGATGCTGATTTTTAGGCTTGGTGGGACTCATTCACCATTTTGGGCGAATCAATCCCAGTTTTGTAAAACTATGCCAGAACCTATTTTTGTCAAAAGGGTGTCTATAAATGTAGAAAACACAAAACTGACCTTGGAGTGGGACTCATTCACCACCCATGGTGAATGAGTCCACTTTTGAATTTTTGGATTTTCAAAAGTGGAATCTGGGGCTTTTGATTTGCACTTTGACTTCCCACAGGTGTCCGCTTTCGAAACTCTGATTTACAGAACTAAAAATGAGTTTTTGTTGATATTTTGACTTTTTGAGTGAGGAGAAGACTTAAGCAACTTAATAACTTGATCTTCAATTTTTTCCAAGCTCCCAAGAGACATAAAAATGCAAACACACAAGACAAGAGAGAGAAAAGTTGGATGTTAAGGCATGGGGGTTTTTCTTGGTCAAACCCCTTTTAGGTAATTAAACCAAAATAATGAAAGAATGGAATGAAACATGCAATAATGGAGTTGATTGCCTTTCCATGATGTTTGATCTTGAAAATCTGCAACAAAGCATGTAGAATTTTCCCTTGAATGTCTGAAAATTGATGTCTTAATGCCTTGGAATGATAAAACCCTAAGTTGCTTGACTTGAAATGGAATATTAGTGAATGAATGAAGAATGAATGTGTGAGAGATAGGAGAGATGCAAAATGAGGTGAAAATCAATTATTTATACAATCTTGTGCCTTAGTAACCCGTTGGTACCTCATCACAGGCCGACATCAAGTGATTTTGAATAAAAACCCTAAAGGAAATTTAAAATATTTTAAATTTGGAGCAAAGGGGGACTCATTCGCCACCCATGGTGAATGGGTCCCACCTAGGACCTGAAAATGGGTGTCTGGAATTATGTCACATTTAATGTTATTTGTTGGGTTTACATTGAAAAATACACTTAATTAAAGCTTATAAGGGTATAAAGGGGTTAAATAAAGAATAAGAAAGGTGTAAATAGTAACGAAAAGCCTAGAAAAGAATGAAATATTGATACAAGACTTTACAACACTTTAAATTAGGACTTGATGATCAATAAAAAGGTATGATTTAGATGAATTATGATAGAAAGAGTCTAGAAAAGTGTAGAAATGTGTTACAACACTTCACAACAACATCACAAGACATTAATAAATGTATTTTATTTAGTTTGCAAAGGTCCAAGACCTAGTCTGCATGCATAAAATGCCTCACAACACTTGAATCAAGGCCTCATTAAGTCCAATTTATCATGAATTAATCCCGTGTCAAGCAAAGGGAACTTTTTTCTACAATACATTTAGCCCTCACTTTAGTGAGAGGATGAACTTGCTTCGAACTAACACTAAAGTAAACATTGAAGAGAGATCCAAATGTTAAGATGCAGTTGAAAAAGAATGAAAAAGATTAAAGGAGGTGGCCAAACCCCTAGGATCAAAGATCCTAAGTCAAACCATCAAGATACAAAATCATGCAGTGGCAAGAATGAAAAAGATGAAAATGAAAAGGTGGATCAAACTTCGATCATTTGTCCAACTAGTTGTGGATTAGATATAGGCTTGTTTTGGAAAGGAAATGTGTACTCATTGGGGAAATGAAACTCTTGGCTGTCTGTCGGGTGAGAAATTGACAACATGTTCACTCTAGGGCCATGAAACTTCTGATTGTTTGCAGGGTGAGAAACCCCAAAAGGTGAGAAACATACGATAGTTGGTATGCACTCACAAAACAAATGGGTGACTATGGGAAAAGTGGCGTTGCTAGATGGGCTTCCCACTCAACCATATCAAAGTTATACCTACTGATAACTTTAATAAGGCACCACAAAGGAAAATGATTTTCAAGCTCTATGAGGTAAGAAAAACTTCATATGCTTGCCACTGATAGACATTGTTAATGCATAATAGTGTAAGGATTGTTCAAAGGGATTTTGCTTAGTTCATGCAATGTCTCATCTTAAGGAACATCATGTTCAATGTCTCCAAGAGAGGATAAGTGAAAAATGGTCTCATCTTGTTTCCAAGAGAGGACAAGTGTAAGGTCTCATCCTGGGCAACATTGTACCCAATGCTTCTAAGAGAGGAAATCACAAGAAAAATAAAATCGCACAATGAAATGCGAGCGGTGATGTATGCCCCCACTTTAAAGTGGTTGTGAGCACCATTACTATGAGAAATTTCTTTAAAGTAGAAGAGAAAGAAGAGGACATGAGAGCTTACTCAGAAATCCCTATGCCAAGTCATATGTTTCCAATAAGCTATGTCATGAAATAAGGGTAGTATGTCATATGCGAGCCAACTTAAGGCATGTCATCCACATCCCAAGCTTGCTCTTATGTATTCATGAAAGGTTAATGACTAGCCTAAGGAGGTAACCACAAGTGACATACAAGGACAAGGGTAGAAAACCTCTTGTCCCCACTTAGTGCAAGACAAGGGTGAGCTGAAATGATTAATGAAATGCATGCTAAAGTGAAAATCAATATCAATTAGAGGAACTAGGTGCCCCCACATAGGGAAGCATGCCAAAATCCTTAAGATGTTGGATTTTGTGACTCAAAGCTTGACATTCATTAGTGGAGTGACCATGAACTCTATGATATGCATAGAATGAAGTCTTGTAAGAGCTAAGTTTCTTTCGAGTTCTAGGAGGAAGGGTGATCATGTGATCTTGGAGGAGTCTCAATAAGATATCCTCTTGATCAATGGTAGAAGGTGGTCTTGGGATTGGTGTCAGAGATATATCTTGCTTAGTATTAGATGCCATACTTACACAAGTTTCTCTAGATGGAAAGATTTTTTTTTCTCCATAGGAGGATATGAAATCTAATGAATTATGATCATTTTGCAAGATGAAATTGACATTAAGCAAAGGTGTAGTTATGATGTTTGGGAAAGGATGATATTCAAAACCACTAGTTGTTAAGGATGATTTAGGAATGTGTTGTGTGAAATTGTTGATGTTGAATGGAGGTGGGTAGAGGATGAGAGGGTTGTTAGGGTGTCCAACAAGGTATGTATGAGGACCATTGATTGAGGGGGATCTAATGGACACTTGCACATTCATAACCTCAGTAGTCTTGGTTTGATGTATCTCTAATGAAGGGCAATCAATAATCACTTGTTTAGTGAAGGAAGAAGCATTATTAATGTTTCCACATTCTAGCATCATGATATTCTCCCTAGAAGGAGGGTTTTTAAGAGAACAACAAGTCACCCATTCTTGACAAGTAAGGATTGGTTCTTCTAAAATAACTTCATCGCCAATAGGGGAATGATCAATGATGGGATTATGAGGAGGGGGATGATTAGGAGAAGATGTTAGTTGAGTGTCCACTGTATTTAAGGTCTCATTATTTTGTTCCATGTTATCTACCCTACAAGGAGAGCTTGAATTTTGTAAAGTAGCTTCATCACAAGTGAGGGAGGCATCAAGAGAAGGATCACTATGGTTTTCAAATAGATTATCCCAAATGGGAGGTGCATTAGGGAAGGGAGGATCAAGGGTTCCATGATTTTTAATAGGGATTTATTCTAACACCAACCTATCCTCTCTACATCGAGGAGGGATATTAGGAGATGGAAAAGTATGATTGTCATGGCTATGAAGACTAGGTAAGGTGATGTTTAAGAATGTCTCTATGATCTCATGTTCTTGTTGTCTAACATCTTCCAAAGGGGAATAAGGAGATGGACAATCAAGACCCTCAAGGCTTGTAACTTTTTGCACTAAGATACCTTCGTCACTAATAGGAGATGTATCAGGAGAAGAACAAGTATGATTGTTATGATTGTCAACACTACCATTCTCACCAATGGGTAATGTAAGATTAAGGATTTGATTAATGGTTTGATTATGTTTCTTAATTTCCTCATGGTTATAATAAAAAGAAAACTCATAAGAGGGGATAATATGCTTATAAAAGCCATGTTTTAAAATAAAATCAAGAGCATATATTTTGAAAGAAAACATGCTAAAATAAAATAAAGTACAATGCAATGCAATTTTTAGTGTTTAAGCAATCTATTTTTCTATTTACACAATGCAACAATCTAAAAATGATATGTTATGAATGCAAAAGTAAAATTAAACAATGCATGAAATGAGCTAATTAAAGCTACATTTAACAAAATGCATGTTACATAAATGAAATTAACTAATATAGATAGGTTAAGGCACCAAACATAAGCTTAAAAATAGAGGTTTGAGTTTTGTAAAATGTAGTTTCAGGGGTCAAAAGGGACTAATTCGCCCAAGGTGGCGAATGAGTCCCAGTATGGACTTTTTTCAAAATTTTCAGAAGTTTTTGAGTGAGTTTTATGGTTTATGAGTGCTATGATGTAGAAATAAGTGAAAAATGTAGAATTTCAGAGAATTTGAATGAATTTATATGCCAACAATGCAACCTAAATGCATGTTTTATGAATGCAAAATTTAACACCTAACATGCAAATGAATCATGCAAATCCTAATGCAAGGTATATACAATCTAGATCTATGATGAAGAACTCCAAATAAGACAAGAGAAGTATTCGAAAAGTAGGTTCACTAAAATGGAACATAGATTTTTGGGACCCACTTGCTTTCTAACTCTTCCAGGTTTTTCACTTAAAAGGAGAAAGATGGGTAAAAAATGCTTATGTTCACATTCAATTTCAATGCAATATGGATGAAATATGGATACAATATGCCTAGATATAATTTTTGAATGCAAGAAACTTAAAAAATTAATTGAATAATGAATAGAAATTAAAGGAAAACATTTTTTTTGAAAACACATTGTGTAATACAAAATCACCTAAAAACGAATGGAAAACTACAAGAAAAATGAATTAGACTGAAAGTGTGCACCTAAGATGTTGAAGGAGGCTGGAAATGACACTTGAAATTCTACTGATGTTGATTTTTAGGCCTGGTGGGACTCATTCCCCATTCTTGGTGAATCAGTCCCAGTTTTGTAAAAGTGTGTTGGAATCTGTTTCTGTCAAAAGGGTGTCTATAAATGTAGAAAACACAAAACTAACATTGGAGTGGGACTCATTCACAACCCATGGTGAATGATTCCACTTTTGAATTTTTGGATTTTCAAAAGTGGAATTTAGAGCTTCCAATTTGCACTTTGACTTCCAACAGGTGTCTGCTTCTGAAACTCTGATTTACGGATCTGAAAATGAGTTTTTGTTGATATTTTGACTTGTTGAGTGAGGAAAAGACTTGAGCAACTTAATAACTTGATCTTCAATGATTTCCAATCTCCCAAGAGACCTAAATATGCAAACACACAAGACAAGATAGAGAAAAGTTGGATGTTAAGGCATGGGGTTTTGCCTTTATCGAACCCCTTTTAGGTAATTAAACCAAAATAATGAAAGAATGGAATGAAACATTCAATAGAGGATTTGATTACCTTTCCATGATGTTTTATCTTGAAAATATGCAACAAAGCATGTAGAATCTTTCCTTGAATGTCTGAAAATTGATGTCTTAATGCCTTGGAATGATAAAACCCTAAGTTGCTTGACTTGAAATGGAAGATTAGTGGATGAATGAAGAATGGATGTGTGAGAGATAGGAGAGATGCAAAATGAGGTGAAAATCACTTATTTATACAATCTTGTGCCTTAGTAACCCATTGGTACCTCATCACAGGCCGACATCAAGTGATTTTGAACAAAAATACTAAAGTAAATTTAAAATATTTTAAATTTGGAGCCAAGGGGGACTCATTCGCCACCCATGGAAAATGGGTCCCACCTAGGACCTGAAAATGGGAGTTAGGAATTAAGTCACATTTAATGTTATTTGTTGGGTTTACATTGAAAAATACACTTAACTAAAGCTTATAAGGGTATAAAGGGATCAAATAAAGCATAAGAAAGGTGTAAATAGTGAATACAAGCCTAGAAAAGCATGAAATATTGTTACAAGACTTTACAAGACTTTAAATTAGTACTTGATGATGAATAAAAGGGTAATATTTAGATGAATTATGATAAAAAGAGTCTAGAAGAGTGTAGAAATGTGTTACAACACTTCATAACAATTTCAAAAGAGATTAATAAATGTATTTTATTTAATTTTCAAAGGTCCAAGACCTAGTCTGGATGCATAAAATGCCTCACAACACTTGAATCAAGGCCTCATTAAGTCCAATTTATCATGAATTAATCCTGTGTCAAGCAAAGGGTACTTTTTTCTACGACACAAAGAGCTACCTTTTTGGTGATACAACTGATGTAGATGGAGGAAGTAGTGAATATTCAATATTTTTTTGTGGAGTCTTAGAGTTGGTTTTAGTAGCACAAGAAGTAAAACTTGGAACTAAAAAAAAACAAAAAAATCATTGTCAAACCAATCAATATAACCAAACCAGTTAATCTAACTAAACTGATTAATCTAGAAAAACCTTGCAAATTTTTTTTTGCATGTGAACCCAAACAAAACTTGTGCCTTATTGTAATGGCTAGAGGAAATTGAGCATGTGAACACCCCAAAAAATATTAACATGCCAAAATTTGGAATCTTGATTTTTCTTTAAATTGCTTCATAAATCTATAAATCCATATAAATATTAAATTTTATACAAGCCATATGATCATATGCTATAGAGAGTACATGGGCCTATAAAAGTTTGCAAAAAAATATCGTGATGAAATTAGACAATTTGATAGGTGTCTCTAGTTGAATTGGGTATTCTAGATGCATTGATAATGTACATTTGGCTCTGTAACACCCCTATGATAAGGCTATGTGTAGGATTCAACTAAAATTGGATAGGTAATTATGATTCATGACTTTTATAACATCTTAAAGTAGTCATAATATAAATGCAATATCCATGAACTTCCACAAAATGATTGTGTACATAAAATACAAAAAAAGTGATAAAAATGTATGAAATGTACAAAACAACTCCTTGTATATGTAAGAAAAAGAAGAAGTAGGTAGCTGAGAGTGTAACATTAACTAACTGTCTAAAAAGTGTGACACATATAGTGTTGGATATATGAAGTCCAACGAAATTCTTGTCTATTTTTTCCTGTTCCCTTTTTCCTTCCTTCTTAAAGGCTCTTTCTTTTGAAATGGTTCTTGTAGGAAGATAATATGGTTTTGGGTGATTTTTGTATGAATTATTGATTGCTACTGTTGAGGTTAATGTATTGTACAAAATATTAATAAAATCAGTTTCCCATGCTTTGAGAATAGATGTAGTCATTTTTGACGAACCACTATAAAATTCAGTGTTCTTCTTGTTTACATTTTGATCTTTGAACTCTATTCTTTATTTCTACAATTTTCTTTCATTTATAATGCTTTGTAAATTCATCAATAATTGGTACCAGAGCTTGGTGAAGAAGCTCAATGCTGAAACAATTTTTTTTAAAATTTGTGAAGAATTTCCAAAAACATGGACAATGTAGATAAATGGAAGATAGATAAGTTTGCGGGGAAAAAAAATAGATTTTGGAAGGTACAGATGGAATCGTTGCTAATTAAGCAAAAATTCTCACTCACATTGATTAGAAAAACCAAAGGAAAAGGTTAAATGTCAGACAAAGAGTGGGAGAAAATGGATAGGAAAGCAAGGGCCACTATTTTTCTTTTGTTATCCAACAATGTGCTATTCAATGTTTCAATTGAGAAGAAAATGAAAGAGCTTTGTGATAAAATCTTTGACATGTACAAGATGGCATCAACATCAAACAAGGTATTCATCATGAAAAATTTATACAATTTGAAAATGAGAGAAGGTGGGATTATTCCAAATCACCTCAATGAATTCAATACCTTCGTCACCCAATTGATTTCGGTGGGTATCAATTTAAATGATGAAATTAATGCAGTTTTATTATTATTTTCCTTATTGAACAGTTGGGAAGGAGTGGTGATGACAGTTAGCACTTCGATGGCTACCAAAAGTAAATTAAAATTTGATGATGTTGCAGCCACACTTCTCAGTGAAGACATGAGTAGAAAATATCAAGAACCCTCATTTGGTGACGCTTTGACTGTTTTAAGAATTGGAAATAGGGGAGGAGTCAAGATAGAGGAAAAAATAATAATAGAAGAAGGTCCAAATCCACTCCAAGATCAAAGTCCAAGGGTAGAAATGGTGCTTGAACATTGGTTTTGTGGAAAACCAGGTCACACAAATTTTTTTTGTTGGAATTATAAGAAGGCACAAGATAAGGTGATAAATAATGAAGTAACCACTACATATGATAAATAAGATGGTGTCTTGGTTCTATTAACGAGTGACACAATTGCAAATTCATGGGTGCTCGATTTTGGTTCCTCTTTTCATGCTACTCCATGTCAGGGGTTTTCACAAACTACCAAGAAGGTAAGTTCGGTAGAGTTTTCCTTAGTGACAACAAAGAATGTGAAATAGTAGGAAAGGGTGATGTGATATTGTATTTGAAGAATGGAAATAAATGGATCTTGAAGGATGTGAAACATATTGCCACATTGAGAAGAAATGTAATATTTCTAAGTCAGCTTTATGCATAAGGATGCAATGTCAAATTTTCTTTAGATACTTGGAAAGTAACCAAGGGTGTCTTGGTGCTTGAAAAAGGAAACAAAATGGGTAATCTTTATGTTTTATTGTGCAATGGTGAAGTGGGAGTTGCAATGGCAGTTGTGGACAGCGGTTTGGAGCTTTGGCATAAGAGGCTCAGGCATATGAGTAAAAGGGGACTTGAAGTCATGCTTCAAAGGGATCAACTTCCTAGCCTAAAATCTGTTGATTTGGAATTATGTGAGCATTTCCTTTATGGAAAATAGAGTCAGACTAGCTTCTTGAAGATTGGTCATGATAGGAAGTCTATACCTTTGGAGCTCATGCACTCTGATGTTTTTGGTCCAATAGAGGTAACCTCCTTCAAAAGTGCTAATTATTTTGTTAATTTTCTTGATGATTGCACTTAGAAAGTATGGATTTATATGATGAATAGAAAATTAGAGGTGTTTTCAAAATTTAAAACTTTTAAGGCTATTGTTGAAAATTAGATTGGCAACAAAATTAAATGCCTACTAACAAATAATGGTGGAGATTTTTGATCTTCAAAATTTGACACCTTTTGTGCAGATAATAGTATTCATCATATTAAAGTGGTTGTGTTCACCCCTTAAGAAAATGGTGCAACTGAGAGGTTGAATTGAACAATTCTTGAGTGAGCTTAGTGTTTGCTCTCTAATGCTAGTTCTGGGAAAGAATTTTTGCAGAAGCTTGCAATATAGTGGTGTATTTGATCAATCATTCTCCTTTATCTTGATTGCATTTCAATATCCCGGAGGAGAGATGGCTTGGGAAATCGATTTCTTATAATCATTTTTGTGCTTTTGGGTGTGAAGCTTTTGCTCATGTTCCAAAAGAGAAGAGAACAAAGTTAGATGCAAAATCTAAAAGATGCATATTTCTTTGATATGGTAAGGATCAATTTGGTTTCAGGCTTTTGGATCTGATTGCAAAAAAATAATCCACAGTCGGGATGTTGTTTTTAATTAAATTGTTTTCCCTAGTTTGCAAAACTAGAGCACATCTTCAAATGATTATATATAGGTCGATATTTTTGACAATGACACAAATCAAATATGACAGGGAAATGTTACCCAGACACCAACTGCTAGTTTTCAACCTTTAAATGTTATTGTGCAACCTTCACCTATTAACGCACAACCATCAAATATTTTAGTGCCTTTGGGAAACATTATGCACCCTCCAAATGTTCCAACACTGCCATCAATTATTTGTTTGCTATCCCCTGAATGTTTCACCATTGCATGTTGGAGGCAATGTGCAGGCCTTTGGAGACCATACACAACTTGGTTTAGTGGAAGGAATTTTAAATTCCTCACAACCATCATTTGTTAGTTCGCAGAATTTAAAACTTTGTTCACAACCTTCTATTGGTATTGCACAACCCTCACTTGGAAATGTGTCTCCCTTATTGTTGGTGTGCAACCTTTAGTTGCTCATGTGCTGCTTACACAAGGTACTATGCAGCTCTTTCAAAGTACTATGCCACCTCTTCAAACTCTTGGACATGGACATGAAGTGTTTTCCACTACTCAAATTGGGAAAATACAATAGAGCAGTGTGCCACAACAAGGTAACTTGTTGCTAGAGGTAAGGCATTGTAGAAAATCTACAATCTAACATTGATTATCTTTAGCATCAACTATAGAATTGAATTTGGACACAAATTTGTAGCAACAAGCTCCTTAATTAAGAAGGTCTACTCATGAGAAGAAGTGTTTGGGAAAATTTGAAGACTATGAATTGTTGCTCTCCGATCAATTTGAGCCTACAACCTTTAAACAGGCTTGCAAAGATGAAAACTCAATGAAAGGGATGTAGGCTATGCAAGATAGAATGGAGTCATTGAGAGAAAATGATACATGGGATTTGGTTACTCTTCCACCAAATTGAAAACTCGTCAAGAATAAATGGGTGTATCGTTTGAAAGAAGAAGATGGAGGTAGTAAATGGTACAGTGTCAGATTGGTTGTGAAAGGTTTTGACCAGAAAAGGGGATTGATTTCAATGAAATTTTTTCTCTAGTTGTTAATATGACAACAATTCACACTGTTTTGGGCATGGAAGTTGTAGGGGACCTCGAACTTGGGCAACTTGACATCAAAACAACTTTTCTTTATGGAGATATTGAGGAAGAATTGTATATGGAGCATCCTGAAGGTTTCATTAAATAGGGTCAGGAGCATTTGTATTCCAGATTGAAGTGGAGTTTGTATGGGCTCAAGAAAGCCCCAAGGCAATGGTATGTTAAATTTGATATCTTCATAACTCAACAACATTTTACTCATTGTGAATCAAACCCATGTGTCTACTATAAGAAGTTTGCTAATGGTGAGTTTGTCATACTTTTGCTTTATGTTGATGATATGTTGGTTAGTGCCACTAGTGTGAAGATAGTTCATGAATTGAAGCATCATTTGGCTCAACATTTTTCCATGAAATATTTAGGGGCAGCGAAGAGGATTCTTGGGATGCAAATAATCAAGGATAGACAAAGGAGAGAAATTAGATTGTCTCAAGAAAAATATATTTCCAAAGTATTGGATAGGTTCAATATGATGAATGCCAACCCTGTTAGTACTCCATTGGTTGATCACTTTTCTTCAATTATGTGTCCAAAAAATCTAGAAGATGAATTACAATTGAAAGGAGTTCCATACTCTTCTATAGTTGGTAGTTTCATGTATTCCATTGTTTGTACACATCTGGATATTGCTCATGCAATGGGAGTTGTAAGAAAATTTATGAGTAATCTGGGTAAATTTCATTGGCAGGCCGTACAATGGATTTTACGGTACTAGAAAGGTACTTCAAATCATGTTTTATGTTTTGTAGGTTCAAGGATACTTAGCTACAAGGTTATGTTGATTCGGATATGGCTAGAGATTTGGACAAATGAAGGTCTACTGCAGGTTATGTGTTTACCTTTGTCGGGGAAGCAATCAATTGGGTTTCATAGTTGCAATAGGTGGTTGCACTCTCCTCTACCGAGGTAGAATATATTTCTCTCACTGAAGGAGAAAAGGAAATGATATGTTTACAATAGTTTTTGGGTGAATTTTTGTGTAAGAAATCTATTGTCACCTTGTTCTGTGATAAAAACAGTGTTATACACTTGGCCAAGAACTTTGCTTTTCATAATAGAATGAAGCATATAGAATTGCAATATCATTTTATTCATCATGTTCTGGATGAAGGTAAGTTGCAGGTGGAAAAAATTGATACGAAAGTGAACCTGGTAGATACATTGATGAATATTTTACCACGAGAGAAGTTTGAGTTTGGTAGAGCTTCTCTCGACATTTTCTAGAAGTAACAATAAGGACCAAGTAGGGGAATGTCTGATATGTTGCAACAGTCATTAGACTTCAAGTGGGAGATTGTTGGATATATGAAGCCCAATGGACTTCTTGTTTATTTTCTCCCGTTCCCTTTCACCTTCCTTCTTGAATTCTCTTTCTTTTGAAATGGTTCTTGTAGGAAGATAATATGGTTTTGGGTGTTTTTTATATAAATTATTGATTGCTGCTATTGAGGTTGATGTATTGTAAAATTGAGATTAATAAAATCAGTTTCCCCTTCTTTGAGAGTGGATGTAGTCATCTTTGATGAACCACTATAAAATTTGGTGTTCTTGTTTGTGTTTTGATCTTTCAATTCTATTCTTTATTTATGCAATTTTTCTTTCATTTATACTACTATGTGAATTCATCAACATGTAGAACACTTGGAAAAAATATGAGAGCATTTGGTATGTGCATATTAGGTGATACAAATAAGTCACTAAGTGAACTTAGGTTAGTGTGAATAGGTCTATGAACCATATATTTTTTTGGCACCCTAGATCTTTCTAGCACTTCTAGGGTTTTTCACCTAAAAGGAGAAAGTAGGACCAAAAGATTTAGCTAGGTTCACTCAAATTATGCAATATATGGCATTAATTGAACTAAATGAGATGATCTAAATGCAACTAAATGAACTAATTGATTGATTATGTATGCAAAACCTATGATTTATGCAATATTGGAAAACACAATGACGTTTGTAAACAATGAATTATGAGTGAATAAGTGCAAAACGGAATAGAAAGAGACTGGATCAAAGTGCACCTAGGAAGAAATTGGAGAAAATGGAATCTTTTGAATGTTGTCTCAAATAAAAAAAATCACGAGTGGGACTCATTTTCCATTGATGGCGAATCAATCCTGCTTCTGATGAAAATTGTCAGGAATAGGTTTTAGAGTGTCGGGATCTAGAATCTGAAAAAACCTATATTTCCAGCCTTAAGGTGGGACTCATTTTCCATTGATGGTGAATTAGTCCTCTCCCAAAATTCTGAGAAATCAGGGGACAATTCTGTAGCACTAGATCTGAGGTTGTCTGCATGTCGGGTTACCGAAGTCAAATATGTATAAAATGGACATAATGTATTCTCCATGTTTGAAATATGATGTTGATTTGAAACACTTTGTTGACTTCTTGTCCACTTTTCAACACCTAAATGCTTGTCAAATCTACATACACAAGTTTGCAAACACACATGGAAAAGGGGAAAAATGGTTAAGGGTTAGGTTATAGGGATTTTCCTTGGTCAAATCCCACTTTGGTAATCAAACCCTTAATGAAATAATGAAATGAAGGAGAATGATAAACAAATAACCTGCAAATACTATCATCTTACCACACCCTTGTTGAGGAAAAATATGAAGATATGTCAATGGCAGCTCTTGAATGCTTGATTGATGCTTGATTATAGGATGCAAAGTGCTCAAATACAATTTGAATGCTTGAATGAGTTAGAAGATTGTAGGAGATGTAAAATGAGGAGAAAAACACTTATTTATACAGTCTTGTGCCTTAGTAACCCATTGATACCTCATCACAGGTCGACATCAAGTAATTTTGAATAAAAACCTGAAAGGAAATTTGAAATATTTTGAATTTAGAGCCAAGAGGGACTCATTCGCCACCCATGGAGAATGGGTCCCACCTTAGGTTTGAAAATGGATGTCGAGAATTAAGTCACATTTAATGTTATTTGTTGGGTTTACATTCAAAAATACACTTAATTAAGCCTTATAAGGGCATAAAGGGGTCAAGTAAAGCATAAGAAAGGTGTGAGATCTTGTTACGAGATTTTACAACACTTCAAAATAGGACTTGATAATGAATAAAAAGGTGATTTTTAGGTGAATTATGATAAAAAGAGTCTAGAAGAGTAGAAATGTTTTACAACACTTCACAACACCTTCACAAGATGCCATTATTTGAATTTTATGGACTTAAATGTGTATGTTCAAGCCTCATTACATCAATAAATCAAAGTAAGATAGATCAAACATCATGAAGCAAGGCCTAAAAGACCATGAAAATGACAGGGGACATTTTTCTATGGCACAGTCTACGAACTAGATAAATGTAAACTAGATGCACAGTATCCATTTTCACACTAGCAATTACAAGGATAAATTTGAAGCCTAGTTACAAATGAATGGTTAAAAATTTGTCCCTTTGATAAGGTGAAGATCTAGGATAAAATTCTAGACAAATAGACATCATTTTCAATATCTTATAACAAACAAAATTCAAAATCTTTTCTATTTAACATCATTCTATGATTATCAAACTATATATCATTATCCATCTCATTCAATTTAAAATACATTACTAAATTTACCGAACTCAACTCTTTACAATTAAGAAATCTAGGTTGATTGTGTCCTGTCATGCTTATACAATAATTAATAGTATTTTAAATTTCCATACAAATGTGTCACTTCTTGGCGTCCAGATTCAGTAACCAAGTCCCCTTCTAACGCAGAAAACTACATGCTAGAGATCAGGAGTGAAAACAATCTCCTGTTATTGGCAGGAGAATCAGTTTAAAGAAGACATGTTTTCGGGGCTTTTACCAACTGAAATTCAGCAAACAAACAAGTCTATAAGATTGGGAAAGTCACAAGGAAAACTGACCTACATGATACGTAACAAAACGTTTTAGATCCAATAAACATGGAATAAGGAGACCCTAAATCACTGCGATGGTAACACTCAATTGTAAACAACAAAACCGTAAACCCTAATTTTCTGAGTTTTCAGTTCCCATATCACTATCGGCCAAGAAAGGTATTCTCTCTTGGCCTTTTGTGAATCAGGAAAGCAAAGTCTTCAACTAACGAACAAAACCACCATTGAAATAAAAGAAACTCACCTGGACACAGCTCTTCACGTGAAAATTCAGTATTCAACTTCATCCCGTGGTTGCACGTGGAAACGATTCCTTCTGCTGGAATTCCTATGGACAACACCACCTCTGTCACTTTATTTCTCACATTCTTTCACCACAGGTGTATGTGAAAATGTGTACCCAACTCTACTATGGTAGTAAATCTAGTCTCTCTCTTTCTTGTTGAAGTGGTGATATCCAGTCAAATCTGGTTTGATCGAGACTCTAGAGCATTGAAACTTTAGTTCTGGTTTATGTCATTGTGCTTATCACCTGTGATTTGTTTTGATTTGTAATCTCCAAATGCCAAGTTGATAAGACTTCTGATACCTACATTAATGAGAGCCAAAATGTTAACTCAACCGGTCGCCCTCTATATTGTACGAATTACACGAGATTGTGTTCATTGCTTTACGACTCTGCTAAAACCACCAAATCTTTTATTGTTCTTTTAATAATTCACAAAAGTATGAAAAGAACTGAATGATTCTTTTTCTAATTTATTTAGGTCAATTAATTAATTTAACAATCAATGCCATAACTTTAGCTAAAGTTGTTTCGTTTTCAAATAATATTAAATTCTATATATAAATAAATGTTAAATCCACAAAGAGAGTTGTAATCTATTTTAAGAATGACAATTTTTTAATTTCCCATAAATTTTATGATTTACATCAATCAAACATTAATAGACTGCAAAAGTAATTGTTTTTTTTATTTTTGTTCTGTACCAAATTTAGGACTTTAATATCTACCTTCATGGTCTTGATCTTTTTCTATAATTTTGAACTTATAAATACAGTTTTAAATTTTACACTTTAATTTTTTCAAGATGGGAAAAAAAAATATCATTGAAAAATATTATGTTAAAGATTGAAAAATCGATTAGCTTCCCACTTTCACCAATCTGTTAATCAATTCAACCCTGAATCTACTAGCCACTTCATCATTGAAATGCAAATGAAGCTGGCACTGTTCAACCCTGAATCTGTTAATCAATGACATCAAATGATTTTTTTTTTTAATTGAAGCTATTTTATTAATGGACCCCACATGTTAACATTTATAAACTATTTACATAGTAAGAATTTATAAAGAATATGACACTAGGCTTACAAGTGGGAGCTTTCTAAGTAATTTTCAACTCATGACGTGAAAGCTCTATAAATGACATCTCTCATATTTTAATGTTTTGATTTTGAGCGCACAAAATCAGAAAATAAAATGGTAACTATGGTAATTTAGGCCGAAGGCATATCCAATATGAAATGGACAAAGCTAAAAATTAAGATCAACAAAATACGCTGCATAAGCGATGCAAGACTACGATGAGAGTAATCTCATCCATTCACTGCGAATTTGATTGTAAGAGAGTCGTATTGCTTTTCATATTTCCGCGCAACTTGACTGTTAATAACTGCTCCTTGCCCGCAGCCACTGCATCCCACCTACTCCTTGTCGACTCCATACTGATATTTCAGCAGCAAATATCTTAGTTGCAGTCTCACCCACATGCCTTATTTATACCAAGTCGTATGAGTTATTTTGTGCAATACTTATCAGAACTGAAGACACAAAGATAAACAAAATTCTAATTCAGACTTGGAAGGCGCTGCTGTCCTTAATTTTCAACCAGGTCTGCTTCTACTTTTCATCCTTTCATTGTTATGTATCCATGAAAATCTGTTTTGAAATCACTGGTTGAAGATTGAGAAGGTTGCAAGACGATATAATTAATGTCAACCGTCCGTGTCTTTTTCTGTCATTCACCATTTTTCCCCGATGTCAAAAACTCTAGAGGATGTCGAGAATCTGATTGTGGCATACTCGACAACGGGCAGATGAGTGTAAAATATCTGCAGTGATTTATGGTGGAGATTCAGAGGCAGATTGAGGCCATGGTAATTTACGCTGAGACTATCATTTGTACGCATTTGGGCGTTTTCCACCGTCGCAACCTCAACTCCACACAGATTTTCAACTTTCTATTCTCCAAGGATCTCAATTCTGCTTTGAATTATGGTATTATTGTATTATTTTTCTCTTAAGTCCACAAAGCAAAGTCATCTACAGCAGAAAACTGCACATTGCAAAGTGTTGAGCAAGATCTACAACTAGATTAATGGGAAATGAAAGCTTAGTGAACTGCAAAAATCTGCAGATTGCAACAAAATCGTGACCCTGCAAATTGTGATGGGAGACCCTGCCACCTCACAAAACCAAGGCCTCACAAAATCAATTGGGACATGAAAATTTTCATAAATGATTTTGCGATGTAAATCCATACTCCACAAACTCTGCTACCATTCTCCCTACCTGTGCAAAAATGGGCGCTTTGGAACAATGTATGGACATCCATCAAAGCATAAAGGTGTAAAAACTACCCAAACGAAGAGGAGAAATTTCTGCACTTTTTTTTTTTTTTTTTTCCATCATCATGCAAAAAGGAGTACAAAGAAGTTAGAACATATAAATGTTAATGGAGATCAACTTAAGCAGTATATCAGCATGTCAATTACATATTATCCATTAGCACAACTTTCTGCCTTAGATAAAAGATGCTACTAACTAGATTGCACATACCTTCATGATGGTGAATGGTTTTATCTTCAAGACCCTGCTTGATTCGATCGTAGTGGGGTACAAACTGATCCCAACCAATGTAGATTCAAACCCAATCCACCCCTCCAAGCGGATTATGTGGCCCGTGACGAGAGAGAGAGAGAGTTGTCATTCCAACCCGTAAGCTATGAGCAGAAAATGCCTTTCTAGTGACCCTCTTCCTAAGGCGCATCCAACCATGGTAAGCTTATAATCCCATTTCAACCACTATAAGGATTCATAGGAAGTCAATCTTATCTACTTGAGCTGGTTGGGAATCCACCTTCCGACGGTCCATCTAATCAGTTGAGCAACCAAGGGTAACCATCAATGGTGTGGAAAGCTCCTAGACTAATGACCATCTCGAGCTCAGTATTGCTTCTAGACTCTTGTCCATTTCGAGCTTAGTGCTACCCCTAGACTATTGTCCATCCCAAGCTTAGTGTCGCCCCTAGACCCCGTCCATCTCAAGCTAGCACCGCCCCTAGACTATTGTCCATCTCAAGCATATGTTGCTCCTAGTCTTTTGTCCATCTCGAGCCTAGTACTACTCCTAGACTACCGTCCATCTCAAGCAAGTACTAGTCCTTAGCTCAGGCTTAGCGTTGGACTTGAAGTAGGTTCCGAACTCAAGCTTGGTAGATTCCTGTCTTAGTTGCAGCCATCTATGGCATTACTAGTTATTTTTCTAAGAGCAATACATACTCTTAGACTCCTTGCAATAGAGGGTAAGGTGACTCCTCATCCCATTATAGCTAATTCTTACTAACCTTAAGGAGAAAATTAAGATGTAAACTTGTAAGGGTTGCATTCTAGTAAGCCATTCGAGTATTCATTTAATTGAAAAGACTGCCTTGACAATCAACTGAACACTGGTATAGGGAAGATTTTTTTCCTAGAGCCAAGATATAACATGTTTTGTTTATTTGCACAAATTGACCAGCATTGTTGGTAAGCAAACAGTTCTTTTAATAAATCTATAGAAAGCTTTATTCGAGGGTGATTTATTGATTTGTTCAATGTAGCTTAGAACTGAATATTGTTCCATAGTAGAGGTCATATTCCTACGAGTCTAAACCACCTAGTGGACTGAACTTAATTAGCATCTATTAAATCCTACTCAAAAGAGTTGCCACAACCGATCCAAAGCTTATTGTCATCACACCAACACCTAGGGTTATTAGGTGAGCAACTATTTCCACTTATGGGACAACAATCTAAGTAAGCATAAATAATTGATTCCCTTCCCCAAATCTACCTAAGAGCAAGATATTAATTACCCTTCCTTATACTTATAAATGTGACATATATAGACACTTGTAAAGGAATATTTCTTCCTTTATCCAAGCTACACTAGCATGTTATTTTGCTTCATGTTTTCAAATCAGATTTATAAACTCTACACTCCATCCATGTCAACTCATTTGTTGTCCTACTAGTTTCATCAACTCCAACAGAACTCATGAAGTTGAACACCACCCAATTTAAAAAGAAACAAAACCTCCAGCCACAAAGATTATAATATGAACTTAAATTTATCCTTACTCTATTATGCTTAATTTCTATATTAGTTATAAGGCAACCTTGTAAATGTATATAAATGTAAAACTATGGCTTAATTGTTAGTCCACATTTTCCTATCTCAACAGCCAAAAGAATAAAAAAGAATCTCATTGATCTATTGTACTAGTGCTGCCATAAACATTTTGTAGAGTTATGTTCTTGCAGGTGTAAGAATTTACTTCTATTTTATTTTAAATCTTGAAAACAGGTGAAAGAATCAGCATGCCGGGCAAGGGTATGAGCAATGAGAGAGAAAAAAAATTAGTGTCCATTCTTTAGTGACTACACAAGATGCCAGGCTAAGGAAGGGAACATCAGCATAAGATTTTGCTAAAAAAAGGAAAACCCACTCTAGAGTAGCAGTCTATAGCACCCCATTTCCACATTTTATAATGTATTACGTTTCAGTTGTGAATGTGCAACCTAGCAAAGCTAAATCTCAGATTTAGTCCCTACTCCTGTAGATTATTTGCTATTGTAAACCAAGAAATTCTATTGTCTAATAATTGCTCAAATAGAACTCTAAAAGAGGTGAGCTGGTAAAGAGCATTTCCTGAAGTTTAAAGAAATTAAAGATTCTAAGGCCAAGATGGTTTAACATTAAGGTTACTGTATTATAGAAGATTAATTACAAAAGAAAATAAAGGAAGATAAAACCTGAGATGTGATGACTTGAAGAAGTAAAGAAGAATGCCCTAGCTGCCTAGCTCTGGTTTCCTCTTCAGACCCGTTGAAACCCTTGAACAACAACACTCCTCTTCTTTCTTTCTCTTCCCACCGTTTTTCCTTTGCCCGCAATGAGACCTTTGCCAGTCGATTTAAGAAGAGAGGGACAAGTTTCTCCATGGCAAGCTGGTCAAAGTTCTTTCCTGCCATTGGCAGCTGCTGTAGGGGTTGCCAGGCCTCTTAGTGCTTTTGTTATCCTCCTCCTCTCCAAGCTTCTTCCTCCTTGGTCGATATTTCTGCCTCTGGTGCTGTCTTAGCCACCTTCTTCTCCCATGAAGCTTCTCCTTCATTTTCCTGCGTCCTCTTTTCCTTTCCATATTTGCTCAATAGTAAGCTTTATTTCATTCTTCATATTATTTAATTCAATGAGAACCTTGGTTTATACGCTTCCTTGTAGATTTTAGTGAATGACATTTCATTTTATGGTTTATTTATTTATTTTTCTTCAACACCCATCTATTTTCTTTTATGTAATATTCATGGTGAGTGTTTATTTATTCCTTGTCTTTAAATTGTTATTTTAATAATGTAGCTATCAATTATATAATTTAAAATTTTATTATTTGCTTATATAACTTAGTTTATTTATTCACTTTTAAATATTTATTATTTTAATTTACCCCCTTCACTCATCGACCTTAATTAAGTCTACCAAATTGAGCATTGTCAAATAATTGAAACATTTAAGTGGTCCTATTGGCTCTACCTAGCCGACTCAAGTAACTCTAGCAAAATAGATATAAAAATACTAGGTTGAATGAACCCCAGGCTACTGGAATCTACAGACAAGGTCAATTCTAGAATAACATACCAAATCTCTATCTCTCAGCTAATGAACCACATAATCTTCCTCACTTTGCACCCCTGGTACCTGCATCCAACAACTAGTCTCACACAAATACAACAACCAAATCATTAGTCAATTTTAATCCAACATTTAATGCACTAAATTAAAATAGCATATTAAGATTAATAAGCACGCATAATAATAATAACATCTAGGTTCCTAATTTTAATGCACACACTCATGCACACACACATACTTATATATGTTCACCTATTAAAGTTTGAAGTTCCACCCCTAGTCCAAATTACATCGGAGCTAGGGGTCATGCAAAATGATTAACAAAGTATCGAGGGGTTATGACATACTTCCCCCCTTAGGATTAAGCTGGCTCGGCTTAATTAAACAAGTATGGATATTCTAGTTTCATTACATTTTCATCTTCCCAAGTAGCTCCTTGTTCCCCATATTGGTCCCATAGGACCTTAACTTGTTGGATAGTTCTGTTGCGCAATTGTAGATTGCGCCTATCTATGATTGTGAGTGGTTTGAGGTGGATATCTCCAGCATCTTCTACTTGTAGTGCCTGCCAGTCAATTACATGTGAGGGGTCAACAACATATTTCTTAAGCATGGATACATGGAATACATTGTGTATGCGAGAGAGAGATGGCGGAAGAGCTAGTCGGTAAGCTACATGACTGATTTTCTCAAGTATCTTGAAAGGACCTATGAATCGTGGAGCTAGTTTAGCAGTCTTGCCAAACTTTATTGAGCTTTTGTGCGGCTTGACATGTAGGAACACCTTGTCTCCTACTAAAAATTCCCTTGGTGTTCACTTGGTATCAGCATAACTCTTTTGACGATCTGAAGCCTCTTTCAGTCTTTCTCTTATAACTTTCACCTGAGTGTCATATTCCTGAAGAAGTTCCGGCCCTATAGTTACTCGATTTTCTAAAATGTCCCAACCTATAGGCGTTCTGCACTTTCTACCATACAATGCTTCAAACAATGCCATTTGGATGGAAGAATGGTATGAATTGTTATATGCAAATTCTACTAGCGGTAGATACTCTTCCCACTTAGTGGGATGATCCATGGCATATATTCTGAGCATGTCCTCCATAACTTGGTTAACTCTTTCAGTTTGGCCGTCAGTTTTAGGGTGGTAATCTGTACTAAAATTGAGTTTGGTTCCTAATGTGGTCATAAGAGAGGTCCAAAACCTCGAGGTAAACAACTTATCCCTATCTGAAATGATTACCTCAGGCATCCCATGTAGCCTAATGATTTCCTTTATGAATCTTTTAGCCAAAAGTGGGGCATCATCCTTCACATTGCCTGGTATGAAGTGTGCTACCTTGGTTAGTTTATCGACCACTACTAAAATACTGTCGTGTTGATGTCGAGTTTTAGGCAATCCTGTGACAAAATCCATGGAGATTACTGACCACTTATGCTGTGGTATATCATGAGGATATAGTGTTCCTGTAGGATGACAGTGCTCCGCCTTAACTTGTTGACATTCAAGAGATTTGGCGACATAGCAAGCTATTTCCTTTTTCATTCCTGGCCAAAAGTAACAAGTTTTTAGGTCTAAATACATCTTAGTCACCCTAGGATGTGCTTGATAAGGAACCTTATGGCCTTCTGCAAGAATTTTCATTCTCAAACCACCCCCTTCTGGTACATAAATTTGGTTCAAATAATAGAGAATTCCATCGTTTCCCACATGGTACTCAACTGGATTAATCTCGCGTTGTATTTCTACCCTCATTTGTTGGCAAAAGGGATCTAGTTTCTGCATTTGCTTGATCTTTTCTGGCAGTTCAATCTTCAACTATGAGATTGCAGCTAGTTTAGCTCTTCGACTTAAGGCATCTGCAACATGGTTTTCTTTTCCTTTAACATATGAGATATCTATCTCATAGTTGCTTAAAAATTCTAACCACCTTCTTTGACGTGCATTCAAATCTAGTTGGGTGAACAGATATTGAGGTCCCTTATGATCAGTGTTTAGCTTGAAGGGTCTTCCTACCAAGTAATGTTTCCATACCTTTAAGGCATGCACGATTGCCGCCAGCTCTAGGTCATGGGTGGGATAATTGAGTTCATGATCCTTCAATTTCCTGGACTCGAAGGCAATCACTCACCCATTTTGCATTAGCACTCCACCTATCCCATCCAATGAAGCATCCGTCCAAACTACAAATTCTTTATCTGGATCAGGCACTTGCAAAATTGGTGTAGTAGTAAGTGCTTCCTTCAACTTCTAGAATGCAATGTCACATTTTTCTGTCCATTCAAACTTCTTCCCTTTTTGTTGAAGGGAGGTTATGGGGTTAGCTATCTTGGAGAAGTTCTCTACGAACCGTTGATAGTACCCTGCCAAACCCATGAAGCTTCTTACTTCGGTCACATTTTTAGGAATAGGCCATTCTACAATTGCTTGCACCTTGGTTGGATCTATTGCAATTCCTTGGGCCGTTATAATATGTCCCAGATAGTGCACTTTAGGCTGAAAGAAAGAACATTTGGACAATTTCCCATATAATTTATGATCTCTGAACCTTTGCAAGACTATTGTTAAATGCTCCTCATGCTCTTGCAAATTTTTAGAGTAGATTAAAATGTCATCCAAAAACACTAGCACAAATTTGTCCAAGTAGTCATGGAAAACATGGTTCATGAGGCTCATGAAAGTTGAGGGGGCATTGGTTAGGCCAAAAGGCACCACCAAAAATTCATAATGGCTGTATCTTGTTCTGAAGGCTGTCTTTGGAATATCTTCTTCCCTAATTCTTAACTAGTGATAACCTCACCTTAAATCTATCTTAGAGAATATTGCAACTCCCTTCATTTGATCAAACAAGTCATCAATTCTGGGTAGGGGATATCTATTTTGAATGGTTACCTTGTTCAACATCTGGTAATCGATGCACAACCTCAGTGTTCTGAACAACACTGGAGCTCCCCAAGGAGACACACTAGGTCATATCAAGACTTTCTCCATTAGATCTTGCAACCGTATTTTAAGCTCTTGTAATTCAGAAGTGTTCATTCTATAGGGGGCTTTTGAGATAGGCTCGGCCCCTGGAACTAGATCTATTGTGAAGTCCATCTGTCGCTTAGGAGGTAATCCTGGAAATTCTTCAGGAAAGACATCACGGTACTCTTGGAGAATTGGGTGGTCTTCAATGCTAGATGTGGGATCATCATTACCCTCTTCTACCCTTACTAGATAGATTTTACTCCCCTTTCTCACTGCCTTTTTTACTTGCATGGAAGAGATCATTCTTGCCACCATAGGTCTCCTAATCCTCTGAAGAACCATTGACCTCCCTTGGTCATCTAGGAATTCAATCTTTTTGTTGTAGCAATCCAACTTGGCTTGGTGCTTTTGGAACCAATCCATCCCAAGGATTAAATCATAAGACCCTAACGGAGTGACCCATAGATCCACCTTGGTCCTTATAATCCCCAGGTCAATCTCAGCTCCTCACAGGCAAGAGTTGATCTTTTGTGTCTTACCTGACCCAAACTCAACCTCCATCTCCTCTCTACTAAGACTCTTATGATTAATTTCACATTTTTGAATAGCATGGGAGGAAATAAAACTATCTGTGGCTCCTAAATCTGCCAAAATAGAAATGGGTTGGCTGAAAAGTGTACCTTGAAGTTCTATCAATGGAGCTTGCTGATCCACTTGACGATTATCCATGGCTGCATAAATTCAGGCAATGGGTTTGGTGGTTTTGTTTGGATTCTTGGGACACTCGCTCATATAATGATCACCTCCGCATGTCCAACATCCACTCATTGGTCCTTTTCAGTCTTCCTTGCCTCTCTTGGAATTACCTTGTGCCTCATGCCTAAATGGTTTTTTCCTTTTGTCTCCTTTATCCTTTTGACCTTCTGACCCATGATTCTCCCTGAAATTTCGGCCCCTCTTAATCTGTTGAGAAGCCTTTCCTTTAGATTTAGCTTCTTGATTACCCCTTTGCTTATTATCGGAGTGGTTGGAGGTATATGGCTTTTGTTTGCATTCCCTCTTGCTCTTATGCTTTTCTTCAGCAACCAAAGTTACCTCCACTGCCTGGTTTAAGCTTTTAGGTCGAGTGAGCTTGGTTGCATACAAAATATTCTTATTCAATCCCAAGATAAATTTGTTCACCCGATCCTCTTCTTCCTTCATATAAGGCACATGATGGAGTAAGCTCATGAATTTGGACTTATACTCAGCTACCGTCATTCCCCTTTGGCGCACTAAATGGAATTTAGTCATCTTTTAGTCTCTATGATGAGCAGAAAGGTACTCCTTGCGAAACCGCTTGGTGAACTTGTCCCAAGTTAGTTGATTGATATCATAATTTTTTATTTCCACCAAATGTTCCCACCAAAGCTAGGCTTCTCCTTCTATGTGATAAATGGAAATCCTAGCCTTAGTGTTGGAACTTAATTCTGTCAACCCAAAATACTTGTTCATTCCAATGAGCCATGCTTCAGCGGTGTCCCCACCTCCAGTCCCATCAAACTTAGGGGCTTGCACTTTTTTCAATTCTCGAATCAATGGGTCCTTTCCCACTCCTCGTTGTGACTTTGATCGATAGTGACTGTAGGTGGGAATTCTAGAGCTGCTCTCATGTTCTTGACTTGTATTCCCATTGTGCTCCCTATCTGACTCTTCAGTTCCAATGCCAGTGTTGTGGTTAGTTCCTAGGCTAGTGTTGTGGTTAGTGCCTTGCTCCTTTTGCCTCGTTAGTTCCTTGATTTGCTGCTCCTATGATGCTATTTTTGCATGAAGTGCATTTAGTTCAGCCTGTAACTCTTCAGGTATGGTAGGAGGTGGAGACGATGCACCCCTACTTGGACGCAACATTTCGGCAAGGCTAGGACTTGTTCCCCTCCTCGCAGTTCTCTTCATTGAATTTGTTTAGTTCTGTGAAAGAAAGGAGAGTGTTATTTAAGTGTCTTTGTTATTTTTTATAAATCTTGTCTTAGAATCAAGGAGAAATTCATACTCAACCTAAGATTCACATCCTTAAATATTCCATTCTCATTCATCATAACACCTTGATAATTAAGCATATATAAGTCTATATATATATATCATTAATAGTTGGAAACTTTTACAAAAGTGAGACAATATTTATTTAGTACTAGCTCATCGTCTTTTACATAGTTTCACTTACAGAGTAGGTGCCTCCTCTTCGGGTTCTTCCTCATCCGAGGTCCCCAAAGTTATAGACATATTGGCATGAACACGGTGGTATTATGAAATTACTTCCTTAGAAAGGATTGGAGCATTGTGTCCACAACCAAAAGGGAAGTCCCTAATAGCGGAGGGTTTGGTTTTTGGCTTTGGTTGAGGGCATCCCTTGGGTGGTTCACGACTTTCATATAGTTTGGCCATTTGCTTTCCCTTCTAGATTGTCAGTCGCTTAATAGTCTCTGCCAATGGCTCTGTGTCAGACATGATTTTGGTTTCGATTTTAGTTTTTGGTTGTGTGATAATAGTGGTCTTGGATCCTTCTGGGTTATTTCGCTAGGGATGTTTCCTCGAGGCCCTCTTCTTCCCCTTTCCTTGCTTCCCTCGACCCATGATTGTCATTACCAAATACTCATATCAGTACAACGAAAGAGAGAGAGAGCACCTAGGCCCTAGTGTCGAATTCTAAGCTCTGATACCAATGTAAAAACTGCCCCAACGAAGAGGAGAAATTTCTGCACTTTTTTTTTTTTCCATCATCATGCAAAAAGGAATATAAAGAAGTTAGAACATATAAATGTTAATGGAGATCAACTTAAGCAGTATATCAGCATGTCAATTACATATTATCCATTAGTACAACTTGTTGCCTTAGATAAAAGATGCTACTAACTAGATTGCACATACCTTCATGATGGTGAATGGTTTTATCTTCAAGACCCTACTTGATTCGATCGTAGTGGGGTGCAAAATGATCCCAACCAATGTGGATTCAAACCCTATCCACCCCCTCCAAGCGTATCATGTGGCCCGTGATGAGAGAGAGAGAGAGTTGTCATTCCAACCCGTAAGCTATGAGCCAAAAATGTCTTTCTAGTGACCCTCTTCCCAAGGCGCACCCAACCATGGTAAGCTTATAATCCCATTTCAACCACTATAAGGATTCATAGGAAGTAAGTATTATCTACTTGAGCTGGTTGGGAATCCACCTTCCGACGGTCCATCTAATCGGTTGATCAACCAAGGGTAACCATCACTGGTGTGGAAATCTCCTAGACTAATGACCATCTCGAGCTTAGCATTGCTTCTAGACTCTTGTCCATCTCGAGCTTAGTGCTGCCCCTAGACTATTGTCCATCCTGAGCTTAGTGTCGCCCCTAGACCCCGCCCATCTTGAGCTAGCACCGCCCCTAGACTATTGTCCATCTCAAGCATATGCTGCTCCTAGTCTTTTGTCCATCTCAAGCCTAGTACTACTCCTAGACTACCGTCCATCTCAAGCAAGTACTATTCCTTAGCTCAGGCTTAGTGTTGGACTTGAAGTAGGTTCACAACTCAAGCTTGGTAGATTCCTATCTTAGTTGCAGCCATGTATGGCATTACTAGTTATTTTTCTAAGGGCAATACATACTCTTAGACTCCTTGCAATAGAGGGTAAGGTGACTCCTCATCCCATTATAGCTAATTCTTACTAACCTTAAGGAGAAAATTAAGATGTAAACTTGTAAGGGCTGCATTCTCATAAGCCATTGGAGTATTCATTTAATTGAATAGATTGCCTTGACAATCAACCGAACACTGGTATAGGGCAGATTTTTTTTTTTTCCTAGAGCCAAGATCTATCATGTTTTGTTTATTTGCACAAATTGACCGGCATTGTTGGTAAGCAAACAATCCTTTTAATAAATCTATAGAAAGCTTTGTTCGAGGGTGATTTATTGAGTTGTTCAACGTAGCTTAGAACTGAATATTGTTCCACAGTAGAGGTCATATTCCTATGAGTCTAAACCACCCAGTGGACTAAACTTAATTAGCATCTATTAAATCCTACTCAAAAGAGCTGCCACAACCGATCCAAAGCTTATTGTCATCACACCAGCACCTAGGGTTATTAGGTGAGCAGCTATTTCCACTTATGGGACAACAATCTAAGTAAACATAAATAATTGATTCCCTTCCCCAAATCTACCTAAGAGCAAGATATTAAATACCTTCCTTATACTTATAAATGTGACATATATAGACACTTGTAAAGGCATATTTCTTCCTTTATCAAATCTACACTAGCATGTTATTTTGCTTCATGTTTTCAAATCAGATTTATCAACTCTACACTCCATCCATGTCAACTCATTTGTTGTCCTACTAGTTTCATCAACTCCAACAGAACTCACGAAGTTGAGCACCACCCAATTTAAAAAAACAAAACCTCCAGCCACAAGGATTATAATATGAACTTAAATTTATCCTTCCTCTATTATGCTTAATTTCTTGTATTAGTTATATGGAAACCTTGTAAATGTATATAAATGTAAAACTATGGCTTAATTGTTTAGTCCACATTTTCCTATCTCAGCAGCCAAAAGAATCAAAAGAATCTCATTGATCTATGGTACTAGTGCTGTCATAAACATTTTATAGAGTTATGTTCTTGCAGGTGTAAGAATTTACTTCTATTTTATTTTAAATCTTGAAAACGGGTGAAAGAAACAGCATGCCAGGCAAGGGTATGAGCAATGAGAGAGCAGAAAAATTAGTGTCATTTCTTCAGTGACTACACAAGATGCCAGGCTAAGGAAGGGAACATCAGCATAAGATTTTGCTAAAAAAAAAGGAAAACCCACTCTAGAGCAGCAGTCTATAGCACCCCATTTCCACATTTTATAATGTATTACGTTTCAGCTGTGAATGTGCAACCTAGCAAAGCTAAGTCTCAGATTTAGTCCCTACTCCTATAGATTATTTGCTATTGTAAACCAAGAAATTCTATTGTCTAATAATTGCTCAAATAGAACTTTAAAAGAGGTGAGCTGGTAAAGACCATTTCCTGAAGTTTAAAGAAATTAAAGATTCTAAGGCCAAGATGGTTTAACATTAAGGTTACTATATTACAAAAGATTAATTACAAAAGAAAATAAAGGAAGATAAAACCTGAGATGTGATGACTTGAAGAAGCAAAGAAGAATGCCCTAGCCACCCAGCTCTGGTTTCCTCTTCAGACCCGTCCAAACCCTTGAACAACCACACTCTTCTTCTTTCTTTTCTCTTCCCACCATTTTTCCTCTCCCCAAATGAGACCTCTACCAGTCGATTTAAGAAGAGAGGGGCGAGTTTCTCCATGGCAAGCTGGTCAAAGTTCTTTCCTGCCATTGGCGGCTGCTGCAGGGGTTGCTAGGCCTCTTAGTGCTTTTGTTGTCCTCCTCCTCTCCAAGCTTCTTCCTCCTTGGTCAAGATTTCTACCTCTGGTGCTGTCTTAGCCGCCTTCTTCTCCCGTGAAAGCTTCTCCTTCATTTTCCTGTGTCCTCTTTTCCTTTCCATATTTGCTCGATAGTAAGCTTTATTTCATTCTTCATATTATTTAATTCAATGAGAACCTTGGTTTATAGCCTCCTTGTAGATTTTAGTGAATGACATTTCATTTTATGGTTTATTTATTTATTTTTTATATCTTCTTCTCTCTTTTTTTCTTCAACGCCCATCTATTTTCTTTTATGTAATATTCATGTGAGTGTTTATTTATTCCTTGTCTTTAAATTGTTATTTTAATAATGTAGCTATCAATTATATAATTTAAAATTTTATTATTTGCTTATATAACTTAGTTTATTTATTCACTTTTAAATATTTATTATTTTAATTTACCCCCTTCACTCATCAACCTTAATTAAGTCTACCAAATTGAGCATTGTCAAATAATTGAAACATTTAAGTGGTCCTATTGTCTCTACCTAGCCGACTCAAGTAACTCTAGCAAAATAGATATAAAAAATCCTAGGTTGAATGAACCTCAGGCTATTGGAATCTACAGACAAGGTCAATTCTAGAATAACATACCAATTCTCTATCTCTCAGCCAATGAACCACATAATCTGCCTCACTTTGCACCCCTGGTACCTGCATCCAACGACCAGTCTCACACAAATACAACAACCAAATCATTAGTCAATTTTAATCCAACATTTAATGCACTAAATTAAAATAGCATATTAAGATTAATAAGCATGCATAATAATAATAACATCAAGGTTCCTAATTTTAACGCACACACTCATGCACACACACATACTTATATATGTTCACCTATTAAATTTTGAAGTTCCACCCATAGTCCAAATTACGTCGGAGCTAGGGGTCATGAAAAATGATTAACAAAGTATCAAGGGGTTATGACAAAAGGATGGAGGAATTTTGTCAGATGTTGTAGTTGCAACTGCCTTGGCAGGCATGTATGCAAAATGTGGAAGCATAGACAAGGCACACGAACTGTTTGACGAGGTGCCTCAGAGAGATGGGTTGTGGACTACTACGATTACATGATATGCACAAAATAAATTTGTTGAAAAGGCTTTAGAAATTTCCAAGAAAATGCAATTGCCAGGTCTAAAGCCAAATTCCACAACATTTGCTAGCATCCTCCCTGCCCATGCCAAAATGTGAGCTTTGGAATAGTGTGTACGTCCATTGAAGCATAAAGAACAGAGGAACTTTGTCAGATATTATAGTCGTGACTGCCCTGGTAGACATGCATGCAAAAAATGGGAGTATTACCAAGGCACGTTAACTGTTTGACAGAATACCTAAAAAAAAATCGCATCTCATGGACTGCCATGATTGCAGAATATGTACAAAATGGATTTGTTGAAAAGGCTTTAGACTTTCAAGCAAATGTAATTGGCAGGTGTATAGCCAAATTCTAGAACCTTTGTAAGGAGCTTCGGACAGGGCATGGACATCCATCAAAGCATTGTGGAAGGAGGATTTTTTTCATATATTATAGTAGAGAAGCAAGAACAGGCCTCAATCAATCTTGAGTTCAGTTTTTCAGCTTATTCTTTAAGGAAATGTATTCCAATGGTCATTAGCATTTCCAATTTTCCAGATTTCTCTGACTTCCAAACATAATGAACACTTTTTCATTTCTTTTGTGTTACTGGCAGCCTGCACCATCCTCATATAATGACATCTTCAAGAGCATATTTGATTACATAGATCGTATCTTTTTTATAGTGACGCCAAGGAAATTGTGTATATGGAAATTTGTGAGTTACTTAATTACTTAAGCATTGCGCATTGACTATTTGAGTAGAGAGAATCATTGTTTATAATTTGGTTCGTATTATAATTGGATATGAAGTTCAAACAACTTCTGTTTTGTTGCTTAATGTTGTGCATCTTTAACATCAATTGATATGCTGATATAAGTCTCATCTTTCTATGATTTTATTCAGCTTCATATTATAGTTGTAGAATGTTCCAAAATCTCTTTATAACCCCTCTCCTTTCCTCCCCATGTCTCTCTTCATTTGAATATTAAAATCTAATCAATATTAAGTAGCATCCTTGTGAATTGTAGATGGTGTCGTGCCAAGGGCTAAGTAGCCAAAGCAATAGGTTTGTCTAGGATTTGGAGAATTGGCTTGCTTTGTAGGACACAAGCTCTTTTGAAGAGAAACTCTAGCCAATTTTTGATCACAAAGTCAATGTTTCTAATTGATGTAGTGGGCTTGCCAGGCTGCAGAAGAAGAAAGTTTGAGAAAAGAGTTTGAGGCCGTAGGTAAAGTTCTGGCCTCAAAAAAGAAGTTGGAAGCTAGTGACTCAAATATGATTACCCCTTGGACAGAATTTACGGCAACACTATCTATTGGGAACATTATGATTTTGGGATGCTTGAAAAAAACTGTATGACTATCTTGGGACCTGTACAAACCATATTCAACATTACCAATCAGGATTATTTTTACATAAAATAATTGCTATTTTTATAATGTATGTACTGTAATTCTTGATAACTTGCAGCATATAGATTTGAGGAAAAGCATTATTTTGGGATGAGTGGCTTGAAGACAGCTTATTATGAGACCAGAAGCTATATTCAATATTAGCAATCTGTAATCTCTTTTGATTCTTTTGAATAAGATTATCATTTTTTTTCTATTTCTACCAGCTATAGTTTTTAAGAAAATGTGGTATTTGATGGAGGATGTATAGGTCATGTTTATTCTCTTTCCTTGAACTAGTATTCAAGAACTCTAATAGCTAGCCTTGCCAATGTTGAGTATCTGTCTAAATTTATTAGATCTAACCTGGTCCTATAGGCTGGACCAAAATAAAATTATCAATCAGAACCTTTTTTAATAAAACTCACAGACAACAGGATAAAAATAAAACCAACTACTTTTGCCGTGCCAAGACCTAGTCTTGTTGTTGCTATATCCAAATGCTCTAAAATCCAAATGAATCTTGTGGCTTGAAGAAAGGAGCCAAAATAATTTTCTTTCAAATTCATTTAAGCAGCAAGTTTTTAATACCCCTAAAATGATTAGAAATAATTACATCTTCTAAACACTTTCATCTGAGAGCATAGTTTTCTTGATATCTTTGATACAGTAATCCATGAATAAAACTTCATAATTGTTACATGGTAATAATGTGTGATGGTAGGTACATTTGAGATTAACACAAAAAACCCATTTGACAAATATTCCAAGAATAACTCCATTATGATCTCACCAAATATTTCTCGTTTAGAAAAGTTCTATCTTCTTTGTCCTCTTTAGAATCTATAATATCATAAAATAATTTGAAAGTTACATGTGATTTCTACCACATATTATCAAGAGTAAAATTGATTGTTAGTGGATAAAAATTAGTGAAGAGATAGATAGACCTGATTTGACATCATCACTAATATTGCCTCTTGCCTTCATTTGTCATTCAGGTATTTAGGAGATCAAAACCCACCAATCATTATGAAGGATAAATAAACATATTAGGAGTGTGTTGAAGAGGTAGTAATAAACATGACCTTTTCCTTTGTGCCTATAGAAAGAATAACTTCATAACTACATATAGATACATGCATTTTCATCACTGGTACAATTGAAAAAACATCTATTCGCTCTCCCTCTATTTTTCACTTCCTATCTGTATCTTTAGCTTTCTATCTCTCCCTCTTTCATTCTCTCTCTTGGCCTTCCTCTCTCTATATATCTATCTCTTCCATCTTTATCTATCCCTCTCTCCTCTCCACCTTTATCTCTTCCTCTCTTTCTTTCCATATCCCTCTCCTCCATCTCCATTCTTCTCCTTCTCTCTGTATCCCTCTCTATATCTATCCCCTATCTCTATCTCATTAACCCTCCCTCTCTCACTCTTCCCCACTCTCTCTCCCTCTTTCTATATCTATCCCCTGTCTCTATCTCATTACTCCTCTCTCTCTCACTATTCTCCACTCTCTCTCACTTTGTCTACCAGCCTCCCTATTATAAGTATAACATGAGCCTATTGGTAAAGGAGCTTGATTATTCTCCTGATTCAAAGGTTTTTTTTCAATCATGTTTTGATCTTTGTAAATGGAGGCATAATTGATTTGAAACTATCACTTCTCCATTGAGACCTTTATTGCACAAATATCATTTCCTAATTTTTTTTCTAGATTGACCTTCCATTCCTCTTCGACATACCCATTGCACACAAAGGTGCAATTGCTAGTTTTATGTTAAGACCTTATTATTCAAAATAGATGTCTGGTTATTGGACGATGATTTTTTATAGCTTCTTTTTTTGGTAGGATGCAAGTAGTTAGGACCATTAATATAGCATTCTCATTGTTCCCTATTCTAGTCAAATCAAATCATAGATTGTGTATGGATTTGGTTTGCTATCTGATTTCACTATCACAAATCCTAAAAACCGTTTCCTTCCTAACTTATTCAGATGCATATGTAGTGTGGAATTCTAGTTGATGAATTGATGATTAAGATTGATTCAAAAGTGTTATAATTTAATGGATTTTGGGTTATTTTCAACTTGGTTATTTATGTAAGATAGAAAATTGTCTTCATTAGGCTTTAGGACCTAGGATAACAAACTGTGGACATCGAAAAAGTATGCCTTTTTCCTTGCTTGATTTGGGAATAGTTGATCATAAATTGGACTTAAGGTCACCTTTGTCTAGTGGTGTAAGGTGTTTTACACATCCACTTTAGGTCTTGGACCCTTGCAAATGCATTTATTGATGTCTTATAAAGGCATTGAAAAGTGTTGTAAATGAATTTCACACTTTTCTAGACTTTTATTAAGCATCTAAGTCTAATGGACCTATTTTCCCCTTAATTCAATATTATAAAATGTATTTAATGGCATTATGACATTAATCTATAAATATTTTAAATTAAACCTAATTTTAATCTAGTGAATTATAATGCGTTTTACACATTCACATTGGATGTTGTGCCTTTCTAGGCTATGTATACCTTATTTTAATGTTGTAAAGTGTATTTAATCACACTTTCACGTTCAACTTTGTGTCCCTAGTCCTAATTACCCTTTACATCATCATTAATAGGCCCCTATGACCCCATATTGTGCATCCTAAGGCTTATTTTGATCAAAGACTCGATAAAATCAACATAAAAACTAAAATTCTTCACTCCCCAACAATCTAGCTAGAAAAAGGGCCCCTGTGGGACTAAGTCGCCCATCTGGGTGAATGAGTCCCATCTAGGTGGGACTAAGTTGCCCAACTTGGTGACTTAGTCCCATTTGGGGTACTTTTGAGGTTCAAGCAGGAAAAATTGGGTTTTAAGTTTAATTTTCCTTCATGTCAGCCTTGGGGATCAAATTAACAAGAATTTTAGGTAGATTTCCTATATAAACAAGATTTTAAACCCTAATTCATAAATCATTCATCATTCATCATCAATCTCAAGTCAAGCAAGCTAGGGTTTTAGCATTCAAAGTCATCAAGTTAGCTTTCTAAAACATTCAAGGGTAGATTCTTCATCCATTGTTGCAAAAATTCAAGATCTATCATCATGGAAAGCTTCTAATTCCTTCATTTCATGTTCATGCCTCATTTTATTTCTTCATTTGGTTTAATTACCTTAAAGGGGTTTGACCAAGGCAAACCCCCATGCCCCAACATTCAACATTTTCTTTCTTTCTTTGTGTGTTTGCAAATTTAGGTACTTTGAAGGTTTGGAAGTCATTGAAGAATAGGTTGCAAACTTGTTGAAGTCATATCCTTGTTGGCTAGGTCAAAATATCCACAAAAAGTCACTTACAGTGCCAAAAATTAGAGTTTCATAACCAGACACCCAGAGGAATAGAAAGTGCAGACCGAGAGCTTTCGTTACCACTTTTGAATTTTTCAAAATAGCCAAAGTGGACTAAGTTTCCATTAATGGAAACTTAGCCCCACTATACATTTTTTTCAAATATTTCCAAAGATTCAGATACCCATTTGGCTGAAACAGGCTCCGGTGCAATTTTCCAGATCTAAGACTAAGTCACCCAGAATGGCGTAAGTGTCCCAGTAGGTCAAAATTTTAGAATCAACAACATTTCTAGTCATCATTCTAGTCCTCAACATATTTCCAGGTGCACACATTTGGTTTTACATTTTTTTGTTTTGTTTCATGGTCATTTCTAGGTCATTCAGTACATGTTTGCATACTACACTATGTTTTCAAACATTTTACATTTTCAAAGTTTTGCATTATTGATAATCCCTTTTATTAGCTTTCAACCTTTAGGATAATCCCCTTTGATAGATTTCAATCTCTTTTGCATTTAAATCTCAAGGGCTTGTTCTTGAATGTGAGCTTTGTGAAACTGGATCCTCCTTTCCTCATTCCCCTTTTGGTGTGAACAAGGAAAATGTGACTCCATTTCCATTGTGCACATCTTGGTGAACCCAACTTTCAAATTCCTTCTTTTCTAATTTAGATTCTATCATCATCCTAGAATTAGCTTAATTTAACTTTGCATTAGGGTTTGCATAGATTAATTTGCATTCTAGGGTTTCAAATTTTGCATTAGTGAAAGCACACATGGGTTGCATTTTTGGCATCTCAAATCATTAACAATTTCTAAAATTCTGCATTTGCATCTTAGGTCTGCATCATATAGCACAAAAAACATCAAAATGAATAAAAAAAATCTAGAAATTCTGAAAAAATCCCCACTGGAACTCATTCGCCACCTTGGGCGAATTAGTCCCTTTCCACCCCTGAAACTACCTTTCACAGCACTAAAAACCCTATTTTTAAGCTTTTGTTTGCTACCATTACCTACTTGTCTCAGTTTGTTGAGTTTCTATTACATGATTTTCATTAGATCTAGCTTAAATTGGCTCATTTCATTCATTGTTTAATTTCACAATTGCATTTCCAAAATTTAATCTTTCAGGTTGTTGCATTATGTAATCAGAAAATTACCTTGTTTCACATCTAAAAATTGTATTTAAACATTTCACTTTAAGTCATTGCATTTCACTTTCTTTACTTTTTCATGATAGCATGTTTTCTTTTAGAAGATGTGGCTTTGATTTGGTTAGAAATGGATTGCATAAATACAAAATTCCTTCTTATGAGTTCAATTTTGATTACAACAATGAGGTCATTAAGAAATATGTTAACCATCAAACCATTGACACAATCCTTAATATTACATTTCCCATTGGTGAGAATGGTAGTGTAGACAATCATAACAATCATACTTCTTCTTCTCCCAATACCTCTCCTATTAGTGACAAAGGTATCTCGGTGAAAGAAGATTCAAGCATTAAGGGTCTTGATTGTCCCTCTCCTCATTCCCCTTTGGCAGATATTGGAAAACAAGAAAATGATATTATACAAACATTTATAAACATCACCTTACCTAGTCTCCATATCCATCACAATCAAAATTGTCTTTCTCCTAATATCTCTCCTTGATGTAAAGAGGATAAGTTGGTGTTAGAAGATATACCTATTAAAAGTCATGAGAATCTTGACCCTCCCTTCCCTAATGCTCCTACCATTTGGAACAATCTATTTGAAAATCATAGTGGTCCTTCTCTTGATGCCTCCCCTACTTGTGATGAAACTAGTTTACAAAGTCTAACCATGGAACAAGTAAATGAGACCTTTAAGGAAAAGGACAATCAAATGGATCCTTCTCCTAACATCCCCACTTTTTCTAAACAAGGCAATCCAACCATTGTTAACTCCCTTACTTGTGATGAAGTTATTTTGGAAGAACCAAGCATTGCACATCAAGAACAGTTGCCTTGTAGTTCTCCTCACAACTCTCCTCCTAGGGAGGATATCATGGTGCAAGAAAAGGATAATAATGACAATAATGATATAGTGTCCTTAAAAGAAGACGATGATACAACATTAGACTCTCCTTCACTAAGGGACGTTAATATTCTTCAACCTCAACTCATCCTTTATCTGCCTTCAAACAAACCTCCAACTCAAAACAAACCCAAACTTTTCCTTTACCCAACTAAGAATAATGTGTTGCAGCAATTGAATCATAATACCATTGGTCATACATATAACACTAGAAACAATCCGCAACCACCACAACCAACCCCGAAACCCTTACCTTTTCCTAATCCCATCTTGCCCAGTGCTTCTTGATTAACTCCTAAGGAGTATGGTCTTGTTGAACAACTAAAGAATACTCCTACTAAGATGATCCAAGAGGATCTAGAAGACCTCAAAAATTCATAGTCTTAGAATTAGACAGAACCAGCTCCATCACATAGGACTTTCCTACATGGTATCGATGCAACTAGAATCGTGTCAAAAGGAGACCATACACCCGAGATATGTTTGGTCAAAGTTGGGGTCAAATCTGGTACATGGGCCAGTCAAAGGAAAAAAAATTGATCATCAACATCATTTCAAAGATCTTGTCACTATCATTCTGATGTCATTTGTTTCATAAAAAATGAAGCTCATACGGTGAAGATATGGCCAGTCAAAGTTGAAGGTTGACTAGATGCTGATATGGCAGTTGACTAGATGATAATGTGGAAAGTGCAGTAGATGTGGAAAAAATGTGGATCCCCCTCACTAAGTTCACATACCACCACTATACCATGCTTTATTTTTGAGAAATAAAGTGGTGGAGGTTTATTTTATTTCACAAAATCCATTTTATGGGATTCCAAGTGGATTTTGTGGGATTTAAAGGCAATGGATTAAAACCAAATCTCCAAAAAATTAAAAAAATAAAATCTTTAAAACAATAATGAATAAGCCCAAATCTCCTAAGTTTAAGGAATTTAACCCCCAAATAAAATTAGAAAATCCAAAATTAAAATACTATCCCCTATAAATAAGGGCCTAATTCTTTAGAATATTAAAGCCTGTTTACATAATATAAAAAAAGGGCTTACAATAATCTTGAAGATTATTAAAAAGGGATTTGAAATGTTATTTTTGTAAAGATCATAAAAATAAGAGCTATTATTCAAGAACAAGAAATCTGTAAAGTTTCTTTTTCTTTTTTTGTAAAAGGATATTGTAAGCCTGAAATTATAAGGGCCATGAATTAAAGGGAGAATGTTATTTCTAAGAGATTTATTCTTGTAATTGGGGGAATTTTCAAAGATATTTACTTGTAAAAGGGGATATTGTTGAAATTTACTTGTAAAAATGGGAGATATGAAATATTTGTAAATCTTATGGTTTTTAACCATAATGGGAAAATTTTTATGTATAAAAGGAGGGTATAGGCTTGAGAGAATTAATCAATTATTTTGGGGGGAAATCAGGGAAAGTATTTTTTAGAGATTTATGTAACATAGAGATTTTGTATTCCTTCAAGTAAAGGATATTGTGAAAGAGTCCTAGGTATTGAGAGAGATTATGAAGAAACTGTAATGTAGGTCTAAAGCTTGGATGGTGTACAAAAGTGGTTAAAGCTTGTCATCGTTAATAAAGTGGTTCCTCATCGAGAAGAAAACCCATAGACGTAGCTCAAGTTGAGTGAACTCCATTATCAAGCTCGTGATCTCTCTTCTTCTCTTCTATCTTATAATTTTCTCTTATTCTATCTAGTTCTTCTTTAATTCCTTCTATGAGATATTAATTATGACATTTAAATAATTAGTTAAGTTGTGTAAAGAATTAAGTGAACTTAGTTTGTAATTTCAACGGTTAAGAAACATAACCACACAATTCTGTTTGCGATTGGGATAAAATCTGTAATTCAGAGTAAAGTGCAAATTATTTGTAACCCTTTAATTACAAATCATAAGATATCATTGTGGGACCTTATTCAACCACCCCCTCACTATCATAACATAATTCAAAATTCCTTGCAACACATTCCTATCCCTTCTAATGCCCAACCAAATGACATAGTAGCCATGATTCAAGGAATAAACGCTAACATTTTTTTCCACCAAAGTGAGCTCCTCCCTTTGGAAGTGCAAAGAAAAAATTATGCTTTCATGATCATAGCTAAATACAAATGGAAAGGGATAAAGCGAACTCATGTCGATACCGGCTCTTCCCTTAATGTGTGTAGTGTCAGCCTTCTGCATAGGCTTGGCATTAATAAATCAAACATTCAACCCGATTCTTTATCTCTTAAGGGATTTGATAATGTCAAAAAGAAACTGCTTGGGGTGATCACTTTACATCTTATAGTTGGAAATGCCACACTGGATACACCAATCCATGTTATGCCACATGAACTTTCATGTAATTTCCTTTTAGGTCGACCATCGATTCATGCAATGAATGGGTTTCCTTCTACTCTTCATCATAAAATGAAATACATCTACAACAAAAAAGTGTACACACTTGATGTTGATCCTGAGCCTTATAGTGTCTTACATCTTGATAAAAACAAAGAAAATCCCTTGAACACATTAACATCAAATACGCAAGTTGAACCTGTACAACAGAAAGAAAAAGAACAAAATACTGAACAAATAACAAAGCTATTAGACAATGATTTGGGTTCCTTAGAATTTGAACATACATTCATGGGTGAGTACAAGATCATAAACAATGATTCAAATAAGGGACATGAAAAATAATTAATGTCAACACAAAACTCAGAATACCCTTCGCAAGCATCCACCTCAACCACTTTTGAACACACAAAAATAAATTACACAACAAACTTTGACAAAATTAACCACGAAAAACCACCTGATCCAAAAGCAATGAAAAAGTTTTATGGAAAAGGTTATGAGCTCATGAAACAACTTGGATATAGTGGAAAAGGATGTGGTGCTAGAGAAAAAAGTATCCATGTCCCCATCAATCCTAACAAACAAGAAACAACTCATGGTATTGGTTATTATCCTTTGATAGAAATAAACAAGTCTTGACTCAACATTAACACCATCACACACAATTCCTCTAAGACAAATTTAACAATATTGCATCCTGAACTGATAGACACTAGTGGTCTTGAAAGTTATCCTTTCCAAGAAATAAAAAAAAGAAATATTTGCTTAAAGTCAATGTCATCTTGCCAAACACTAATTATTTGAGTTCGTTAGATTTTACACCCTCCTGTAAAGGAGAGAACAAAATATCAAAATCTAAAGAGTCTTGGTATGAAATCTTCTACTAAGCAAGAGGTATCTTTGTCGTAAACTACAGGAGCACCTTCTACCATTGATAAAGATGGTATTTTGTTGAGACTCCTCCAACATCACTTGATATCCCTTCCTCCAAGAACTCAAAAGAAATTCTATTACACAACTTCATTTTGTGCCTATCACAGAGTTCATAGTCATTCTACTAATGAATGTAAGGCTTTGAGTAGTAAAATCCAACATCTTAAGGATTTTGTTGCTCTCCCTTATGTGAGGGCACATAATCCCTCTAATTGATATAGATTTTCACTCTAGCATGTATCTTATCAATCCTTTCGGCTCACCCTTGTCCTACACTAAGTGGTGGCAAGGGGTTAAGTAGCCTTGTCACTGTATGTCACTTGTCGTTGTCTCTTTTGGCTAGTCCTTAACCTTTCATGAACATATAAAAGCAAGTTTGGGACATGGAAAACATGCCTTAAGTTGGATCGCATGTGACATACTACCCTTTTCATGATGTAGCTTATAAAAAACATATGACTTGGCATAGGGCTTTCCTAGTTAGCTTTCATGTCTTCTTCTTCTACTTTCAAGAAACTTCTCACAATAATGGTGTTAGCAACCACTTTAAAGTGGGGGGCATACATCAACACTCACATTTCATTGTGCAATTTTCTTTTTCTTGCGATTTCCTCTCTTGGAAACAAGATGAGACCATTTTCACTTATCCTCTCTTGGAAACATTAAGCATGATGTTGCCTAAGATGAGACCTTGCACGAACTAAGCAAAATTCCTTTGAACATTCCTTACACCATTTTTCATTTATAATATCTATGAGTTTCAAGCATACAAAGTTTTGTTTGCCTCATGGAGCTTGAAGATCATTTTTGTGTGGTGCCTTATTAAAGTTATAAGGAAGTATAACTTTGGTATGGTTGAGCGAGAAGCCCATTTCAAGGCATGACTTTCCCCATAGCCATCTACGTGTGTGTGAGTGCATACTAGCCATGAGTGTATGTTTCTCACCTTTTAGGACTTCTCACCTGGTGGACAACCTAAATTTCCATCGCCTCAGAGTGAGTATGCATTTTTGGACAAACAACCTAGATTTGATCCACAATGTGTGGTACAGATGTTCAAAGCTTGATCCGCCTCTTTAATTCTACTTATTCTAGTTATTTCCATTGCATGATCATGTATCTTGTTCTACTGCAAAATCGTTGACCTTGTGCATGTCCTTTTGTGCTTATGTTGGTTTGACTTAGGATTTTAGATCCTGGGGGCTTGGTTACCTCCTTCATATTTTTCATCCTAGACCATCCGCATTGGTACAACTGGACTCCTCTTAAATGTCTACTTTAGTGTGAGTTTGAAGCAAGTTCATCCTCTCACTAAAGTGGGGGCTAAATATGGACTCCGAAAAGTACACCTTTTTCCTTGCTTGATTTGGCAATAGTTGATGATAAATTGGACTTAAGGTCACCTTGGTTTAGTGTTGTGAGGTGTTTTACACATCCACTTTAGGTCTTGCACCCTTGCAAATACATTTATCGATGTCTTGTAAAGGTGTTGCAAAGTGTTGTAAATGACTTTCACACTTTTCTAGACTTTTATTAAGCATCTAAGTCTAATGGACCTATTTTCCCCTTAATTCATTATTATAAAATGTATTTAATAGAATTCTCACATTAATCTAGAAGGATTGTAAATTAAACCTAATTTTAATGTAGTGTTTTAATCTGTTTACACATTCACATTGGATGTTGTTCCTTTCTAGGTTATGTGGACCTCATTTTAATGTTGTAAAGTTTATTTAATCACACTTTCACATTGACATTTGCACCACTAGCCCTAATTACCTGTTAAATCATCATTAATAGGCCCCTATGACCCCATATTGTGTATCCCAAGGCTTATTTTGATCAAAGACCCGATAAAATGAACATAAAAACTAAAATTCTTCACTCCCTGACAATCCAGCTGGTAAAAGGGCCCCTGTGGGACTAAGTCACCCATCTAGGAGAAAGAGTCCCATCTAGGTGGAACTAAGTCACCCAACTTGGCAACTTAGTCCCATTTGGGCTATTTTCGAGGTTCGAGTTGGAAAAATTGGGTTTGAAGTTTAATTTTCCTTCATGTCGGCCTTGGGGATCAAATTAATGGGAATTTTAGGTGGATTTCCTATATAAAAAATATTTTAAACCCTAATTCATAACTCATTCATTATTCATTCATCATTCATCATCGATCTCAAGTCAAGCAAGCTAGATTTTTAGCATTCTAAGTCATCAATATAGCTTTCTAAGACATTCAAGGGAAAATTCTTCATCCATTATTGCAAAAATTCAAGATCTATCATCATTGAAAGTTTCTAATTCCTTCATTTCATGTTCATGGCTCATCTTATTTCTTCATTTGGTTTAATTACCTAAAAGGGGTTTGAGCAAGACAAACCCTCATGCCCTAACATTCAACATTTTTCTTTCTTTCTTTGTGTGTTTGTAGATTTAAGTACTTTGAAGGTTTGGAAATCATTGAAGAATAGGTTGTAAATTTTTTGAAGTCATCACCTTGTTGGATAGGTCAAAATATCCACAAAAACTCACTTACAGTGCTGAAAATTAAAGTTTCAGAACAAGTCACCTAGAGGAAGAGAAAGTGTAGGCCGAGAGCTTATGTTTCCACTTTCGGATTTTCAGAAAGGCCAAAGTCGACTAAGTTGCCATCAATGGTGACTTAGTCCCACTGTACATGATTTTCAGATATTTTTGTAGATTTAGATACCCATTTGGTTGAGATGGGCTCTACTGTAGTTTTTCAAATCTAGGACTAAGTCGTCCAGAATGGTGTAAGTGTCCTAGTAGGTCAAAATTTCAGAATCATTAGAATTTTCAATCTACATTCTAGTCCTCAACACATTTACAGGTGCACACATTCAGTTTTATAGTTTTTTGTTTTGTTTCATGGTCATTTCTAGGTCATTTAGTACATGTTTGCATACTACACTATGTTTTCAAACATTTTACATTTTCCAAGTTTTGTATTATTGATAATCCCTTTTATTAGCTTTCAGCCTTTAGGACAATTCCCTTTGAAAATTTTCAATCTCTTTTGCATTGAAATCTCAAGGGCTTGTTCTTGAATGTGAGCATTATGAAATTGGATCCTCCTTTCCTCATTCCCCTTTTGGTGTGAACAAGGGAAATGTGATTCCATTTCCATTGTCCACATAAACTTTCTATTCTCTACATTCAAGGAAACCCTAGAGATATCAATCCAAGGATGACATAGGGGAACAAGATATTGCAATAGGGTGTCCTATGGTATGATTAAGAGTTGAAGAGGGGCTCACGATCAAGCTAGGGCTTGGAAAGACTAATTAAATGCAATATCTAATGACAAAACCTAGTGATATGCAAAGCTTAATGAAATGATGTAGAAATGCAAGTAAATCAAAACAAAAAGATGTAAAATAAGAAGTGTGCACCTGGAAATGTGTAGAGACTTGAATGAGGACCTAAAATGTTGTAAAAACTAATTTTGAGGCTGACTGGGACTCATACACCAATCTGGGCAATTTAGTCCCAAACTAGGTTTTTTGCACCAAAATTGGAATTTGATAGTGTTGATTCAAAATCTCTAGAAACCCTAAAAATTGGTTGTATTGGGACTCATACGCCCAAGGTGGCGTATCAATCCTAGTTTTCTTTTTTTGAAGGTTAAGGTTTAATTCTACTCTCCAATCTCTTCTCTCTTTGACACACTTTGTTTTTAGACCTAAAATCCTAATTTCAAACCTGTAGCTGACTTTTTGTGAAGATAGAGACCTTCCAAATAAGGAGACAACTCCAAAAAATTTCTCCAAGGTTGTAACCTAAGCTTCAAGGGATCTTCGAGCTCCAAGACACCTAGATCTGCAATCACACATAAAAGAGAAGAAATATTTGTTGTTTGCTAAAGAATAGGGGTTTGCCTAGGTCAAACCCCTTTTAGGTAATTAAACCAAATGATGAGATAATGGAATAATAAAATGAAACATGAAACATGAACAATGATACCTTGAATGATGTCTTGTAAATCTACAATCTAACATGAAATGACAATGAAGAATGTAGATCTAGATCTTGAGATAAGAGTAGAATAATGCTTGACCTTGGATCTTGAATGCAACATCACAACACTAGCTCAATAACATGCTTGATGCTTGATAATTTTGACATGATGATGGATCTTGAATTTTTTCAATAATTGATGAATAATTCTTCTCTTGAATGCCTTACAAGTGATCTTGTAAACTCTCTTGATTCCCTTGTGAAGTCTTGGAATTCTTAACTCTTGAGTGCTTGACTTGATATTATGAAGGTTTAATCTTTCTTAGGTGAAATAATGATTTGAAAGCTTGTTTATATAGGAAATCCATCCGTGTTACCATTTTTTAGATCCCAGAGGCTGACACTCAAGAAATTCAAATTTAAAACCCTGTTTTCCAACTCAAAACCCTAAAAATGGGTCAAATGGGAATCATAAACCACCTATGGTGTATGGGTCCCACCTGGATGGGACTCATATTCCCAAGGTGGCATATGGGTCCCACAAGGCCTTTTTAGAGAGAGAAACTATCGAGGAGATGAGAAATAAGCCTTAGGATGCATAATAAAGGGTCTTATGGGGCCTATTAATGATGATATAAAGGTCATAAATGCGAGAGGGCCCAAAACTCAATGTGAAAGTGGAAATAAATATACTTTACAACATTAAATTAAGGAAAAATTGGATCTTTTAGCTTAGAAGGACCCTAAATCCAATGTGAATGTGTACAACACATTACAACACTAGGTTAGGTTCATTCAATTTACAAGCCTCCTAAATTTAATGTGAAGGTATGAATAAATACACTTTACAATATTAAATTAAGGAAAAGTTAGGTTTATTTAGCTTAAAAGGGGCCCAAGACCTAATTTGAATGTGTAAAATACATTACAACACTAGATTAAGGAAACCTTAGGTTTAATTTATCATTTATTATTTTGAAATCAAACAAGGAAAAGGCGTACCTTTTTTGTTATTACAATTTATATGTAATTTTTTAATTTTGTAAGGGATTGGTTTGTAGGTCATTTTCATAACTTTATTTATTGATAGATGAATCGAGAAGATCAAAACTTGTAAGTAAATACTAGTTCATGTATTAATTTGTCTTATAAACTCAAAGAAAGAATAGAAAAACAAATTCTTCTCCACCTTTTAGATGTCTCCATAATAAATACATGTATTTTAAGAATCCTGAAGAGATTTCCACATGATTCTTCATACATCATCTTTTTTTACATGGCGTATTATGAATTTATCATTCTTGGGTTATTAGTCATTGCAAAGATTTTTTGATGAGTTTTTTCTAATACATGTGGATTATTTCTAGTCTATTATAGATTTGCAAGCGTGAATAAATGTGTGATGACTTTTGACTTAAATGTTGCATGAAGGTGAAAAGATGTAATGTATTTCTCCTTTTATCTCTTGTAGATTTTTACACTCTTATCTCTACTTGAATCTATTTATAATTTGATAAGAACCAACTTTGATGGTCCAATGTTCAATTATTCATTATAAAACCAATACTATTTTTTCCCTTTAGTTTGTGTAGGAATAGTTTAAGTTCCACATGCTTTCATGAATCATTGACATAAGTTGTCCTACATTTTTAGTGAGTTTAAACTAACATGGTATTTAGAGAATCCAATTTGCATGCTCATAACTTGCACTTGCAAAGCATAAGGAGACTCACATGAAGGAATGGAAAATTCATTTTTTATATTTTGGTCCATGTGTAAAATTAGTTTTAATTCAATGAGGTCTTTAGGGTTTGTTCACAATTACCATAAGGTATGACCAATCAAATCCTACTATGTAATCTTTAAATTTTCTTGAATAATTTTGTTGAGACCTCATGGAAACACCTTCCTAGGCTTCATAGAGTCCATAGAAGAGGAAGAGTTTCCCTCTGCTATCACTTTCTTTCAAAACATTTATTCTCCATAGTTCAATTCTACCTCTTTACTTAGGATAATTATGTTCTCTTTGTCCTCATTCTCAATGTAGGCTCTGGGAACTTAACTCTACTAAGGAATTCAACTCAAATCCTAACATTTCTGAGCTACTTTATTTGTAAGACTCTTCTAGTGGTGAGTGACCCTAATGATTTCACATTCCAAGGTTTTGGCTAAAATTACATAGTTTATATTTTAACTAATTTTCAAAGTGTAAATATTTTGAAAATTGATTTTTGAGTGTACTCTCATCTTAATTTTGCTTAAACTAATTAAAAAATAATTTAAGTTTTGAATGTGTATAGAATGGAATCTAGAATGTACAAATGTATTTTATTTCAAATTTGGATGAGTACATGTAAAAATGACATTACAAATCTATCTATAGGTTTTGGTGAAGAGTGAAGACACTAACAAAATAAATTGAAGCTGAAAACCTTAATGTATTAATATTATATAAACAATTATATGTCTAATAAGGTAACAAAGATATTGGCATTCTCCTTCATGATATTCTCTTAGAATAATTTTCTAAAATGTGCAAGCTTGATTGAAATCACAATAATTGTTTTCTTATTTATGTATGTTTTATATAAAACACATATTTGAGGTCCTCACATGTAAGGAAAATCCTAAAGTTTTGAATTTTACATATAAGTTACAATATTATAAAAATATGCATGATATAACACACATTTTGGTGGACACTAAAAATAGAGAAATAGTTTATAAAAAGAAGAAACTTATTATTTTTGACACATGTATTTGTTTTTCCACGTGATCTACATATTTTCTTATATATATTCATACTTTATAGTAGTTTACGGAATCATAACCATTGTTTGAAAAAAATAACTACTTTGTTTGGGTATATTCAGCTAAAAGAATCTAATTCATTATTTTTATTAATATTGATCATTTTTTAATTTTTTTATAAGATTTTGAAAAATTATTTAACAAAGAAAAAGTCTATTTGTCTCATGTAATGGCATAGACCATTCTAATTGTATGTTTGTTTTTTGAATTTGATATTGTCAACCATTGTTTTCATTATTTTAATAAATTTATATTATATTGATATAGATCTAAACATCATGTTAAAGATATAAAAAACGTTCAAACATTAGAGGAGAATTAATCCAATAATACAAAGAAAATATGATAGATAAGAGAACTTAATGAAAATAGGAAATTAAAATTGAAATCCCTTTTTTCAAAAAAAAAAAGAGAAATGGTATTTATGAAAGAGAATCTACATCCGGGATTATAAAATACATATTTCTAGCTAGATATAAATTTTAATAAATTGAAAGAACTAATATCTAAGAGAATTTCTTAATATACCACCAATCCCTCAAAGCATAACAATACATGTGCTAAATAAGAGTAACACTCTAAGTAGGCTTAAAAAAAAACTAATCCTAATCATGATGAATGAAGTAGAGAAGTTTCTTGGATTTAATGAAGGGAAAAGACACCCAGTTATCTACATTCTAATTATGGTCAATATTAGAAGTCCATTTGACCAAACAATCATCCACTCAATTCCATTCCATAGGAATATGGACAATGCAAATATAATAAAAATGTGTAGTGAGATAGAGAATCTACTAAACTAGAGAAGCCAACTTCCATGAAGAATCATTAGAACTAACCTTATTCAAATGAGAAACCAAGATCATGGAATCCATATCATAAGTAAATTTCTTCCTCCCTAATTTGCAAGCTTTTTTCAATGCCACAAGAATTTTATGGGCCTTAAATTGATTATTTATAGTGATACATACTATAGTAGTAAAGAAAAAAATAGTCAAAGATCAACTAGAAAGACCTATTCCTTGAATATCCATAGCACCCAGGTCACCACTTGATGATTGACTAGTATAAATTTTGTAGAAATAAAGTGGTGGAGAAGTCCACTTAACAATCCTATTCAATTTATCAATATTCTTCAACCAAGCATCATTTTAAATTTTTGAATTAATAAAAGGGAAATCTATAGAAGACATGAAACATGAGAATTCGATGGGGAAAGTGATTCATCAAGAAAGAACTCAGACTTAATTATTTCCTTGACTAAATTCCTTATATTTTTCTAAACCTAAATCATAAGACTTTATGATTTTTAAAATTTTTATGATTCCCCTAAAACAAGATCTACTAAAGAATAAAAATATGACCAAGATATAATGTACACACTACAAAAATAATTGATGTAGAGGGATGTCCCCTACTTTCTTAAAATTTTGATAAAGAAGTGTAATTAGTTTTAGGATTATTCGACATTCTCCACCATAATATCTATATGTCTAAGGAGAAATGAAATTGAAAGAAAATATGAGCATTAATTTATTCACTTATATCACATAGAACACATCTAGAGGGAACATGGAATCCTCTATTTTTTATATCATTCCATGTGAGGCATTTTTTTCTATATTAATAACTAGATAAAAATATTAAAATTGGTTGAACTAAATCTATTGCAAATTTTTCTCCACTAACTAGTTGCATCAATAACTAGTGCATTTTCTCTTACACCCAAATTCAAAACTCCCATCTCATTTGTAGAGTTTAGACCTATTTCCTTCTATAATAGCATATCCATTTTTTTCCAAAGCTATCACCCTAAGGCTTTCCAAACTCATTCCAAGCATAATCTTAAAGGAACAAGTCGGTTTTCTTCTAGGGAAAGATACAATAGAAGGGGAAATAATAGCTAATGAAATCTTGCTCTCAATTCATTAAGAAAAAATTCTAGCTATGGTCATAAAATTGGACGTGATGAAGCCCTATAACAAAGTAAATTGGATTTTTTTTAGAAAAGGTTTTGATAAGACTAAGTTTTGCTACAAAATGGTGCAAATGTATTCTTTCTTTCCTTACATCAGCTAAATTCCCAGTGATTCATAAATGGCTCTCTAGCTAGCTTGTTCTCTACCTCTCCAGGAGTTACACAAGGATACCTTCTTTCCCATTTTCTCTTCATCCTGATGGTGGATGCATTGAGATGGACAATTTCAACCTTCCATGCATCAAGTAAATGGAATGACATAAAAATACCAAGGTCAAACATATCCTGCACTCATTCCTTGATTGCATATGACACATTGCTATTTGGTCATCCCTTAGTGGGTGAAACCAAAAAAATAAAGTATTTTTTGGACAACTATTGTCTGATTTCAAGCCAAATGATTAATTCAGGGAATTCAAAAATATTTTTCAGAATACTAGCACTCTAGTAAAGGGCCATATCCTCTCTATCTTAGAATTTAGATAGAATACATTGTCTTGCACCTAACTAGGTAGTTCATTCTTTGCAAGGTCTCAAAAAGCCTCATTTTGGCATAATATCTTTACGACTATAGAAAGTAACATAGCATCCTAGTGTACTATAGAGAAAAGACAACCTTCTTTATTTGGGGAATAGCTGATGACAAATTGGACTTAATGAGGCCTTGATTTGGTGTTGTGAGGTGTTTTTCACATCCACACTAGGTCTTGGACCCTTTCAAATGCATTTAATGATGTCTTACAAAGGTGTTGTAAAGTGTTGTAAAATATTTTCATGCTTTTCGAGACTTAATAAACTAATTTTCCTTAATTCAACATTATAAAATATTTAAATGCATCTTCACATCAATCTAGAAGGTTTTTGAATTAAACTTAATGTTAACCTAGTGTTGTAATGTGTCTTACACATTCACATTGGATATTGTGCCTTTCTAGGCTAAGTGGACCTCATTTTAGTGTTGCAAAGTGTATTTAATGACACTTTCACATTGATTTTTGTGCCCCAAGCCCTAATTGACCTTCACATCATCATTAATGGGCCCCTATTACCCCATATTATGCATCTCGAGGAAATATTTGATGAAATACCTGACAAAGTCACCATATAAACCTTATTTCTTAACTTCCTAGCATCTTAGTTGTCAAATGGGTCCCACTGGGACTAATTCTCCACCTTTGGTGAATGAGTCCCATTTGGCTCATTTTTGACCTATGAGTGGGAAAAACTCAAATTTAAGTTTATTATTTTTACATGTCAGACTTAGGGATCCAATTTACAAGTGAATAAGGTGAATTACCTATAAAATAAACTCTCTAAACCATCAATCATAACCATTCTTCATTATTCATCCATCATTCTTCCATTTCAAGTCAAGCAAGTTATGGTTTCAACATTTCAAGTCATTAAGATAGCAATTTTCAAACATTCAAGGGAAGATTTTTCATGTTTTACTGCAGACACTCAAGATCAAACATCATGGAAAGGTATTAAATTCATTATTTCATGCTTCATTACATCCTTTCATCAATTTTTTTTAATTACCTAAAAGGGGTTTGACCAAGGCAAGTCCCCATACCTTAACATCCAACATTTTTCTTCCTTGTCTTGTGTGTTTGTAGATTTAGGAATCTTGAAGACTTGGAAAACATTGAATATCAAGTTGTAAAGTTGTTGAAGACACCTTCCTATTGACCAAGGAAAAATATCAACAAAAAGTCACTTTCAGGTTTGGAAATCAGACTTTTAGAGGTAGAAACCTATCAAGAGCTGAAGAGAAGATCAAGGACTTCAGTTTCCACTTTTGGATTTTTAGAAATTCAAAAGTGGCCTCATTCACCATGGGTGGAAAATGAGGCCCACTGCCAGGTCTGATTTTGGTTTTCTATAGTTTTGGATACCCATTTGTCTGAAACAGGCTCTGGTTCAGTTTTCCAAAACTAGGACTGATTCATCTAGAATGGCGAATGAATCCCACTAGGCCTAAAAATCAGCCTTAGAAAAATTTCAAATGTCATTTCTAGTCTCCATGCAAAGTATCAGGTGCACACTTTCAGTTTCATCCATTTTTTTAACAATTTGCATTCATTTCTAGGTATTCTTGCATTACACAATGTATTTTCAAACAAGTTGCATTTCAATAGTTTTACATTCCTAATCAATCAATTACATCATCTAGTTGCATTTAGATAATTTCTTTTATTCATAATTCCATTATACATTCCTTTATTTGATTGAACTGGACATAGATTTTAGGTGTGGGATCTATCTCTTTCCATTAGGTGAAAGACCCTAATTGAACAAAAGAGACAACATTTTCACACACCATAAAATCTTTGGTTCATTTTGGTGAACTTTCTTTTTGAACACTTTCATGTCTATTTTGGAGTCCTTCATCATAGATCTAGCCTTGCATTGAATTTGCATTAGGGTTTGCATGCTAGGTTTCAAATTTTGTATTCATACAAAGTGCACTTAGGTTGCATTTTTGGAATCTTAAATCACAAAAAAATTCTAAAATTTTGTAATTTCATCTTAGCTCTGCATTATATATAACATAGAAAACATCAAAATCCATCAAAAAGATCTGAAAATTTTGAAAAAAATCCATACTGGGACTCATTCACCACCCTGGGCCAATCAATCCCTTTTCACCCCTGAAACTACCTTTTACAGAGGTGAAAACCCTACTTTTAGGCTTTTGTTTAGTGCCATTTCCTAGTTGTATCAGTTGGCTACATTTCTGTAACTTGCATTTCATTAGATCTAGCTTAAATTAACTCATTTCATGCATCCAGTTTCAATTTCACATTTGCATTCTCATATTATTACATAACATAGTTAGTCAATTATTATCTAAAAATTACATTTCATTCAATCCTTTTACATTACATTTTGAGTTAGCATAGTTTGTTATTTAAAAATGTTAGTTTTAATATTCTCCAAATTTACAAAGAAAAAGCTAGTTAACAAGCATTCTAGTCCTTCATTCAATACATTCCCTATTTATGATAGTCTCTTAACACAAGAGAACAAAAATGTTAACAAACTTACACTCCCTCCTATCTCTTCTATTTGTGTGGATGATGTGTTAGAAGGGAATACAAACATAGATAAACATGATGATTGTAATTGTACTTCTTCTGATACCTCTCCTTTTAGTGACAAAGGTATCTTGGTGAAAGAAGGTACAATCATCGAGAATCATGAAAGTCTTGTTTTCCCTTCTCCTCATTCCCCTTGGGAAGATAGTATAACAATACAAGATGAATGCATTTACACCACCTTACCTAGTCTCCATTCATCTCCCAACACCTCCCCTATTTGTGAGAATTATTTTGTGAATGATCATGAAAAATAAATTTGTGAGGACGATATGTTGGTATCAAGAAACCCAATGATTCAGAATTATAACATTATTTCTCTCCTTCCTAATGTTCCTAATAATTGGAAGGGTCTATTTGAACAAGAGTATCTAATCATTGAAACACATGAAAATACTAGTTCTCCTCCCCTTGATGTTTCCCCTCTTTGTGATGACACTTCTTTACAACATCTAACCATCACATGTGATGAACCTCTTGACATATCTCCTACTATGGTAGATATTATGGCACAAGACAATGAGATTATGGGAAAAAATCAAATTTTCCCCTCAACTAATATCTCTCCTATTAGTGAAGATGATATTATGATGTTACACAATCCAATCAACAAAAATCATGAGAATATTATGTGGGAAAACATTATAGAAAAAGACAATTCAACCATGGATAGCTCCCTTACTTACAATGAATTTTTTTTTAAAGAACAAATCCTTGAATGTCAAGAACATTTGGATTTTTGTTATCCTAACAATTCTCCTCCTAGGGAGACCATTATGGTGCAAGAAAATGATATGTATTCCTTAGGGGTACTTCAAACCAAGACCGTTGAGGTTATGCATGTGCAAGTGTCCATTAGATCCCCTTCGATCAATGAACTGCCTACATACCCCATGGGAAATCCAAAGAATCCTCTAATTCTTTACCCACCATCACACAAGCAACAAACTCAACACCAACCCAAACTTATCCTTTACCCACCTAAGAATAATGTTTCATACCAACCAAGTTCCAATTACATTGCTCACATATATAACAAAGTATATACAATCAAAGCCAATCAAGCGGAAACTTTGTTTACTTATCAAAATAAATAACATTAATTGCTGCTCCTTACCATGTAATAGTTGTAGGATAATTGCATACTCACTATTGCATGTTTTTCATACATTGCAAGGGGCAGCATACCATCATCCATTCTAGGCTCACCCTTGTCTTGCACTAAGTGGGGAAAAGGGTTAGAAAGCCTTATCCCCATATGTCACTTGTTGTTGTCTCTTTTGACTAGTCATTAAACTTTCATGAATGTATAAGAGAAAGCTTGGGATGTGGATGACATGTCTTAAGATTGAATCACATGTGACATACTCCCTTTCTTCATGATGCAGCTTATCAAAAACATATGACTTGGCCTAGGGCTTTTCGAATAAGCTCTCATACCCTCTTCTGATTTAAAGCAATTTCTCATAGTAATGGTGTTAGCAACTGCTTTAAAGTGGGGGGATACATAGGCAACATCTCTGTACAAATTTCATGGCATGATTTACTTTTTCTTGTGACGTTTCCTCTCCTTGGTGGTGTCATTGGGTTTGGTGCCTTCCAAGAGTGTACGATCAACTGAAGTGGTCTGATGGGAATGATTCATCCCATGGATAACAATCTAACACCTTGAATTTTTCTCTCTTGGAGACATTAGACATAATGCTCCCTAAGAAGAAGACCTTACATGAACAAATCAAAATCCCCTTTAGCAAAATTATTTACATATTCAAAAACATCTACAAAAAGCATTACATTGGGGTGCCTTATCAATGTTATTAAGAGCATAACTTTGGTATGGTTTTTATGATGGGAATCCGACACACTGGAATTAATTTCTCATTATACGGTGGGAAGCCAACACACTGGCATGATTTTCTCACTAAACCACTTCTATGGGATATCTCACCCCATGAACGACTTGATGTTTTGTGGCCCTAGAGTGAGTGCATCTTTTCCACCCCATTCTCCTTTCCTTTAGTTCTTTCCATTCCATGATTATGTATCTTAGTGGTTTGACTTAAGATCTTTGATCCTAGGGGCTTGATTACCTTCTTGATATTTTTCATTCTTTTTCATCTGCATTTGTACACTCGGATCTCTCTTGAATGTCTACTTTAGTGCGAGTTTGAAGCAAGTTCATCCTCTCACTAAAGTGGGGGCTAACTGTACCATAGAAAAAAGGCAACTTGCTTGATTTGGGGAATATTTGATGACAAATTGGACTTAATGAGGCCTTGATTTGGTGTTGTGAGGTGTTTTTCACATCCACACTAGGTCTTGTACCCTTTCAAATGCATTTAATGATGTCTTGCAAAGGTGTTGTAAACTGTTGTAAGAGAATTTCACGCTTTTCTCAACTTAATTGAAACCAATTTCCCTTAATTAAACATTATAAAATATTTAAATTCATCTTCACATCAATCTAGAAGGTTTTTGAATTAAACTTAATGTTAACCTAGTGTTGTAATGTGTATTACACATTCACATTGGATATTGTGCCTTTCTAGGCTAAGTGGACCTCATTTTAGTGTTGTAAAGTGTATTTAATCACACTTTCACATTGAATTCTATGTCCCAATCCTTAATTGACCTACACATCATCATTAATAGGCCCCTATTGCCCCATATTGTGCATCCAAAGGAAATATTTGATGAAATACCTGACAAAGTCACCATATAAAACTTATATCTTATTTGCCTAGCATCCCAACTGTCAAATGGGCCCCACTGGCACTAATTCACCACTTGTGGTGAACGAGTCCCTACAAGGTGGGACTGATTCGCCCAAGGTGACGAATGAGTCCCATTTGAGCGAATTTTGACCTTTGAGTGGGAAAAACTAAAACTTAAGTTTATTATTTTTACATATCGGCCTTAGGGATCCAATTCACGGGTGAATAAGGTGAATTTCCTATAAAATCAACTCTCTAAGCCCTAAATCATAGCCATTATTCATTATTCATCCATCATTCTTCCATCTCAAGTCAAGGAAGTTAGGGTTTCATCATTTCAAGTCATTAAGATAACATTTTTCAGACATTCAAGGGTAGATTCTTCATGTTTTGTTGCAAACACTCAAGATCAAACATCATGGCAAGGCATTAACTTCATTATTTCATGCTTCATTACATCCTTTCACCATTTTGGTTTAATTACCTAAAACGGGTTTGACCAAGGAAAACCCCCATGCCTTAACATCCAACATTTCTCTTCCTTGTCTTGTGTGTTTGTAGATTTAGGCATCTTGAAGACTTGGAAATCATGGAAGATCAAGTTGTAAAGTTTTTGAAGACAAATTCTTATTGACCAAGGAAAAATATCAACAAAAAGTCACTTTCAGGTTCAGAAATTAGACTTTCAGAGGTGGACACTTGTTAGAAGCCGAAGAGTAGATCGGGGAATTTAGTTTCCACTTTTGGATTTTCAGAAATTCAAAAGTGTACTGATTCACCATGGGTGGTGAATGAGTCCCACTACTAGGTCTGATTTTGGTTTCTTGCATTTTTGGATACCCATTTGTCTGAAACAGGCTCTGGTTCAGTTTTCTAGAACTGGGACTGATTCGCCTAGAATGGTGGGGTGATCGCACAATATTGGTTTACAATTTTTGGCCAAACTTGACACTAAATTGATTTTTTCTAACTAAATCTTCACTTTTGGGGACCTATAGCGGCTAAACCATGAGGAACTTGAAGATGATGCAAACTAGTGATTTGTGACCTTTTGTCTGTAGATTCTAAATATATTTTTTTCAAAAATTTTGGAATCACATTGCCCTTCTTTTTCCATCTCCTTCGAAAACTAGTTTTTTTTAGTAAATGCCATTTTTAAGGAGTGATTATCACCGTATAACACAAATTTTTTCCATGAAGGACTAAATTCTATTTTTTTCGAATTTAGATTTGTAACTATGATATCTAGTGCTTCCAATTGGTTTCACAGTGTTTTATTGAATATTTTTTCCTTAATCAAGTTTCGAAGTCAAACCAATTACAATTCAGACATAGGCAGACTATATAACACTTAAATTATTTTGTACGTATAAAAATTCATTCTTTTTGTTGGATCAAGGACTTCAATATATGGTGCACTCAAAATTTTCAATTTTTTTTTATAATCTTATATTTTTCCACATGTGGAATATAGAGCTTATTTTTAAGTGAAAACCTACATTCACAAGAAATGAAAAATAACTATAATAATAAAATTAAATTTATTTAAAATTATACTTTTTGGGAAGCTTATAATAAGGAATACATACTTACAAAATTTTTTTTTAAGTGAATTCATTTTATCCCCCAAAAGGTAAATCAAAAGTGGTTTTTTATCAACATTTTGATAGATTTAAAGGAGACACCATTATAGGTATGGTTTAAAACTATTGGGGTTCTATCCAAGGGGGTTTGATCTAAGGTAGTTTGATGAAACCCTCTTCAATTGGAATGCTTTAAATGGAACTTTTTAAGGCTTAAATCATTATATTTTCTAAAATTATGTGATCTTAGCAAAAATCAGAATCTCCCAGAAATTGTAAACCAGCTTTGTGGGATCACCTGGTGAATAAGTCCCACTAGGACTAAAAATCAAGATTAGTAGCATTTTAGATGTCATTTCTTGTCTCCATGCAAACTCTTAGGTGCACACTTTCAATTTCATCCATTTCTGTTACAATTTGCATTCATTTCTAGGTGTTATTGCATTACACATTATGTTTTCAAGCAAGTTGCATCTCAATAGTTTTACATTCCTAATCAATCAATTACATTATTTAGTTTCATTTAGATCATTTAATTTAATCATAATTCCATTATACATTCCTTTATTTGAGTGAACCACCTAGATTTTAGGTGTGGGATGTATCTCTTTCCATTAGGTGAAAGACCCTAATTGAGGAAAAGAGACATAACATTTCACACCTCTTAAAATCTATGGTTCACCTGGAAGGGTAGATGGTTATCTCTAGAAAGGAGATCTACTATGATAAGATAAATGTTATGTACCATTCCAAATTATCTCTTATCAATACTCGAAATACTAAGAGGGATTCATGAGGACATTGTCAAAGCAACTAGGCAGTTTTTGTGGAGAGGCAATTTGTACAACCAAAGTTTCCTTGGAAAAAATATGCAAGGATAAAGTCTTTGAAAGTGTTAGTGTTCAAAATATAGAATTGAGAAACCTATCCTTAGGTATGAAGCTAACATGGAAACTCTATGCAAACTCTTCTTCAAAATGGAGCCAAATCATGAGATCCAAGTACCTTGATTCATCATCCTAAAAAATAATCGTCACTCTAGCAAATCCATTGGAAGGATAAAAATATGGAATTTTATTGTCACATGTCAAGATGTTATCTCACCTTTCCTTTCATGGACTGTTAACAATGGTGAAAAGGTAAACTTTTTGGAAGATTCTTGGAATGGTAACAATGGTAATAGGATAATTTATAGTGAAAATTGATTGAACTAGCCTATTGAATGCAACTATGAGTTCCTTTTTATGCCAAAGTGCACCTAAAAATCACCCACATCCAAAAATTGTGAAAAATAATGGAGATTCTAGATTTGAAGCTTATAAACCTTGTTTAAGAAAAAACCTCATAAATTGTGAAGGGGTTCATTGAATCCACACTTTGATACCATGTTAGAATTGTGAATAACACAAGATGTAGGATCAAACAACAAAGAAAGATAGCTTCCACACAAGAGATATACAAAACAAAAATTTGATATTCCTCAACAAGAACAAAATTATAGAATCTCAAGATAGATAATATAATGAGGGTTGAGTGCTATTTAAGAGCAAACCTAGATGATAAAGAGATTAGATCATGACAATTTTCAACATTGCATGTGATGAGACAAAATGATCTAATAATAGCTCACTTTAGTTAACATAAAAATGAAATTAGTTAACAAAATAAAGCACTCCTAAGTTTAGCTTAAATGTATGAAATGGATTAGACTATTAATCAATAGAATATTGATTAATTATTAGTTAGTACATGATTACTCTAACAATTTAGAATTCTCCACTACTTTCTCATGTTGTTTTGTAGGTTGAAAGTGGTTATAATCATCTTCTTTCAAATATGAATCTCCACTTATCTCCTTACCTATTTTCTTCTTAGTTTTATCGATATCAGTCCCTTATTGGGTGAGTACTAGTACTTTATCTTTTTGATTATTTTTTCCTATTTTTTTAAAATCTTATCTCTGGTAGGTATTCTTCTCCAAAATATTCTTAATTATATGTGTTATGAATTTTTTTTCACTCTTTGACATCCTCTGGCCCCTTGCAAAGGGATTCTCCTAATAACCCTTGCTCCCCTATTCAACCCTTGAAGATCATCACTCTTAAATCTAGGTCATTATGAAAGTATTGTTGGACCCTTTCGCAATTATAAATCATGTTCTTCATTACCACAAAATGCACAATTCTTCTTTTTTCAAACCAAAATTCTTTGAAATAGTGTCGAGACTTATCATATTTTAAAAAGTTGTATTATCTCTTATGCATTGCACCTTCCACATCCTCAGCCTCCTCTATAGTTGAACTATCTATTATCCTCCCGGTAATTTTGTGATGACCAATTTTTCACTCTTTGACATCCTTTGGCCCCCTACAAAGGGATTCTCTTAATAACCCTTTGCCACCTATTCAGCCCTTGAAGATCATCACTCTTAAATCTAGGTGGAGCATTATGAAGTACTATTGGAACCTTTCATAATTATATAAATCATAGTCTTCATTACCACAAAATGCAAAATTCTTCTTTTTTTGAACCAACACTCTGTGGCATAGTAGCTAGACTTACTGTATTTACAAATTTTTGTATCATCTCTTATACATTAACCCTTCCACATCCTTAGCCTCCTATATAGTTGAACTATCTATTATCCTCCTAATAATTTTGTGAAGGTTTATTTTGTAATGCATTGGAATTCCTATTATTCCTCCATCGAGGTTTTATGTGTCTTGGATCATGTGTAAGGGTCACTCCACAAGTCCCTTGATATAGCCCATATTCTAGTCTACATCTCTCTTGTATCTTGATTATAATAGAAATCTAGGGTTCAGATGATCATCTACATTTTTATATGGAATGCCATGGATGAATAAATTTTTGTCTCATGGTCTTCCCATTCTTTATATAACCCACAACGCAATTATTGGAGTTTCTATCACACTATTTGGATTGCCACTTTGATTTTTTTGGTCTTTTCTCTCAATGTTATTTCAAGCAGTCTTTTCTAAAATGGCCTTATTTTGAACATTAGGAGTAACAAATGTTCTATTTTACCTGATTGGAATCTTCTTTTGCCACTATGTTGTAGCACGTAAAGTAAGTTTTGTTGTGCATGTTTTGCACACACGCCCCTCCAAAGGTAGGGACCCCCTCTTTTCACTCTTGTCGGGTCATTTTGCTCCTACCTCATTTTGCGTGCCCCTATCCCCGAGTCCAAGTGGGTCACATGCCTTAGAATGATCAATTTTCCCTTGACCAAATTCACTTACCTCAATTTCTCCAAGTCTTTTTCTTTCGCAGAAATGCCCCTATGGGTTTCCCTTCGTCCGTTACCCCAGCGTCCTTCAAGCCTTGTGGACCCGCAACTATGGGTCGTCTCATGTGGGTCACCACTCATGTTTCACCACTGAGTAGCGACTGATGCCCAAATTCTGCCCACATGGTGAGATCCTCACTTAGTTTCTTCGTCCAAGCCTTGACCAAGAATCCAAATGAGCATGGGTTCCTATATCTCACCTAATCTGGGTCCGCCATACAAAGAAATCAATGCATGCCATTAATGAAAATTGTCCTATAAACACTGCTCCATGCCCTTCATTTTACTTGGGGTGTTCAAATCTGAGGGAGAAACAAAGTCCCCCCCTTCCTTTTCTACTTTTTTCCTTGCTCCTGCTAACTTGGCCCCTTCTCGCATGCTTCACATTTTCCATCATTTTTTGACTTTGGGGACAAGTTTCCTATGGATTTGGGATGCCTAAGTGAACCGTCAAGGTTTCGTTAAGTTTTGGGAAGTTGTAGAAATTTCATGTCGGGCCGCCGTCCCTCTGCCACCATTGAAACTTCCTTGTTGGGCCGCCGTCCCTTCGTCGCCGTCAAAACTTCCTTGTTGGGCTATCGTCCCTCTATCGCTATCAAAACTTACTTTTCAGGCTGCTGTCTATCCATCACTATCAAAAATTCCTTGTCAGGCCACTGTCCCTCTGTCACCATCAGAATTTCCTTGTCGGGTCGTCACGTGCTAATTACTATTTCAAAAGGGTGGCGACCCTCTGGCTTCCCCCTTCCAAATCTCTGCATTTATGGAATGGGTGCAAACTTCATTTTTTTGTCATCTAGGGCCCATAAAGTGAGTGACTTCACATGCCTAAAGGGGTTTGGATCAAATTTTCCATGTGTTTAGACATCGCAGAAATTCCTTGTTAGGTTGCCGTCCCTCCGTGGTCATTTGGGAACTTCCTTATTAGGCCACCATCCCTCCATGGCCATTTGGGAACTTCCTTGTTGGGCCACTATCCCTTCGTGGCCATTTGGGAACTTCCTTGTCGGGCCATCGTCCCTCTGCTACTGTCAAAACTTCCTTGTCGGGCCGCCGTCCCTCCATCGCCATCAGAACTTCCTTGTCGGGTCATTGTGTGCTCATTGTCATTTTAAAAGGGCTGTGACCCTCCGAATTCCCCCTTCCAAATTTTTGCATTTTTCAAAATGAGTCAAATCTTAAGGAAGTATGTCTTAGAACTCTCTCTACCCCTTTTCCCATTTGCTAAAATTGGAAAATATCAAATTCGCTAAGTTTTGTGAAGTTTCAAAACTTCCTTGTCAGGTCGGCGTCCCTCTGTCACCATTGGAACTTCCTTGTCTGGTCATTGTCCCTCTGTCACCATCAAAACTTCCTTGTCGGGCTGCCATCCCTCCATCACCGTCAGAACTTCCTTGTCAGGTTGTCATCCCTTTGTAGCCATTTAGGAACTTCCTTATCAGGCCACCGTCCCTTTGTGGCCATTTAGGAACTTCCTTGTTTGGCCGCCATCCCTCCGTGGCTATTTAAGAACTTCCTTGTTGGGTCGCCATCCCTCTGTGGCCATTTAAGAACTTCCTTGTCGGGCTATCATCCCTCCATGGTTGTCTACCTTCTTTCCGCTATCTTCCTTCCATCTGTCATCCGCCTTATGTTTGTCATCTGCCATCTGTCATTCATCCACCATCTACCTTTCATCTGCTGTCTGCCCGCAATTTGTCGTTTTTCGTCCTTTCGGCCTATGGCACCCGTACCCTTGAGCCTGCATTTATTTTTGTGGTCCAAACAAGCTCCAAATATGAATATTATGATCTTTTGATGATGCATGGATGGATCTAACAAGGAGTTTGCAAGATTTGACTAACATTTGCCTTGATTTGTGTATGAAAGCACTTATGGTACTTCATGTATGTAGGATTCAAGAAACCTACCGCAGGTCCATTGGGGAGGTCCATTGAGAAAGCTGAACAAGGAAAAGGTGCATTGCTCCTGTCACCATTCATTTTATGCCCACCTTTCCTTGTAACACCCATCAATAGAGCTAGCATTTGAAGTAGGCCTATGTCAAGGGAGTCAGTGAAAAATCTATAAAGGGTGACCTTGAAGGTGGTGGGAGGGAGTGACTGTTTCCTCCCTCCAAACAAATGATCACAATCCATCAGGATTTGTGTCATTAGATCATCAGATCCATTTAACAATGATGCAAATTTGAAAACAAGGTGTACTTGATTGGTTGAAGGATATTATAGATGCACCAACAAGAAGGTAGCTCTTAAATAATTTCAGCTACAACAAAAGGGAAATTCTCTAGAAGACAAAATTGCTATAGTGACTAGCCACTACAAGACAAAACAGGGAAAAGACAAAACATGTATTTTAAATTGTTGAATAATGAGGGGTAGGTGAAGCCCTAGTTCAATCAAACTTGAGCCACATAATGTAAATCAATCCTAGCCATTCATTTGAGCTTTGGAAAACTATAAATAGGGGTCTCCCCCTCATTTGTAAATGGTTGGAGAGCTGATGTACAAACATTCTGTAGCAATAGAAAGTAGCATTGCATGATCTATGGGTGTTCCTTTTCAGTTTGCTCATTATGTGTGCATAGTTTTGCTTCCCTTTTAGTTTAGTTGTTAGTTTCTTGAATGGAAGTGATGATGGTGTTTGTTGTTATGGTATCTGATGAACTTTCAACCCATACTTTTAGCACTTGTTGATAACAATTTTTTGTGTAAAGTTAGCCTGGGCTTCTTGATTTCAATGTTGCAACTTAGTTCAATTGCATGTTCATGATGTGCATGTGCAATCTGAAAATATACAGTCCTTAGAAGATTGCACTAGTTTTGTGTAACTGTAGGATCCTCTTGGCCAAGAAAAACCCAGTTTAGGGAATTTTCTACTGTAGGAGCTTCCATGATCATTGTTCATTCATGGTTTCAGATCCAGGAACTTCCTCTCTTCCCTACCCTTTTTCCTTTTTTTTTTAATACGTGACCTAAGCTAAGGTTTATTGCACATTGTAAAGCCAAATATGAAGTTGAATTGTGAGTTCTAGACTATTTTTTTGAACCTGAAGCAGCTGAACAACAATTTCTACATCCTAAGAACTCCATTTGCAAACCCAACTTCCCACATTTTGTAACTCATTCATAAGTCCACCTGGTGATTCCAACAAATCACATGAATCAACTGAGGTATTCCAAGCACTATCAAGACCTGACATTAGAGACCTTGAGATAATGTTCTGCAATTTGATTATGGAAGATTGTATTTCAAGAGATGTGATGCACCTATGCATTACCTGTGTTGAGAAGTGCATAAAAACACATCAACAAGTTGTCCGACTGCTAACTATAATTTCTTTATTGTTTTGGTTTCATTTTCACTGTCAGTGCTTTCTCTAATTTGCAAGTCAATTCCTTAAATCTTCTATCATAGTATTTTACTGATTCTCCCCTCCTTTATACTATCTCCCTCATCTTTTTTACACTCTTTAATTGTATTTTCTATAAGAATTAGGAGATCATGGAGATTAAAAAATAAGGACAATGAATAATATTAATATTGTATTTAGCCAAACCAAAATATTATGATGAGGAAGCCTTGAATATATAGGCATGAAAGAGGAAATCCACCTCTCATATGGATTGACAACTTCCCCATTATTGGACACAAATGAGTAGACAAGTGTCCTATAAGTGTCAACCTTAGGATCACTAGGAGTGTGCAAACCAACAACCTCTTTTACCAAGTCAACAACCTTGATGAAAAGTGTTGAGTGACCTTTGAGGTGAGATGGAAAGTATTCCAACCTAAAAAAGGTAGCACATGAGATTTACCAAATAACTTGGTAACCTCTAGAGGCTTCGAGGTTGCACATTCAATTAGACAAGATGTTGTCTAAACTCATCAACCTAAGTACACATAAGTAAAGTGAATAGATAAATTATTCAATCCAACACCCCCCTTAAGTGATACTTGGGGAGATCCCAAAAGTGAAAATGGAAATAAATGGATCACAACTATGAAGCCATGTTAGGTACCCATGTCTAATGCATTCTATCACAAATGAATAAAAAGGAGAAATCCTAGTTGGGACAAAACTCCTCTCCAAAAAAGAGAAAGAGAATGATTTGAGATGTTCTGAAAATATATCCCATGATGATAGGAAAATCATCATGAAGAACTCCTAAAGCATGTCAAAGTTGTAAGCTATTCCTAAGATGAACTGGTGTTTGAGAGAATCAATGAACCTCTAAGAAATATAGATCAAGGAGAGAGATACAAAATACTACATATGTTAACATATGAACACAACTCAACCATATACAAAAAGTTTTAATCAAACTCTATGAAGTTGAAAATATAGATAGTACTATGATTAGGAGTACTAGAATCTCAAAATATGATCCACTAAAATAATTGGGCCCATATGAGAGATGAAGATACAAGGTTCATGAGACCTCCCAAAAAGAAGATTCCTCCATTGCTTCATTGAAAGAATCATTAGCATAAGACCATCATAATCCCCCCTCAATGCTAAGAGAAATAAGAAAACAAACTGAAATCGAACACAAGAATGTGCAAAGAATGTAGAGATGTACAATAACCTAAAAAATGGTGTACACAAAGGCACACACGAATGATGAGAGAATCACAAGGATCAATTGTTGTGATGGAAAGTTCAGGAAACACACACCATGTGTAAAGAATCAAGAGGATCCACTACTATGATGGCTAATCAAGGCTCAACAAAACCCCCCATTATACTTTATAATTAAGTGTAAGTATAAAATTTCCAAATTCCCTCCATATAGAACACACATTTAGTTTGAGGCACTTTATGTGTGTGCATTTACAAGCATAGTTGTTATGAGTTTTTACAAGTTTATTGTCATGAGGTAGATTTAGTTATTTCTTAAAAACCTTAATAAAAGAAAAAAACAAAAAATTGAAACCCCCTTGATTATTTCTTTCTCCTCTTAATTTGGCACTTTATAGGAGTGCTTTGTAAATAGTCCAAATGAGACATAAACTAGCAGTTTATAGTGAGAGCGTGATAGTATGCTTGTTGGATTTGTGACGAAAAAATATGCATTTTTGCAAAAGTGGCACTCAATTTTGAGCTACGAAGAAAAAATTATTAAGCTATGAATTTTTTTCACCTTTACAAGTTAAATTTCCTTGTTGCAAAAAAAAATCAAATTGTTTGAAAAAAAAATGTGCACTAAAAAATGAAAAAAAAAAGAGAATTTTGAGAAAATTTTAAAACCCGCTTGGGTTGTGGAAAGAACCAAGAGCTAAAAAATACCCTTTACTTCCATAAGCCCTAGTTTACATTGAGGTCAACTATTTGGCATAAAATCCAATGAACAATGGTCCTTTTCCTTACCCAAAATTTGATGGGTGTCATGGGTGAAATGAACATTTAGACTGTGGATTTGGGCATTGAAGGAGATTTGCACACCTCTTCTGCACCTTTCACAAAGAACCACTTCTACGCCCAATATTGATGCCCTCATGCCAAAATCAAATTCATGTCTTTCACAATTCCACTCAAGCCAAGATCATATTAGTTGTTAATGCCAAGCCAACACCAAACCCACATGCCCATAAATTAGTCTGTAGAAATGAATTTCTGGTAGGAAAATTGTGAGGGAAGGTAAATCGTGTAGCTTATAATTCATGTGACTTGCATATGAAAGGTACATGGAAATTCCATGTGTGGAGAGATCAAATGAAATCAATGCAATAAAGAGTTCTTGTGCCTCTAGATTGTAAAATCATGGCCTCTTGGACTATCGTACCTCGCTATGCATGCCTTTGCTTATCAAAGAAAACCCACACCTCTCTACCTATCCAAAAAAATGTCTTAGTAGCTGTTGGGAAAGGATCCCAACTAAAGTGGGAAAAGATGAAAATGCACATAGAGAAAAGGAGAAAACAAGGAGGTAGAATAATATTCTATTTCATTCAAATACACAAAAATATTAAATGAAAAAATGTTGGGTATGTGTAGGATCATCATGGAAAAAAAGGCCCTTAAGTGGCAAAAAAATTAGAAAAATCAGAGTTAGGCAACTTGACATAAAAATTTGAATAAGTTATCTATATTATTTCAAAAATATGTAAGAATATAATCTGTAGCAAATTGAATGTAGTTTCTAAACTACTAGGTTTTAAAAAAATAAAATCTATTTGGTGAAAATTTGAAATTTCAATGTAGTGGTACTTAAATTTCAGGGAAAAAAGAAGAAGTAGGTGTCTGTCTGACCACCCTAACCACAATGAACTGATAGTATTTTTTTATAATATTTTAGATATAAGTAGAGGACTCATGCCCCGATGTGATGCATATTTTTTTGTAATTTTTTTCCAAGTAAATAATTAATTATACATTTTTTATTACAAGTTTTAAAAAAAATAAAATAAAATTGTATGTCTGACCACCTTAACTTGGTCAAAACTTCGTTAAATTCATTTTTTCTTTTTTGAATCCTATAGTATGCAAAACATAGAATGTGACACAGTTTTTGGATTCAAAAAATGTTATACCGTTTCAAAGCTATAATTTTTTTTCAATCAGCCTATCAATTCAGACTTTAGTCATAATTTGAATAGAAAATGAATAATAATTACTTATTAAATTCAAAGTAAAGCATGAGTTATATCTATCGAAAGCTGAGAATCTCCTTTAAAAACCCTTTTCGTTTCATCAATTTTGGGTAAAAAAATAGTCGTTAGCCACATATCCATCATATTGAATTTTTTTGGCCCATCATGATCCTGTACATACCCTGTTTACATACAAAAATTAGAGCTATGGCTCTATATTTCCTTCATACAAAAAACTTCCCAAATTCTGGCACACTGGAGCTTTTTGTGTTTTGCTCTATGTTGTTGCTACAAATATTTTGGAGCACTGGAGCTCTACACTTTGTGCAATATCTTCTGCTGCTACAGGTTCTTCTTCTCCTTCTTCTATTATATTCTACTAAACATTCCCTCCTTGTCCTTCTACTAGCTTCTCCCTGTCGTTGAACATTCCTTTTTTTTGTCCTTGTTTCCTTTTCAAAAAAATGTCGCTTGATTTCAAATTCAACCACTAGAATTAATTCACTACTAGAAACATTAACTAGGGCAACAAATGTCTAACAAAAAAAATGGGGGAAACGATCTAAAATGAATGTCTGAGCCTCAATCTAACACTCCCCCTTAATATTGAGCCTTTCTATTTTTCATCACCATTCAAAATTTTTGGAGAAAATTTTTTGGAGCAAAATTTCCATAGCAATCCTATTTGCACCTATTCTATGTTCTAGAGCTATCTTACCTAGACCTGTTCAAATTTCCAGTGCATTTATGAGTTTCCAGAACTAAAGTTTCAAAGGATTCCACCATGCCAAGCCTATCTCTTATGCGTTCAAAGGAGTCTTTTGAAAATTTCCTTTGTAAAAATATCAGTGAGTTGCTAGTCAGATCTATAGTACTGAAGTTCAATCTTTGCATGCTCCACCAACTCCCTTATGAAATGGTAGCATATTTTAATGTGCTTTTTTTGTCCTTGAAAGAGAGGATTCTTAGTCAAGGAAATAAAAGACACATTGTGACAAAATATGGTTATACCATCTTCTTCCTCCTCATTCAATTCTGCAAGGATTCTTCTAAGCCAAATGGCTTGACATGCTACTACATTTACTTCTATGTACTCTACTTCAACTGTGGAGAGAGAAACTATGGGCTGCTTCTTTGATGCCCCCGATATTTCTCTTGAACCCATGTGGAAAAAATATCCCAATGTACTCTTCATGTCATCTATATTTTCTGCCCAATCACTGTCTGTGTACACACACTAGTTGAAACTCATTAGAGGAAGTATACATAATGCCATAGCCTTTCGTTCCATTGACATACCTCAAAAAAAATTTCCCTTCTTACTAGTGTGTGTCCTTAGGTTGCTCCATGAACCTATAAATTAGGCTTACCACATACATCAAATTTGGTCTTGTTGTTGTCAAATACACGAGGATTCCAACCATACTCTTGTAGGGGGTTGGGTTAACATCACTGCTGTTGTACTCTTTTGTTAATTTTAGACTTGTATCTGTTGGGGTTGGGGCTGGTTTGTTGTTTAACATTCTAAATCTCTTCAAGATTTTTTTTGCATAATTTGTTTGTGAAATGAAAATTCCATGCTCTGTTTGTTGGAACTCTATGCCTAGGAAACATTTTAGTAAACCTAGGGACCTATCATTTCAAACTCATTTTTCATTGCTTTTTTGAAATCAACAATGAAAAGATTACTATTTCCTATGAAAATTAAACCATCTACATATAAAAAAACAATACGAACCTCACCATTGGATTCCTTGATGTAGAGTGTGGGCTCACTACCATGTTCTCTAAAGCTATTACTCAGTAGGTACAAATCAATTCTATTGTACCATGCATTTGGTGCTTGTTTAAGCCCATAGAAAATTTTTCAAAGCATATATACTTTGTCTTCATGTCCTTAGACTTCATAGCTAGGTGGTTGCTCCACACACACCTCTTCTTTCAGCACTCCATTCAAGAAGTCTGAATTTACATCCATTTGAAATACTTTCCATTTGTGCTGGGATACAATTACTAAGACTACCCATACTGTTTGCAGCCTTACAATTGGTGCATATGTCTCATCGTAATCTCTCCCAAACTATTGTTTGTACCCCTTGAAAACTAATCTTTCCTTATGCCTCTCTATTCTTTCATCATCATTTCTCTTGGTCTTATAGATCCACTTAACTCCAATGAGTGATTTCCCTTTGGGTAAATCAGTGAGCTCCCATGTCTTGTGTTAAACAGGTATAGGACAATTGAGAGGGCGGTGGTGAATCTGTTGTCACACAAATTCAAACTTAAAACTTTTATCACTTATCAATTATTCAACCACACTATTCTATTATTAAATATGAGCATGAAACACAAATAACAAAAAGTAAATAAATACAATGAACACTAGATTTTTACGTAGAAAACCCAATAGGAGAAAAAACATGGTGAGGGTTAACTCACAATATAAAGATTATAAAATTGAATACAGAGGCTCACTGCCAAGGGATCACTACCTAGAAGAGGACTCACTATCCAAATACAAAGGCTCACAACCTACAAAGGACTCACTATCCAACAAGGAGGCTCCCTTCCTACAGATACAAAAGAGAAAAAAAGACCCACCACAACATTTAACACACCTTCACAGCGTTGAAAAAGAATTGCAGAAACCTTTAGCTCACTACCTTTAGGAATCTGACACAATAAAACTGACTGTCACAACTCTCTCTCACACACACACTTCTGCTCTTATGATTTCTGGCTTACTTTCATCACCTTGCATCACACTGTCATACAACTCTTCACAATTCAACTTTCTCTTATACCATTCTCAACCTTAGAAGCATTTACCAAGGTCAGCCACAAATAACTCATTTCATAAATTCAAATTAGGTTGGAAACTCAAAATTCCCATGGTGGAAAGGAAGAAGAGTGGACTAGTAAAATTATTTTTCAAGATCAAAAATAACATTCTCGAATCAATCACATGCTTCCTTAATTAAATTTTATTCTTCAATTGAAATGTAAACACCAGGTTAGCCAAACCTAATGAAAACAAAAATGAACAATGATGCAAACACTTTCTAGCATGAAGATGACACACAAACACCTCAACACACTTCATTATTCATGAGACTAGATCTCAGACTTCTTCAGATATGTCCACAACAAAACAATATACTTCATACACTGAATACTTTTCACCAGATCATCCAAACTATGCAAACCTGTACTGGAATATAGAAACATGACTTCCAAATTACCAAAATTCAACCTTCTTTTCCAAAACATAAAGAACACCACCATAATAAAAATCCCAGATATTCAAGATCTGAAATAGACCAGCAAAGGACTGTGGAGTAGAAACATTTCTCCCAATCCATAGAAGATCAACTCTTCTGATAGAACACGCATACCGGTGAACACAACTTTCACATACAATCTCACCAAAAACTGAAACTTAGAATATATCATCATCAGATCACCATTATGAAATCTTCAGAACTACATAGGCATAGGATCAATACATGAGAAACATAGAGGACATACCGGAGCACAATATGAACACATTCATCACTTTGACTTCTCTTCTTTATTAATTTTCTCAAAAGCACTTGGAAACTCATCAACACAATACATCTACAACCATATACGATAGCTACATGTACTCACAACATCTCAGCAACATCTCAACTATACATGTACAATCTACAACATACTAAACAGAGTTGACATCAATGACAACACCACCAGACTAGCCCATACTTGCAACAATCTCCCGCTTTGTCATTGATGGAAACATATGGTGTGAAAAACCATCAAAGACAACAACTTACATAATATTCTAGGAGAACACCTTCTCTTCTAGTGCAAATTTTTTTCACATAAATTTCTCTCCCACTTTAATATCAATGGAAAAGAACAACTGCTCTAATTACTCCCCCTTAGTGGTACACCCATCCTGCAATAATGAAAACCTTTTCTACTCCCCTTGCAGAGTAGACCCATCTATTAGTCCAGATAAATAAATAATCTATGAATTTATTGGACTGATGCACCTTCATGTGCACTTAGTTTATAGGGCTAATGACCCCCAACCCCTCCCTAAGATATTCAAAAGTATCCTCCGGAATGGCCTTAGTGAATATGTCTACAATCTATTCCTTTGTAGTCACATACTCCAATCTAACTTCATTCTCCAACACTTTTTCTCTCAGAAAATGATATTTGATAGATATGTGTTTTTTTCTTGAATGCATAACTAGGTTCTTTAAAATATTTATTGCACTTATGTTATCACAAAAAATAGAAATAGGCTCATCACATACCACTCCAATGTCTTTTAGAGTTTTCTTCATCCATAGAACATGTGTGCAGGAGGATGCTAAAATAATATATTATGCTTTGTAGTGGATGAAGAAACAGAGTCTTGAGTTTTACTCAATCATGACACTAATCTTCCACCAAGAAAGAAAGCACCACCACTAGTAATCTTCCGGTCATCTATACATCCAGCTCAATCAACATCTTTGTAAGCACTCAGAGTAAAATCATCACTCTTAGGATACCATAATCTATATTCTACTGTACCTTTAAGATATCTAAATATTATCTTCACCATTGTAACATGCATTTCCTTAGGATTTGCTTGGAATCTAGCAACTAAACATACTACATGCATAACATCCAATTTGGTAGCAACTTAAGATATAGTAGTCCGCCAATCATCAATTTGTATTTGCTCTGATCAGTCTTAGAAGATTCATCATCTTTGCTCAGTTTACATTTGGTTAGCATAGGAGTAGAAACTGGTTTAGAATCCTCCATCCCAAAATTCTTCAAAAACTCTTTTACATACTTAGATTATGAAAATGAATATCCCTTTGTCAGTTTGATTCACTTGTAGACCAAGAAAGAAATTCAATTCACCAATCATGGACATCTCAAATTCTTTCTACATCTTTTCAGCAAAATTTTTACACATTCCATCATTTCCACCAAAAATGATATCATCAACATACACAACTACTATCAACATTTTGTTACCTTGTACTTTGAAGTAGAGATTGTTGTTAGAAAAACCCTTGTTGAATCCTTGCTTTGTCAAGGATCTATCTAGTATTGCATACCAAGCTCTAGGAGCTTGCTTCAGTCCATACAATGATTTCTTCAATTTACAAACCATGTTTGGTTTGCTAGACAACTAAAACCCTTTAGGTTGTTCCATATACACCTCTTCCTCGAATTCACCATTCAAAAAAGTTGACTTAACATCCATTTGATACACTTTAAAGTCCTTGTGGGTAGAGAATGCCAAAAACATCATAATAGCCTCCATTCTAGCCACTGGGGGAAATGTTTCTTCAAAATCTATTCCTTCAACTTGTGAATATCCTTTGCAAACCAATTTTTCCTTATTCCTTACAAATTCTCCACTTGGGTATGTGCAGGATCATCATGGAAAAAGCAGGCCCTTAAGTGACAAAAAATTCAAAAAAATCAGAGTTAGGCAACTTGACGTAAAAATTTGAATAAGTTATCTATATTATTTCAAAAATATGTAACAATAGAATCTGTAGCAAATTGAATTTAGTTTCTAAAATACGGGTTTATTTTATTTTTTTAAAATCTATTTGGTGAAAATTTGAAATTTCAATGTAGTGGTACTTAAATTTCAGGAGAAAAAAAAAGGTAGGTGTTTGTCGACCACCTAACCACAATAAAATGATAAGTTTTTTATAAGATTTTAGATATAAGTAGAGGACTCATGTCTCAATGTGATGCATATTTATTTGTACTTTTTTCCAAGTAAATAATTAATTATGAAATTTTTATTACAACTTTTAAAAAATATAAAAACTCGTATGTCTGACCACCTTAACTTGTTCAAAACTTCATGAAATTCATTTTATTTTTTTTAATCCTATATAGTATGCGAAGCATGGAATGTGATGCATGTTTCAAATTCAAAAAATGTGATACCATTTGAAAGCTATAGATATTTTTCAATCAGCCTATCAACTAGTACTTTAATCATAATTCAAATAGAAAATGAATAATAAATAATTATTAAATTCAAAGTAAATGATAATCTATATTGGTGGAAAGCTGAGAATCTCCTTTAAAAACCCTTTTTGTTTCATCAATTTTGGGTAAAAAAAAGTCGTCAGCCACATACCCTACACATACCCATCATATCGCCACTTTTTGGCCCATCATGATCCTGCACATACCTACTTTCATTTAGCTTATTCTGGAACACCCATTTTGAACCAATCACATTCTTATTCATAAGCCTAGGGACTAGTTCGCATGTATGATTCTTTTCTATCTGTTGTAGCTCTTCTTTCATTTCTATCATCTAGCTTTAATCTTCACATGCTTCACTTACAGTCTTAGGTTCTATTTTAGAAAGTAAACACAAATCTACCTTAGCTACAACTTTGCTTCTTATCTTCACACCTTCACCCTTGTTTCCAATTATTTGTTCTTTTGGATGATTCTTTTGTACATACTTAGGAGTCCTAACAATAGGTTCCAACTCATTCTCTTCTTCTTCTTCTTCTTCAATTTGTCCTTCCTTCTCTTCTTCTTCCTTCTCTTTATTCTCCTCTGGTACATGTCCGTAGATAGGATCATCAGGTTGAACCTCACTTATCCTAATAGGTTTGTGTATGTCCTCATCAAATTTCACATTAGCACTTTCTATAATCTTCCTCAATCTTTTGTTGAAGCATTTGTATGCTTTGCTAACTTGGTAGAGTATCGAAGAAAGATTCCTTCATCACATTTAGCATCAAAATTTCCAAGGTTTTCATCATCCCTTTTAATATAACATCTTCTTCCAAATACCTTAAAATATTTTATAGTAGAAGCCTTACCAGTCCATATCTCAAAAGGTGTCTTTGTGCTATTGTGTCTGATGTGAACTCTATTAAGAACATAAATAGCAATATGTATTACTTCTCTCCAATATACATCTAGTACATTGGACTCTTTCATCATAGTCCTAGCAGATTCCTATACAGTCCTATTTTTCCTTTCAACTACTCCATTCTGCTATAGGGTTCTCAGAGTAGAAAACCATCTTTTTATGCCATGCTTCTCACAAAATGTATTAAATTCACCAAAAGTGAATTCACCACCTCTATTAGATCTCAAACACTTGATTTTAAAATTTACTTCATTTTTCACTCTTGCTTTGAATACCTTAAATCTATTCAGAGCCTGATTCTTTTCTCTAAGAAATGCAACCCATGTCATTCAAGTATAATCAACAATAAGAAAAATAAAATACCTATCTCCATTCAGGCTTTCAGTTCTAGTTAGACCACAGAGATCAGTGTGAACTAACTCCAACATTCTAGTATTACAATGTTCTTTTCCCTTAGAGATGCATCTGCTCTGCTTCCCCAACTGACAACTTTTACATATAGTATTAGTAGGTCTTTTGATTCTAGGTAGTCCTCGAACAATATCCTTTGAACTGATCTTGACCAGGTTATCAAAATTTGCATGTCCCATTCTCTAGTGTTGTAACCAACTTTCACTGACTTGAGATACCAAGAACTGACCATCAACTCCCTTCAACTGATAGATGTTTCCATGAGTTCTTCTTCTAGCTGCAACAATATCTCCATTTCCAAATCCTTTCCTAATTTCATAGGTATTGTTCTAAAACACAAGTTTAAAGCCATTGTTACACATCTGACCAACACCTAGAAGGTTATTCCTCAAACACTTCACATTATATACATCATCATTATTATGCACTCCATAAAAACTAATTGAAACTTTACCACAGATCTTAGCTCCTGAATCATCATTGAACGTAACTAAACCGTCATCATATTTTTCAAGTTTAGTGAACTTACTCTTATCTCTGGTCATGTGATTGGAACATTCAATATTAATTACCTAGTAGTCTTCATCCTATCTTGCATGAAAAGTAGTAACCAAAGTACCTTCCATCATATTCTTCTTATCCTTTGGAGCCTTCTTAATTACACATTTTCTAGAGTTAGTGGATACATATTTACTTTCTAAAGCTAAGAATAAGCATTCACTATCATCAACTTCATTATCAGATTCATCATTAGAAATACTTGCCTCTTCCTTAACATAGTACAACTTCTTATACTTCTTATTTTTTATATCCTTATCCTTATAATCCTTGTTATGTTTATTTTTAGCCCTATTTGGACATCTCGCTTTGCGAAACAACTCTTCTAGAGTGTACTTCTTAGGACCGTACATTTCTTCAATAACAAAGATCTTGTCACTGTAGCATTCCGGTAAGGTGATAAGGATCTTGTCGATTATATATTCATCTAATAGTTTCCCTCCTTGATTTCTAAATTCATTTGTTGTCAGTTCAACTCTCTAAAAGAAACTTGTAAATTCTTCACCATCTTCCATCTTTAGTGGTGTAGGAGCACCCATACGTCACCTTAGGTTGTTTTGAAGGTCTGTCTAGGAAAGTCTTGTCTAGGAAAATTAAGAAATAAAATTTAGCTCATTTGAATGTAAGCCTTAAGGCAATCTTTGTTTAGGTGTTGATCATCTAATGAAGGTCATGTTGACCAATGATTAGGCCTAAGGTGTTTGCTAGTGAGGTTTTGACCTTTTAGGAGTTTAGGTGTTGTTTTTCAAATTTGGAAAATAATGCTCATTTAGAGTTTCAAGCGTCCAAGAGAGCCCATGAAATTGATAACTGATTGAGTGACCCTATTTATGCATGGCTTCGGAATTGATGTGAGGGTTGGAAGTTTTGTATTACTTTGAAGTTTTGTGAATTCAAGGGAAAATAGTGTGTTTGTGTGCAAATTTTCTAATTTTTGCTTGAAGTGCTATTTTAATGGATTGAACAAGGCACTATATTTAGAGTAGGATGTAGTGTGATTAATTTACAAGATTTGTGTGGAATTTAGATAGGCTCCTAATTCGTTTTCAGCCTTCATTGTAAATAGTTTTGTTTCTACACTGTTGTTGGTCTGAACCAGACAGTCTGTAAAGAATGGAGTGCTAGCCCACTTTCCCACCGTATAAATTGTACGGCCCTTTGGGAACAATGACTAGACTCCATGTATGTACATATGGTAGGTTTTAGGGTTTGGGAAAAGACATGAGCTGATGGAAAAGTCTTGCCCTAGGCGAGCCAGGGAAGAGTCTGGCTAGGGAAGACCTAAGTGCAGGGCACTAAAATCGCAGGGGGTGTTAACTTTTTTTCAAATCATTGCTTGGAGAAGACAGATGAGTGTCTTGCCAATGAATATCATAGAGGAGGAACCTCCATCAATCCATTTGATGTGAGTAAAGCTTAACAGTTCCAAAGCATCCAGGAAAGGGCTAAAAAGACCTAATTTTGGCCATTTTCAGATTAGAGTGTTGTACGGATAGTTAAGACCTAGGACCTCAAAAATCTTTGAGAGGTGGAAAAATGAACCAGGAAACCCAAGAAAAGATTGGGGTGTCCTTTGGAAAGTTTTGAATACTAACCTATTTTCTCGGAGAAGGAGGCCTAATTGGGGCTCCTAGGGTTAGTAGCCTTCAAAGACCTAAATGAGGGTTTGGTGGAAGCGACCAAGAAATGAAGGCAGATGGACCTTCAAGAACCATAGTAGGATGAATTACAGTCATTAGAAATACCTCCACACCCCTGCAAGGTTAAATTTAAGATTTTGGAGGAACATAGTCTTTAGGGTGGATTAAGGGCTAAGTGAAGAGTTACAAGTTTTCACCAAGGTGGACTTGGTAGGAAGAAGTATCTTGGTAGTTGGGGTTGGAAAGGAAAAACCAGGGGATCCTAAGCAAATAAAGGTCCTATAGGTTGAAGTGGTGGAGAGAGACACCTTATAAGTCTTCTAACAAGACCTAGAGCATGAAACTGTGATTGTTTCATCCAACCTCCCTATCAGATTGGTATCAGAGCAACAAAAGATTTGGGATAGAATAATATATGTCAGAGATTGAGTCTAGTGGTTCCACAGATATGGTGACAAATGCAGAATTGGCCAAGAAGGTCGAAGAACAAGAGGAATACAATAGGCTATTGAGAGAAAGAATAGCCCAACTTGAGGAAGCAATGAGTAATGCGTAGTTGGATGGAAGGGTACCAAAGAAAGAAGAGGTTGCAGAGGAAGACAAGATCCCTGAACTTGGCCCTATTTTGCAAGAAGAGCCTTTCTTGAAGGCATTGAAGGATTTGAGTGGAAAATCACTTGAAGGCATACCACTGTTTAGTGGGAAAATGGAAGCTAAACTAGTCATGGATTGGATAGAGGGAAAGGAAAACCATTTTGAATGTGATGGAGTCACTGAAGCTCAAAAGGTGAAGGTGGAAAAGTCAAGATTAAGAGGTTTTGCCTTCACATGGTGGAAGTTCATTCAGATAGAGAGAGAAAAGGAAGGCAAGAAACTTATTTCCACTTGGAAGGGAATGGTTGCCAAAGTGAGAGAAGCATACATGCCAGATGATTATGAGATTTAGTTGCATAACAAAAGATAGAGCTTGAGACAAAGAGACCAAGATGTGAATTCTTATATTAAGGAGTTTCAAAAACTTTGCATGAGGTCTAATGTAACTAAGGATGAAAATCTCAAGGTGGCTAGGTATCTTAACAGCTTGAAATGGAACATTCAAGAGGAGATGACTCTTCTAAGTCCCAAAATAGTGCACCAATGTTATCAATTGGCTATAAAGATTGAAGAAAGGAGTAAGAGAAAACAAGACTAGGCTTCTAAGAATAGGGGTAAAGGCAGAGATCAAAGAGGACATAGAGGTGGATACCAAGGTAGAGGGACTGAACAAAGAAGTCAGGGAGAGTCTAAGCTCATAGAGCATGGAGGTGAAACAACTTCTAGAGGAGGTTATGGAAGAGGTAGAGGACCTCAAGGAGGTTATAATAGAGGAAGGGGTGCAGGCAGAAGTAACTCATACTTTGCTAGTATGAAATGTTATAACTATGGTCAAGTAGGTCATCCAACTTATAGCATCTTCTTCAAATGCAGAAAAGAGGGTAGCATATTCTCAAGAAGACACTATGAGTGTCAAGTCACCAGAGGTTAGTCACATTGAATTAGAAATGGGGGAGAACTTGATGTTTAGTAGGGTTCTAATCAGACAACCAGTCAAAGAAGAGCCAAGGCAAAGGAGAGCCTTATTCAAGGTAAGATGCAAAATACTTGGAAAAGTGTGCAAGGTTATAGTGGATTCAAGATCTACTGATAACATTATCTCAGAGGAGGCAGTGAGGAAGTTGAAGTTGGAGAAAGTACCCCACACTAATCCTTACAAGGTGACATGGTTGAACAAAGGGCAGAGTGTTCTTGTAAATGAGCAGACAATGGTGGAGTTCTCCATTGGAGGGTACAAGGATAAGTTGATTTGTGATGTGTTTCCCATGGATGCATTCCATCTTCTATTGGGAAGACCATGTCAATATGACAAAGGATCCATCTATGATGGAAAGGAGAACAATATCCCATTCAAGAAGGATGGAAAGACATTCAAACTGTAGTCACTGTCAGATGAGGAAGGATAGTCAAAGACCCCTAGTGTCTTGTTAAGTAGTGGCAAGGAGTTTATCAATACTCTACAACAAGGAGGGGAAGGATATGTGGTCATGGTGCAACCCAAGGAGGAAGATAAGACTAAGAAAACAGTCATACCGAAAGCAGTCCAGAAGTTGCTTGAGAAGTACAAGGACATAGTCAGTGATGGAACACCAGCAACCTTACCCCCAAAGAGATCCATTAGTCATTAGATTGACTTCATACCAGGGGCTTCATTACCAAACAAAGCAGCTTACAAGCTTACACCAGATCAGAACCTAGAAGTAGCTAGACAAGTGCAAGAGTTGTTAGACCATGGACTAATTATGAAGAGCATCAATCCGTGTGCAGTACCAGTGGTCTTAGCAACCAAAAAGGTGGTAAGTGGAGGTTATGCACTAATTCTAGGGCTATAAATAGAATTACAATCAGATATAGGTTCCCTATTCCTAGGATAGAGAATTTAATGGATTGTCTTGGAGGAGCTCAGCATTTCACCAAGTTGGATCTCAAGAGTGGATACCACCAGATCAGAATCAAAGATGGGGATGAATGGAAGACAACTTTTAAGACAATTGATGGGTTGTATGAGTGGAGAGTTATGCCATTTGGCCTCTCAAATGCCCCTAGCACATTCATGAGGCTCATGAATGAAGTGCTTAAGGATTTCACAGGTATATTTGTAGTGGTATATCTAGATGATATACTCATCTTTAGCAAGACAGCAGAAGAACATCTAAAGCATGTGGAGTTGGTTCTTAAAAGATTGCAGGAGGAGAGATTAGCCATCAACCTAGAAAAGTGTGAGTTCTTCAAACAAGAGCTTGTGTATTTGGGGTTTGTAGTATCCCAAGGATCATTAAAAATGGACCCAAGCAAGGTGGAAGTTATCCTAAACTGGCCTACACCAACCAGAGGGACAGAGGTAAGAAGTTTTCATGGGTTAGCTCAATTTTATAGAAATTTTATAAGGAAATTTAGTGGCATATGTGCACCAGTACTTGACACAATCAAAGGTGGCTTAAAAACTAAGTTCAAATGGACTCTTGAAGCTGGGAAGGGTTTTGAGAAATTGAAACAAGAAGTGGCAACTCAACCCATCCTTTTCATAACCTAGCTTTGATAAGTTATTCACTGTGGAATGTGATGCTAGTGGAATTGCAGTAGGAGGAGTGCTAAGCCAAGAAGGCAGGCCTATAGCTTTCTTTAGTGAAAATCTCACTGAAGCTAAGAAAAATTATTCTACATATGACCTAGAACTATATGCTCTAGTACAGTCACTTAGGAAGTGGAGGCATTATCTCCTACCCAAAGAGTTTGTGGTATTTACTGATAACTAGGAACTTAGCTACATCAACACACAAGAAAAGTTGAGCAATAGGCATCTGAAATGGATGGAATACCTCCAAGCTTTTAGATTTACCATTAAGCACAAGAAGGGACAATTGAACAAGGTGGCAGATGCATTAAGTAGGAGGTTGCTGACAGTGCAAGAGATACAAATAAAGAGCCTTGGGATAGAGAGTTTCAAGGATCTATATGGAGAAGATGACTTCTCAGAGGCATATAAGGTATGTTCTAATTTTGAGAATCACTTTCATAGTCAATTCTCTGAGTATACATTGCAGAGTGGACTTTTGTTCAAAGGGAATCAGTTATGTGTTCCAAAAGGTTCAATGAGGGAGAATCTTATTTAGGAAAAGCACAATGGTAGTCTTAGTGGTCATTTTGGTATCAACAAGACAATGGAATTAGTGCAGAGGTTCTATTATTGGCCCAAGTTGCCAAGGGATGTCAAAAGTTATGTGGAGTAGTGTGTAGTTTGTATGAAAGCCAAGGGGGGAGCTAGCAATGTAGGTTTGTATCAACCTCTACCTATTCCCAATAGACCATGGGAATGTATTAGCATGGACTTTGTGGTAGGACTCCCTAAAAATAAGATAGGGTTTGATAGTGTCTATGTGGTGGTAGATAGGTTTAGTAAAATGAGTCATTTTATTCCTTGTAAGACCACTCATGATGCTAGCTACATTGCTCATCTCTTCTTCAAAGAGATTGTGAGGATCCATGGATTACCATTGAGCATTGTCTCAGACATGGATGTGAAGTTCATGAGTCATTTTTGGAAGACTCTATGGAGCAGGTTAGGTACTAATTTGTCTTTTGGATCAGCATACCATCCTTAGACCGATGGATAAATTGAGGTGGTTAATAGAGTGTTAGGTAACCTTGTAAGATGCGTAACCAAGGAGTATGGATAGACATGGGACTTGGTCATATCACAAGTTGAATATGCCTACAATGACAGTGTGAATCAGACCACAGGCAGAAGTCCTTTTGAAATAGTGTATGGAATTCACCCAAGAGGTGTGTGTGAACTTAAAGATTTAGGAGCTATGGAGCATAGGAGTGGCATGCTGAGGATTTCTCTCAGACCATGAAGGAGATTCGAGAGCAAGTGAAGAATACAATTGCAGAAGCTACTCACAAGATGAAAGCTAAGGTGGATATGTCTAGGAAAGATATACAATTTGTAGTAGGAGACTATGAAATGGTCCATCTCAACAAATCTAGATTGCAGAAAGGAACATCAACCAAGTTGCAGATGAAGAGAGTGGGACCATGTAAGTTGTTAGCCAAGTATGGAAAGAATGCTTACAAGGTGGAGCTACCTACAAATTTAGGCATTTCACCAGTGTTTAATGTGGTTGATTTGATTAGGTATAAAGGACCAATCACTGATTTGGATCAGAAAAGTGTGGATGTCTTGAAGGATGTGAGTAACATAGGCTTACCTCCTAAAGACAAGCTGCAAGCAGAGAAAATCTTGGAATCAAGGGTGAAGAAGTCTACCCGGTCTAAGGAGTACATGGAGCATCTCATCAAATGGAAAGATAAACCAGATTCTAAGGCTACATGGGTGGATGAAGCTTAGTTCAAGAAGCAGGGTATTGATTTATCTTTGATGTCTCCCCACATTCCTTAGTGGTTGTGCAGAGGGGGGAGAATGGTGCAGGAGCACCCATAGGTCACCTTAGGTTGTTTTGAAGGTCTGTCTAGGACAATTAAGCAATCAAATTTAGCTCATTTGAATGTAAGCCTTAAGGGAATTTAGGTGTTGATCATTTGATGAAGGTCATGTTGACCAATGATTAGGCCGAAGGTGTTTTCTAGTGAGGTTTTGACCTTTTAGGAGTTTAGGTGTTGTTTTTCAAATTTGGAAAATAATGCTCATTTAGAGTTTCAAGCAGCCAAGAGAGCCCATGAAAGTGATAATTGATTGAGTGACCCTATTTATGCATGGTTTCAGCATTGATGTGAGGGTTGGAAGTTTTGTATTACTTTAAAGTTTTGTGAATTCAAGGGAAAACAATGTGTTTGTATGCAAAATTTTTGATTTTTGCTTGAAGTGCTATTTTAATGGATTGAACAAGGCACTGTAGTTAGAGTAGGATGTAGTGTGATTAATTTACAAGCTTTGTGTGGCATTTAGATAGGTTCCTAATTCGTTTTCAACCTTCATTGTAAATAGCTTTGTTTCTACACTATTGCTGGTCTGAACCAGACAGTCTGTAAAGAATGGAGTGCTATCCCACTTTCCCACCTTACAAATTGTATGGGCCTTTAGGAACAGTGACTAGACTCCATGTATGTACATATGGTAGGTTTTAGGGTTTGGGAAAAGATAGGAGCTGATGGAAAAGTCTTGCCCTAGGCAAGCCAGGGAAGAGTTCGGCTAGGGAAGACCTAAGTGCAGGGCACTAAAATCGTAGGGGTGTTAAATTTTTGTCAAATCATTGCTTGGAGAAGATAGATGAGTGTCTTTCCAATGCATAGCATAGAGGAGGAAGCTCCATCAATCCATTTGATGTGAGTAAAGCTTAACAGTTCCAAAGCAGCCAGGAAAGGGCTAAAAAGACCTATTTTTGGCCACTTTCAGATTAGAGTGTTGTACGGATAGTTAAGACCTAAGACCTCAAAAATATTTGAGAGGTGGGAAAATGAACCAGGAAACCCAAGAAAATATTGGGGTGTCCTTTGGAAAGTTTTGAATACTAACCTATTTTCTTGGAGAAGGAGGCCTAATTGGGGCTCCTAGGGCTAGTAGCCTTCAAAGACCTAAATGAGGGTTTGGTGGAAGGGATCAAGAAATGAAGGTAGATGGACCTTCAAGAACCATAGTAGGATGAATTACAGTGATTAGAAATACCTCCACACCTCTTCAAGGTTAAATTTAAGATTTTGGAGGAACATAGTCTTTAGGGTGGATTAAGGGCTAAGTGAAGAGTTACAAGTTTTCACCAAGGTGGACTTGGTAGGAAGAAGTATGTTGGTAGTTGGGGTTGGCAAGGCAAAACTAGGGGATCCTAAGAAAAGAAAGGTCTTATAGGTTGAAGTGGTGGAGAGAGACACCTTAGAAGTCTTCTAACAAGACTTAGAGCATGAAACTATGATTGTTTCATCCTACCTCCCTATCATTTAGGTTCTCAAATATACACTTTACCACTAGCCTCTTTGTCAATTTTAGCTTTTCATTTCCTTCATACATGTCTTCCAACTTCTTCTAGACTTCATATATAGTATCCAAAAAATTAACCTTAACTCACTCATTTTTAGATAAATCACTGCAAATTACATTCTTCGCCTTCTCATTTTCTTCATAAGTAGAGATCTCATCTATAGAATTAACACCACCATACGGAGGTGTATACTTTTTCTCTACAACCTTCTAGGTCTTGAAACCAAGAGAGATAATATATCCTCTCATTTGTCCCTTCCAATCATTGTAGTGAGTTCCATTGAACATAGGGATCACCAATTTGTGTGCCATCAGATCTTCGTTAAGTGGTTAAGCTCTACACAAGGAACCAAAATCTTTGATACCAATTGTTAAATAGGCATAGGAAAACTAAGAGGGGGGTGAATCAGTTGTCACAAAAATTCAAACTTAAAATTTTATCACTTATCAATTCTTCAACCACACTATTCTATTATTAAATATGAGCATGAAACACAAATAATAGAAAGTAAATCAACATAATGAACACCATATTTTTATGTAGAAAACCCAATAAGTTAAAAACCATGGTGAGGGTTAACTCACAATATAAAGATTATAAAACTAAATGTAGAGGCTCACTGCCAAGGGCTCACTACCCAGAAGAGGACTCACTGTCCAAATACAAAGGTTCACTGCCTACAAAGAACTCACTATCCAATAGGGAGGATCACTACCTACAAATACAAAAGAGAAAAAAAGATCCACCACAACATTTAACACACCTTCACAGCCTTGAAAAAGAATTGCAGAAACCTTTAGCTCACTGCCTTCAAGAATCTAACACAATAAAACCAACTGTCACAACTCTCTCTCACACACACACTTCTACTCTTATGATTTGTGGCTTACTTTTGTCACTTCGCATCACACTATCATACAACTCTTCACAATTCGACTTTATCTTATACCATTCTCAACCTTCAAAGAATTTACAAAGGTCGGCCACAAATAACTCATTTCATAAATTCAAATTAGGTTGGAAACTCAAAATTCCCGCGGTGGAAAGGAATATGAGTGGAACAATAAAATTATTTTTCAAGATAAAAAATAACATTCTCAAATCAATCACACACTTCCTTAATTAATTTGTATTCTTCAAATGAAGTGTAAACACCAGGTCAGCCAAACCTAATGAAAACACAAATGAAGAATGATGCACATGCTTCCTATCATGAAGATGACACATGGACACCTCAACATGCTTCATTGTTCACAAGACTAGATCTTAGACTTCTTCGGATACGTCCGCAAAAAAACAATATACTTCATACACTGAATACTTTTCACTAGATCATCCAAACTATGCAAAGTTGTACTGGAATATAGAAACATGACTTCTAGATTACCAAACTTCAACCTTCTTTCCCAAAACACAAATAACACTATCATAAGACAAATCCCAGATCTGCAAGATTTGAAACAAACCGGTGGAGGAATGTGGAGAAGAAACATTTCTCCCAGTCCACAGAAGATCAACTCTATCGATAGAACACACATACCAGTGGACACAACTTTCACATACAATCTCACTAGAAGCTGAAACTCAGAATATATCATCATCAAATCACCATTATGAAATATTCAGAACTACACAGGCATAGGATCAACACAAGAGAAATGTGGAGCACATAACATAGCACAATCTAAACACAACACATTTGCAACCATATAAGATAGCTCCATGTACTCACAGTATCTCAACAACATTTCAACTACACATGTACAATCTGTAACATACTAGACAGTGTGGACATCAATGACAACATCAATGAAAAAACCACTAGACTAGCCCATACTTGCAACATATTGTTTGTTTCTATTACATATATTTCCCCATCCATGCCTTCACACCATTTCTTTTCTTTTACAACATCCTCAAAATAAATTGGATCACTATGATAAAATAATGCAAAATTCATACTTTCATCAAACTCTTCAGTATACCTTTCATTTTAGTATATCTCCCTTAGACTATTGGTCTTTCTTGGAATCAATGATGCAAGCCTAGGGTTATAATTGTTAGAGCTACTTGATTCCTAGATTGATGAAGAAGACTGTGCACCAAAATTTTCACCCTATTGTAAATTTTTGGAGCAATTGTTCTATTGAAAAATTCTCAAGTTGTTTTCTGAACTATTACCTTGTTGTGGAGTTTTGGCACTCTGAACTTCTGGAGCTTCTTCATCCTCAAAGGGTATTGTGACATAAATACCTATTTTTTTTCGATGGTTCCTTCCCATGATTTATTCTCTAAGAACTATACATCTCTGTTGATAACAATTTTCGTGGTGACTTAGTTATACAAACTGTAGGCTTTGGAATCTTCACTATAGCCCATGAAGATACACTTCTCACCCTTTTCATCTTTTTTCCTCTTCTCTTTTGGCACAAGTGCATATTCCACACACCCAAACACTCTCAAGTGCTCAACCATCCACTTGCATTTTTTCCATGCCTCTTGTGGAATCTTGTCACAAATTTCCTTTGTAGGACTTCTATTTATCAAATATACCGCTAATGCTACAACTTCACCCCATTATTAATCTAGAAGTCTCTTGGATTTAAGCATACTTCTTTCCATCTCCGCAATGGTTCTATTTTTCCTCTCAGCCACTCCATTTTGGTATAGATTATAGGCTACTGTTAGCTCCTTCTTAATGCCATGTTGCTTGTAAAAACTCACAAATTGATTGGAGGTATACTCTCCCCCTCTATCTGACCTTTGTACGTTGATGAAATGTTCACTTTCCTTTCTAGCATGGTCCTTAAACACTTTAAACTTATCAAATGCTTCAAATTTATGTTGTAAGAAATTAACCCATGTCTTATGGTTGTTGTCATCTATGAAGGTCATAACATATTGGCTCATACAAATAGAAATTGTTTGCATAGGTCCACACAAGTTAGTGTACACCAGCTCCAATGGTGCTCTTTCCCTTCTAGAATTTCCTAATTGAAAAGGCTTCCTATGTTGCTTTCCTAAAATATAGGCTTCACATTTACCACTAGACTCTGCAATGGTTGGAAAACCTTTAATCATACCCTTCTTTGACAAAAGACTCAAACCAACATAGCCTAAGTGTCCATACTTGAGACACCAAACCTTGGAGGGGTCTTGAATGACTATCTTGAGAGTTTCTTGGTGTTGTATTGTTGTACATTTTCCATTATTGGAGGTTGCAGCTGTGGACTGAGCTGAGAAACACCTCTCTAACCTCAAATGAAACATTCTATTATTTTTCATTAGCACTACTGCAACAATTTTCTTGCTTCCATCCTTCTCATAAATGATGCATTCACCCATTTCCATCAACACTTTATAGCCTTTTTGGATTAGTTATCCAATACTCATGATATTGTGCTTTATACCAATGGAAAAATATACATTGTCAATCTCCTTCTCACCTTGCTTGGTTCGAAACATAATAGACCCCTTTCCCACAACTGGAGCTATTTCATTATTCCCCATTTTAATCTAAAACTTGACATTTTTATCAATGAAAGAAAATAAACGAGCTCATTACCACTCATATGGTGGCTACATCCACTATCTAAAAATCATACCTCATTACTTCCTTGCTCAACAATGGTGCACATGATGAAGGCCTTTTGTTGATTACTTTTAGCTACTTTTTTATCAGCCACATTTTCATTTTGACCTCCTTGGTCATGTTGTTTCTTCCTATATTCACTTACATAGTGTCCATAGTTGTGATGGTAGTAACATTGCACATTTCTCTTATCATACCTCTAATTTGAGTTGCTATTATTTTTTGTGTTTTGGAAGTCAGATTGGAAGGTGCTAGCCTACTCTTGACTATTTGAGCCTCCTCTTCTAGAATTTCTTCTACCTCTTCCTCTTGAGCTTCATCTAGAGTTGTTTCTACCTCTCTACTTTCCTCTTGCATTGGCTTTAGTTTTGAAAGCTTCTTCATGGGAAAAATTTCCAGACCTATTTAGGTGTTCCTCATGGGTTTGTAGGGATCCCATCAGCTCATCAATGGTCAATGTTAAGAGGTCCTTTTCCTCTTCAATGGAAATTGCTACTATATCAAACTTTATGGGTAAAATGTTGAGGATTTTCTCCATAATCCTTTACTCTTACATGGTTTCTCCATTCACCCTCAACTGATTTATCAAACCAGAAATTCTTGTGTGAAATTCTAAGATAGACTCATTGTCCTTCATTTGGAGAGTCTCAAAATCTCTTTAAAGCATCTGAAGCTTCACCAATCTGACTTTATCAATCCCTTTACATAACTAGTTTGTAGGATTTCCCATGCTTCTTTTTCATAACTAGCTACTACTATTTGGGAAAAAATAGCCTCTTTCAAGGCTACCTCAATCAAACTTAGGGTTTTAGCATCATTCTTTCTTGTCTCCTTCAATTAATTCTTCTGATTGTTTGTGATGATTGCATACATAGTTGGATCAGTCACATCTGTGAACCCATTTGCTACTAACTCCCACAAATCATTTGCAACTAAAATAGTTTTCATTTTCTTTTCCCAAATGTCATATTTTTTACCACCAAACATAAGTGGTTGCTGCCAACTCCTATTATCTCCTCTAGTCATTTTGCTAAATGGTGGGAAAACTACAAATACCCAAAAAAAATCTAGGGCTATTCTTCATTGCCTAGAAAACTAGGGCTCTAATAGACATGAATCTGATACCAAACTATTGGGAAAGGATCCCAACTAAAGTGGGAAAAGATGAAAATACACAGAGAGAAAAGGAGACAACAAGGAGGCAGAATAATATTCTATTTCATTCAAATACACAAAAAGATTACATTCAAAAAAAATTATACATACAAAACTTAGAGCTATGGCTCTATATTTCCTTCATACAACAAACTTCCTAGATTCTATCGCACTGGAGCTTTCCATGTGTTGCTTTGTGTTGCTATTGCAAATATTCTAGAGAACTAGATCTCTACACTCTATGCAATATCTTCTACTGCTACAAGTTCTCCATCTTCAGTTTTGTTCTGTTGAACATTCCCTCTATGTCCTTCTACTAGCTTCTCCCTTTTGTTGAACATTCCTTTTTTTTGTCCTTGTTTCCTTTTCAAAAAACTATCACTCAATTTCAAATTCAACCTCTAGAATTAATTCATTGCTAGAAACATTAGCTGGGACAACAAATGTCTGGCATGACAAATGGGGGGAACGATCTAAAATAGATCTCTTCTGACATTGCATTAATTGTAGTTGGTTGGCGTTGCTCAAGATTACAAATTCCAATAGTAGCTACCTCACGAGTTTTCCAAATTAGAACATGTAGATAAAGGTTTCAGATGAAAACCACCATGGATTATGCAGTGATTGCAATTTAATCTGCGATAGGAATTTAATGTGCAAGTAATTCACACCTCACTATGGCTGTGGGTGAATGTGAGGTGAGGTTCCTGCTAATTCCACAAAAAACCTACATACCATTGTTTGAATCCTCATGCTTCTTTGATAGATTATAAAATTCACACCTTAGGTAAACATACCTTAGATCTTCCTTCAATTTCTTCCCTCTTACATCTCTGAGATGAAAAATCACATGTTGGATGAAGGGGGTTTTAAATCATGATCCGATTGTTTCTAGCTATGAGTAGATGTGTAGGTCAACTCCAAATGGTGCCATTAAATACTTTTATAGAAACACATATCCATCTTCCTATAATTGTTAAAACATAACAATGGAATCTAGTAAAATACAATAAAGTCACTCATGTTTTGGCCTGAACTATGCCCCCCCCAATGATATCATATAAGAATTAGGAGATCATGGAGTAAAAATAAAAGCATAATTAAACAATATGAAATATTGTATTTAGTCAACCTAAAATATAATGATGAGGAATCCTTGCATATATAGGCAAGGAAGAGGCAATCCACCTATCATGTAGATAGACAAGTTCCCCATGATGTGGCACAAATGAGTAGACAAGTGTCTTATAGGTGTCAACCTTAGGATCACTAGTAATGTACAAACCAAGAACCTCTTTGGCCAAATCATCAACCTTGATGCCAAGTGTTGAGTGACCTTTAAGGTTAGATAGAAATTCTTCCAACCTCAGAAAGGTAGACCATTAGGTTTACCAAATAACTTGGTAACCTCTAGAGGCTTAAAGGTTGCACATTCAATTAGACAAGATGTTTCCTAACCTCATCAACCTTAGTACACTTAAGTATAGTGAATAGATAAATAATTCAGTCTAACATTTTCAAAGTGCCAAAGTTTTAAAGGAAGTCCTCTTTCACTTCTTCCCAACCCTTATCATGTTTTCAGTAAGTCTTCTTCTACCAATTTAATGTATTCTTCCTTAAGAATACCATCAAGGCCAATATCTTAATTGCATCTTCATCAATATTTTTTCTTTTCCATAATGATTTTAGGAGTATATGCTTTATAATTTTTTTAGTTTCTTTCTCATATACCAAAAGCTTGAATGATGACTCCATTATATTTTTGGTTTCTTCTTGTTTTAGTTTACAGATTGGTGGAGTTTCTCTTATTTTATTATTTATACTTCTTACTATCATGGTCTTATGTTCTTTGCCCTTGTTTTTGTAGGGTAGGAAAAAGTATTCCTTTTTCACATTTAGTTTGGGAATGAATAATTAATAATAAAATGAGCTTAATGATGCCTTAATTTAGTGTTGCAATATGTATTTTACATATTCACATTAAGATTAAGGCTCTTTTAATTAAAATTTACTTAATTGTGACTTATTTTTGGTGTTGTAAGGTGTACCTTTACACTTTCACACTAATCTAGGGCTTATTAATTAATTGAGGTTAATTTTCCTTAATTGGATCATTTACTTCAAATCCAATCCTAATTAATTGCAATTTTTTTAGGATAAAACCTGACATTCATAAATGCCTTAACATAAGGTTTAACATTGAGTAATGTGTCCTCGGCAAGTGGCTTAGGACCCATTCGCCATAGGGTGAATAGGTCCTCACTTGCACCTAGGACCTAAATTCAAATTATGTTTTCAATAGCTTTTCAATGATTTCAAATCTATATTCAGATGTCAGCTTGTGATATTTGAATTTGGGAATTAATGTTAAGATATGTATAAATATGAGGTCATTTCACTAAGTTTCATATAAACAACCTAACAATTTTGATGAGAGCATTCCGAGAGAAATTTAATGAAATCAAGAGCATTCAAGAGAATTTTTAAGGCATTCAAGAGTAGATTTATTGAAGATTATTGCACCAATCAAGATTCCATTGTCATTGTTACCTATTTTCTGCTACTAGCTCAAATAGATAGAGCTAAAGTGATTGCAAATGAAAAGACATGTACATTTTATTTCTACTATATTACATTCCATGTACACAAAGATATCAAAAGACTATTCTACCATATTACAGTGTGTAGATGCATATAACATAAGAGAAGATGCACAAATATTTTCAAAAAGATAGTCTTTATTGATAATGTAAATGTGTATTGTCTCACACAAGCCGTGAGACTAGCTCTTTTAATGTAAATGAATGAGGAGAATATACATTTATATATATTAAAGTAAAAGAATGCACATATAGGAAAAGAGACCAATCATTTCCTGAATGACTAGTTCTAGTTGAGTTGCCTTTCATCGTCTTTAGTCATGCGCTTGCCATGCTTCCATCTTTTGCTTTCTTTCCGCCCCTAGTTTCCTGCATCTATGAGAAATAATGTTGTTAGAGAAATGAAAGGTCTATAGTCACTATATGCACATACCTCTATAAAAATATAAATTGATCAATCATATGCATTAAAAGAAACAACTTACTACTCATATCAAAGAAAACAAGGAGCATTATCAAACACATTTGTCATATGCACATATTTTTCTAACATGTTTGCTTCCTGTGCAGGTATAGGAAAAATAATGTTGTTTTGATTCATCAAATTATAGCATGTGGGATTAAATATGGCTCCCACAAGGGTTGAGCCTAGCATGCCACCCTTATATGTTCAGAGGGATAGAATTACTATTTTTCTTAGTGCCTTAGCTCTATCTTAAGTCATTTCTGCATATTTTGATAGGGATCAAAGTATAAAATAATCATCCTATCATAAGCATATCAACCTCTCTAGTCCTACTACTCAGGTACAAGTGCATGTGAATAACATTGCTGAAGAGGTGAATATTCTTATTCTAAAGACATCTATCATTATCCCTTGAAGACTTCATCAAAATATATCAGAAATGAGTCAATATAAGACAAATGGAAGTCAAGTACTATCTTTTAGATCATCAATGCAATAAGATTGAAAGGATTGCAATCATATCTTATACATTATTCAACAAGGACAATAGTCAAAAAGAAGGAAGATCCTATAATAGTAAGATGACAAGTAATTAGTACAAAGGTCAAAGTGGTAAACACAAAGGAAATGATTATGCCATAGTCATTTCAAGAGTGATGTATTATGACAGTCATAAGTACAAGGTCATAAAAAGTAAGAGTTATAAATGCTAATTTTATGGTCACAGTCAGAGGCTAGATGATATCATTGGATCACAGTTATAGAGCTCAAGGTGGGATCCAAAGTCAACATCTCCATGAAGAAAAGTCATGAGAAATAATGTGATATGGTAAACAAAGTGGCCATTCCACAAATACAACCCATTATGTCATGGTGACAAGTGATCAAAACATAAAATTTTGTGTTTCCACAAGCACAAAATAACTAGGCAGTAGGCTATAAGGACATAGGCATGAGGGATGATTTCCAAACCAAAAAATACAATGCATTGTTGACATATTTAAATGAGGTAGAATAGTTAATCTCCTTGATAATGGATAACATAGTGAATTATAGGACAGTGACTATCATATTAAAATATAGTCTACAATGGGCATATGGTTGGTTATTTGGTGTTCTTATGGGCTATAGGAACAAGGGGGAGTTTAGAAATCAATACAGTGATAGGAATACAAAAATATCAAAATAAGAATGCATGATTATCATAAAAGGGGGTAAGGTACAACAAAGAATGATTATCATAATACATGGAGTTTCTTTCAAAATTTCAAACAACAATGGGATTAAGTAGATTTTTTTTTTTTTTAATATAAAGTAATGCATAATAGAGTGGTCTTGGACACAAAATAAAGCTAAGTATTGATCTTATTCCTAGTCACAGTCATATCATTGGAGAGAATGGAGGAACAAATCCATGACCTTTATGATAATAACTTCTTTAGAATGCATTTCAAATAAAAGCCCTCAATTTTGCAGATTGTGAAGACTAAAGACAATAACAAGAGGGGTAAAAATTAAGCTACATGTCCATTATGACAAGGAAGTGTTTTCACCTGAAGGATACCGTGTTATGATGATATAAACAGTTGCTCCTTAAAAGAAGAACAATGTAAAAATGAATAATACAAAAAATGCTATTTCAGCATTTAAGGACAGATTTTTCACAACGTCAATGTCATAGTATCATAGTGCACAAAGATTCTAGAATGACAAGCTATAGGTATAAAGTGTAGATCCTCTTACAATAATCACAGTAAGCAACCATCTTTAGAAAATGTAGAGTTAGTGACATTGATACATGAAAGAGTTTTAGATCAAACAATACAAGACAATCCTCCAACATGAATGAGCATATATAGTGATTGATCTTCTCAGATAGTTAACACTGTGAAAATAATTATGATCTTATGCATAAGATAAGCTTCTAGTTTAAACAATGAGTATATAAAGGTTGAACCCATGATGGCTGATACAATATCGAATGAAGAAGGATCATGAGAAAGTAGATGTTTCAATTGGGAAGATCTCATGGAATGAATTAGTTAAGTATGATGGAAGGTCACTTGTTTCTACAGATGTTATCATTATTCCAAGTGAGTGCTAAATAGAGGATACAGTGCTTCTTCTCATTGCTAAAAGGAAGAATCTAACCCTTTCAATGATGCAAGTGCAGTAAGAAACAAAAGAATTATGAGGTAGTTCCTTTCATTTTATTGTCAATGCAAGGTATGAGAAAAGAGAATATCACAGTCCTTGGGATTATTATTTTTCAATCTACAATATACAGAGGTACATAAGTATGTATAGAGATATCATAAATTAATTCATAAAACTACATTTCTGAGCAGGGTTGGAATGATGACCCACGACTAGAACATATAGAGGAGAAATAGTGAAATAGAACTTAGGTTTGTAATCCATATGCTTTTACCTATAAAATCTAAAACCAATTTGGGGTTTCAAAGAGTAAACTGAAATATATAGAGGATATAGCATTTTCCTCATTCAAGTTCATGAAAAAATGAAATCTACAGAAGGAGAGCTTATTTTCTACAATACATACAAACCCATTTGGGGTTTCAAAGTTTTAAGCCCATAATAATCATTTCAGGGGTCGTCCATGAACACAACAAGGCTATTTTAACCTATAACATGTGTAGCCATGACTGTTTGAGGGTTTTGAACCTATAATTTTCCATGGTGGCCAATTAATGGGTATAAGAACAGGAAAATGAAACAACAAAATGCAAGATATTTTGAGTAGGGGTCAGCTATGTATGAATGGAGGCTTATGTTACCTGTAGAAGCTTCAAGAATTTGCAAAATGAAATAAAAATGAGGAGCTTTATTCATTTTTGTATACAAAAAGTGCTTACCCACCTGGTCTTGTTCTTGTTTTCCAAATTTCCTTTCTAGAAAATTGTTTCCTAAGACTCAAAGGGAGTTCCTCATGATGACCAAATGTGAATACATCAAAAGAAAATAAAACAAATGAAGAACATATTAGAGCAAGCTACAGGAAGTCATAGCTTGAGAGGCCTAAAATCATTAAAATGAAGCTTTTTTCTTTAGTAAAATGGCGTACAACTATTTTATGGAGTAAAACCATGAGATTTTTATATAGGATAATCTCTACATCTGATGATATCCACCATGAAAAGCTTTCCACAGTGCTCTGGTGAAACCCTCATTAGCATTCAAGCTTCCTTGAGAAGCTTCGACATACAAATCAAGTGAAATGTTTCATTTTTAAAATCTTTTTGTTTTAGGGTTTCACCCTAATTGGCTGATGGAAGAAAGGTATTTTTTCCTTTAGTTTTTAAAAATATACATGGAGTCTAATGTGCATCAAGGGCTAAGATTTATGTCTTATGCCTTAGATTTTTATAAACCTTGTATATGCCAAATTTCCATTTGAATTTTTAAATGTTTGCATTGATTCCTCTTATGGCTAAGTTAGGGCCTTGTAATTTTTGCATTGGTTTCTACTTGTAAATCTTTTGACTAGTGATATTGTTATAAATCACATAGTCAAAATGCTATTTTAAATGCAAAAATAAGGTAAATTAAGCCATGTAAATGCCTTTATGAGTGTTGTTCAGGAGTTATACTTTTGCAAGCATATAGGGGGTCTTTATTCATCTTATTGGAGGATATGGAGGGAATAGAGGGGTGGTTTTCCATGCCTAGATGCTTGGCATGGTCAAACCTACCTTTTCCACACACGGGAGTCCATTTTGGAGGGAATCTAGTTGCTTGATTATAGGTTTTTCTGAGGGATCCAACCCAAGTTAGTTGATGGTTCCTATTTTGGTGCAAATGCTTGGGGTTGATGGTTATATTCTCATTTTGATTCATTTTGTGAGTTACTTCTTACTATGCAATTTTTGGAGTTAGTGATTTTTGCAATCCTTTCTCAGACTTAAGCATGCTTTGCAACTCATTTTGACATCTGACACAGTGAGTACCTTGGTTATTAATAGCGTTGAGAATTTTTCCTTGTCTTTATCTACTTTCTTGTGTGCATCCTTTATGGTGATTGATCAAATGACTTGTGAAAACTTGCTTTTTCCTAGTACTTTTGTCTCACTGAAAGCACCTTGTTGTAGGATAGTATATTATTACAAGTTATAAGTTGTATGTTAGATGTGAAGCTTTTAGTTGTGAGATACTCTTTTCCTTCTAAGAATTCATATCAAAACCTCCTTATAAAGTAATTATGTGAGAAATATACAGAAAATGAGTTGTGCGAGCTTTTTCTCAACTATTAATTGAATTGTGTGATCAAGTTGTATTTATAGTTCTCATATAGTTTGTTTGGTGTATCACCATAGAGAGTATTTTCCAATTTTCAGTTTAAGCATTCCTTCTCCCTTTTCCTCTACAAATTTAGTGTTTTTTAGGTGATAACTAGCTAGATCCAACCTTATCTGGAGATTCACTCCAAATTTTAGGTGACCCATAGCCTAAGATTGATTCAATGTTTCTCTAGAGTTCTAAGTTTTGCAACTTAGCTAGGGTGCAACTTTAGTAGATAATAGTCATGCCAACGATTTATTGTATCATGCATGTTGTTTGAGTTAATATGGTGATGTAGTATTCAAGGTCTATTCAAGCATTAAAGGACATTGTTTCTAATCAAGTTTCATGATCAAGATCTACATCCATTGAATCCAAATCATGCTAATTACAGATCTACAATCCAAGGTTCAAATAAATGTTTGGTGAGTTATTACACAATATTGTTCATTCATCATTCCTTCATGCTTTTATATTTCATTTCAAGGTTTAATTACCAAAATGGGGTTTGACCAAGGAAAACCCCCATTCTATAAGAAACAACATTTTTCTCTCTTTGATGTGTGATTATAGATTTTACGTGGAAGATCCTTTGAAGAGAAAAGTTGAAGAAAGTTGCAAAGTTGCCAAAGTTGCAATAAAAAATTTCATTTCATGGAAAAGTTCTTCTACATAATTTATTTTTGGTTGTTTGATAGTGAGAATCGAGAATCTGGGAGTGCAAACACAATAGACGAGAACCCTAACTAGGACCCATTCGCCATAGAGAGAATGAGTCCTTAGTGAGCTTCAAAAGGTGAATTTTGGTGAAAAGTACATATTATTTTACCCTTTCTAGATTTTCCTTTTAATTGTTTTTTCTATTAGATTTGAATACTATTCTTCATTTGCATTTTGTATCTTGCATTTTGGAGTGTGTTTGATGGTTTTGATCTTTCTCCCCAAAGTACTATTTGAATTTTTCCCCTGTCCTTGCATCTAGATAGGAAATTTGTTGATTCATACCTTGATTTGACTCACCTTCTTGGTTGTTAGTCACATCATTTTTTGGATCTCATTTCCTTGAATGAAATTAGAGAAATAGGTGATTTTGGTGAACCCCCCTTTCATAAAATTTCCCCCCACCATTTTTTTGTTAATTCATTGTGGTGAACCTGAGTTTGATTATTGCATTTTCTAATTTTGGAGTCCTCTTTCATCCTAGATTTAGATCTTGCATTCATTGCATCTCTTTGCATTGAATTGAGTCTCATTTAGGGTTTCTAGCTTGCATTTAACTTTTCATTTCATTTAAGGGTTTTAGGATTGTATTTTTGAATTTTTTAAATCTAAAAATACAAAAAAATCAGTCATCTTGCATATCATTTAGATAGAATTACATCATATTCATTTGTATTTGAAAATTGAAACAAAATTTCATATTAAATTAGGTTTTCTAGGTTGTCATTTTTTCACATTTTGAATTTGCATTCAATGCTCATTTCACAGAGAATTAAAGCTATACATATAAATTTAAAATATACTTATAAATCTCTAAAATATACTTATAAAATCTATAAAAAATTATTTCAAAACCCTCACCTAGGATTTCTCATATTTCTATTTCTATTTTCAAAATTTTGGTTTCTTCAATTTGATCATTTTAAGCTTCATTTGATAAAGTTAGTGCATTCTGTGATTTCAAAATTGCATTTATAAGACATTATTTTTCCAAGTTTTTGCATAGTGTAATAAAAATTTGACCATGTTTAGAATCTAAAAATTACATTTATATATTGCATTTTAGGACATTGCATTGCATTTTACCCTCTTTCCATTTTGCGTTGACATTGAGTTGGTGAAACTTGTATGATATTTACAACTTAGTGTCCTATTAGCAATACTATTGTGAGACATAGTTTGAGACTCATGTCATCCCACAATACACCACTTACTATGGATCTTTGGTATTCTAACTCTTTCACTAATAGTGTTGATAATCAACCCCTACAAATCATAACCTGCATACCTCATTTCTAGTAACTTCCTTACCTACAACCAATGTGCATGATATTATTCATACCCCACAAGAAAACATAAGAAGAATAGATGAAGGCTTAGAAAAAATAAAAAATCTTGTGAGTCAGGATGTGACTCCTATGATAGCTAACCTAAGAAAGATGCTTAAGAGTGAACACAGAATACAGATTTTTGTGGCCTCACTGACCTCATTAATGAGACCCTCAAATATCAAGAGAATGATAATATACACACCTCAACCAACTTTATTGAAGCTAAACCTCATAAGGGACAAACCAAAATTCTCCTTGATATTACTTTCTCACAAAATGACATAATCAAACATGCACTTGATGGTCCCATTTACATAGCTAGAAGAATCGATGATACGCCTACTAATGGGATATTAATTGATCCCGTCTATGTAGAGAATGTGATCACTAAAGAATTCCTATTTTTGCATGAACTCTATAAGGATATATATGAATGACCGAAAGCATGGATCAAAACACATAATGGTTTTGCTTGCCTTGTGATTGGCTTGATAAATCTCACTCTAAAAGCTGGTCCAAAAACACTAATGTATCATTCACCATCATCCTAATGTTAGATCAATTTCTTGTGAAGTTAGGCTATCTATGACTTCACTCCATGAATTTCGTCCCATCGACTGTGCATAAAAGTTTGTAGTTGACCTTTTGCAATGGGATCTTCACTATGCATCATAGTAGTTTTAATCCTGTGTCTTCCCATGGGAAATTTTCATTGGATTTCTTTTGGCCTGAGCCTATTGAACCTATTAGACCCCATGAAGACTTCTTTTTCAAATCATATCAAAAGTTTAAGGCAAAGCATATAATATAATTATCCATTATAAATATGCCTCAAGTAGTGATTGAGCCACCCATCCTTGATGAAACTATGATTGAACCAAAATAATTTCCAAACGTCCAAGAGAAGCCATTACAAATCCTCCTACCATTTCATATAAGAGACCACAAAATAATCAAAATAATCCCATTGTCCCGCCTAAAATAAAAAAAAGTTTACAAAACTAAAGAGAAAGTGATTGAACAACTTTCCTTGGTTCCTTTTGTTCCTCCCTTAAGGGAAGAAAGGAAACCTATGGTTGACAAACTCGCTCCTACACAATAAAAAATTGAAAACAAAATGAAAAGAAACTAAAATGCTAGAGAGCATAGGTGTAGAAATCATGTTGTTGCTCATATATTACAAACCAAAGAAGAAAAGAGAAACATATAAAATCAAAATACAAACTTTCCTGAAGCAATGCATGATGATTTTATACCTTCGCCGCAACATAAACAATAAACTACCAGAGACATTATCATTTGACCACCTATTGTGATTAATCTAGAAGATGATATTGATATTGTAAAGATCCATGAACAAGTACATAATGAGTTGAATTCATTGTCGTCCTCTTCCACCAACTTAAATGAAAATTCTCCTAAAAAGAGTGTTGAACTTGGTGTGTGTCCTAGTTCAACACTTGAATTTGTCCCTTTGGCTAGTTTTCCACCTTCCATATATACTAATCAAGATTGGGATGCAAACGACATACTATAGGTTGACTCGCATGTGCCTTACTAGTATTTTTCTTTATTTTCTTTTTCATGTTTCTTTATGTGATTTCATGTGGATAATGTGATCCCCCATACTATTTTGTTTGATGTATCTCTCTCTTTTTATCTCTTTTTGTGCATTCCTCTATTTGTATCTACATTTTTCTCTATGTTGTAGATTTTTTTATCTTTTCTTCATCTTTTGTTTTCCTTTTGGGGGTGATGCAAGGATTCAAGACATTTAGGTCTCTTCCATGTTGACCCAAAATCCCTTTTCTTTTTTTTCACTCTTTTTGTGTTATTCTTCCAATTCTATGAGTATTTGGGGAATGATGACATTTTCGAGCTTTATATCAACATTGTAGCAAAGATATACTAACCCCAAATCCTTAGATCCCTTATGTAATTTTGGGGGAAACACCTCCTTCCCTTTTCATGATGTAGCTTCATTTTAGTAATATGACTTGGTATAGGGATTTTCGAGTAAGCTCTCATGTCTTAGGATTCAACATTTGCTACTTTAAAGAAATTGCTCACAACAATGGTTTTAGTAACCGCTTTAAATTTGGGGCATACATCGATAATATATTTTGACATTTCTCATGTTTCATGGTGCGATTTTATTTTTTCTTGTGATGCATCCTTTTATTGGTGGTGTCATTGGGTCTGATTTCTTCCAAGAGTGCAATATTTATTAGTGTACGACCTTCCTCTTAGTGGTAATGTGGCACACTACATTCCTTATGTTGTGAATATTTTATTCTTCACGTGTCCTCTCTTGCAAACATTAGACATGATGTTCCCCAAGAAGAATACCTTACACGAACTAAGAAAAATCCCTTTGAAAAAAAACTTTTACTAGCTAAAATAACCAAAAATGGGAGATTTCTTTCATATGGTTTAGAACATAGAGAAACACCCACTTTCACAATTATCTCATTGAAGGGAAAACCTAAAGATCTCAATCTAAAGTATGCAAAAGAGAGAGATATTTCAATAGGGTTGTCCTAGGGTATGATTATAAACTAATGTGGGGTTCACCACCAAGCTATGGATTGGAAAGACTAATGAAATACAAATCAAAATGCTTAAACCTAGTGCAATGTCATTTTTCATTAAATGACCTAAAAATGCATGTAAAACATAATAGAAAGATGCAAGATGAAATGTGTGCACCTAGAAATCTGAAGATGACTGGAGGGTATGTGCAAGATCATGATGGGCCAAAAAGTGGCGATATGATGGGTATGTGTAGGGTATGTGGCTGACGACTTATTTTTACCCAAAATTGATGAAACGAAAAGGGTTTTTAAAGGAGATTATCAATTTTCCACCAATATAAATTATGCTTTACTTTGAATTTAAAAAATTATGATTATTCATTTTCTATTTGAATTACGATTAAAGTCCTGATTGATAGCCTGATTAAAAAAAATCTATAGCTTTCAAAAGGTATCACATTTTTTGAATCTGAAAGATGTGTCACATTCTATGCTTCACATACTATAAGATTTTAAAAAAAATGAATTTCATGAAGTTTTGACCAAGTTAAGGTGGTCAGACATACGAGTTTTTATATTTTTTAAAAGTTGTAATAAAAAATTCATAATTAATTATTTACTTGGAAAAAGTTTACAAAAAAATATGCATCACATCGGGACATGAATCCTCTAATTATATCTAAAATATTATAAAAAAATATTATCATTTTATTGTGGTTAGGGTGGTCAGATAGACACCTTATTTTTTCCTTGAAATTTAAGTACTACTGCATTGGAATTTCAAATTTTCACCAATTAGATTTATAAAAAATAAAAAATCTAGTAGTTTAGAAACTACATTCAATTTGCTACAAACTCTATTCTTACATATTTTTGAAATAATATAGATAAATTATTCAAATGTTTACGTCAAGTTGCCTAACATTGATTTTTCTGAATTTTGTGTCACTTAAGGGCCTATATTTTCCATGATGATCCTACACATACCCTAGATGAAACTCTCAAATGTTGAAAACAAAGATTTTAAAGCTTGTTGGGAATCATGTGCTAGACTGGGTAATTTAATCCCAAATCTGTGTTTTTGTGTAGAAAATGAAATCTAGCAAAAGGGTATCTAAAACTGCAAAAATCTAGAAAATGAGCTAAATTGGGACTCATACGCCAGAACTGGCATATCAGTCCAGTTAGGATTTTTTGAAACTTCAAAGTCTAAATCTACTCTTCAATATCTGCTCTATCGTTTCCAATTGATTTCTAAATCTAAAACCTTGATTTTCAACCTGTAGAAGTCTTCCAATGATCTTCAATGCAAGGTGACAACTTTGACAACTTTGAACACTTTGACAACTTTCTCCAAACTTTCTCTTCAATGTTTCTTCAACCTAAACCTACAAATCACACACTAAAGAGAGGGGAAAATGTTGTTTTATTAGTATAAAGGGGTTTTCCTTGGTCAAACCACATTTTCGTAATCAAACCTTAAAATGAAATGAAATAGGAATGGACAATGTTGAATGATGAATAAACAAAATATGATGTTACAAATCACGAAACCCTAGCAATAAAGTGTTGCAAGCATGTATGAACTAGATCCAATGGATGTAGATCTTTAGTCTTGATTGAATAGGATGGATCTTTCAAGTTGAATGCTAGCTTGAATCATAAAACCCTACATCACAATTGTTAGCAAAAAAAAAAAACATGATGCATGAAGACTTTGACATGATGCTTGATGCTTGAATAATGCTCTAAACTGCTTGGTAATTATCCCTTGAATTCTTTTGAATTCTCTTTTAAACACTTGAATTCTCTTTTGAACTCCAATTTGCTATTATGAATGCTCTCACAAAAGTCTTAGGTGAAAATGAGTGAAAGAACCATTTATTTATACTTAATTATGCCTAATTTCTCAAAATTACAACACTACAAGCCGCCATTAGATCTAGGAGGATAAAATCCCATGAAGAATTTGAATTAATTTTGATTTTGAGACACACGAGACTCATATGCTAGAGATGGCATATGAGTCCCATTAGGCACAAATTATGGGACCAATTTCAAAAATTCTTAGAAAGGTGTAAAATACATACCAGGACCCAAAACCCTAGGTGGGATTCATACGCCCAAGGTGGCATATGAATCCCAAATCACTAAATCTAGAACACATAACCTAAAATTATTTGAATTATGATTGAATGCTGATCTATGTCAGGATAATCCTTGAAAAGATACATTAAATGAGGTTTGTGGGTGCAAAATAAGGCCAATTAAAGCATAAAGAAACTTGATTATTTAATAAAACCCTAGAAAATTGTGAAAGTGTTACAAAATTTTACATCACTCCAAATAAGGTACCAATTAATCTCATTTAGCTCACAAGGGCCCAAGACCTAATGTGAATATGTTAGACATATTACAACACTAAATCAAGGCCATGTTAGAGAGTACTTTTTCTATCATAAGATCTATCCCCCACTTTAGTGAGAGGAGGAACTTGCTTCCAACTCACACTAAAGTAGACCAACACACATCAAGAGGGATCCAAATGTACCAATGCTAGTAAGATAGGATGACAATGATCAAGAGGGTTGTGCAAACCCCCAAGGCCAAGGTCCTATGACAAACCAACATAGGCACAAAATAACACACATGGAAATGAGATAAAGAGAAATAATAAAGCACACACATACATTGCTAAAGATAGAAAGGAAAGAAAAATGAAAAAAAGAGGGGGGATCAAACTTTGAATGTTTTTCCAACACGATGTGGATTAGATCTAGGTTGTTTTTTCTGAAATATGCACGCTCACTCTAAGGCAACAAAAATCTAGGTTGTCTACTAGGTGAGAAATCCAAGAAGGTGAGACACATACACATCCGGCCGATATGTACTCACACACACATGAGTGACTAAGGGAAATCCATGCCTCAAATCATCTACCTGTCAAACCATACCCAAGTTATACCCCTTGATAACTTTGATAAGGTGCCACAAAACAATGAACTTCGAGCTTCATGAGGAAAGAAAAGCTTCATATTCTTGGAACTCATGAACAAACATGATGGACCCATAGGAATGAAAAACTTGTGTTATACATGGTGGCCATATAACTGAAAATGAAAATTCAACAATAAGGGACGTTTAAAGGAGCCTTGCTTAATTCATATGAGGTCTTAACTTAGGGAACATTGTGCCTAATGTCTTGAAGAGTGGACCAATCAAGGAATAAAATATTTGCAACTTAGGGGATGTAGTGTGTCACATCAAGCCACCAAGGGGTGATCCCACAATAGTGGTTTATAAATTTTGGCTAAAATGGACACTGAAATATTTTTTTTAACTAAATATTCACTTTTGGGTACCTATAACGGCTAAACCATGACGAATTTGAAGATGATGCAAACTAGAGTTTCGTGACATTTTTTATGTAGATTCTAAATATATTTTTTTCAAAATTTTTGGAATCATATTGCATATATTTTCATCCTCAAAACTAGTTTTTTTTAGAAAACAAAATTTTATTAAAACATTGATGCTCATTATAATCATAAATTTTCCACTTGGAAGGATAAAATTCTAATTCTTTACTGAATTTCGTTTTTCTTCTACGATATCAGGTGAAAATACCACTTTGTTAGATAGTTTTAATTAAATATTTTATTATTTAATCCAAGTTTTGAAGTAAAACTAATTACAGATTAGGACATGTGTGACAGTATAATGTAACATTTTTGTATGTATAAAATTCATTTTGTTGGATCAAAGGCTACCAATATCTGAATTGCACTCATATTTTCAAAAAAATTCTGATCTACTATTTTTCCACATGTTTAGAACAAAGATTTTGATTTTTGGTGAAAAACCCACATTCACAAGAAATAAAAAATAAATATAATAATCAAATTACATATATTAAAAATTATACTTTTTGGGAAGATTATAATAAGGAATACATATTTACAAAAAAAATAAATTAAATGAATTCATTTGATCCCCCAAAAGGTAAATCAAAAGTTGTTTTTTATTAGTATTTTGATAGGTGTAAAGGAGACTCTATTATAGGTATGGTTTAAAACTAGCAGAGTTCTATCCAAGGGAGTTTGATCTAAGGTAGTTTGATCAAACCCTCTTCAATTATAATTCTTTAAATGAAACTTTTAAAGGCTTAAATCATTATATTTTCTAAAAATATGTGATTTCAACAAAAATCAGAATCTCCTAGAAATTGTAAACCAGCTTTGTGGGATCACCCCAAGAGGGATATAATATGCTAAGAGAGATCACGCTCTTGAAGGAAATCACACCTAATGTCATACACAAAGTGAAAGACACATCAGATGAAGTAAGAAGACTACAACATGAACATGAAAAAGAATAGTGCAAAAGAATAATTCCAATGTATGCCCCCACTTTAAAGAAATCGCTAAACACCATGCTATGAGAAACTACTTTAAAGTAGCCAATGATAAATGATAACAATAAAGAAGACATGAGAGCTTATTCAAAAATACCTATGCGAAGTCATATTTTTCCAAATAAAGCTACATCATGCAAAAGAAAAGGGAGGGGTTGCCCCCAAAATGAAAATATAGACACATAAGGGATCTATGGATTTGGGGTTAGTATGTTACTTCTACAATGTTTTTAAAGAGCTTGGAACTATCATCATTCCTCATATAGACATGGAACTAGAAGAATGACACAAAGAGAGTGAAAACAAAGGAAAAATCCATTCAGCTCAACATGGAAGAGACATAAATGTCTCAACACCTTATGTTATCCCTGAAAGGAAAACATAAAACCAATAAAAAAGACAAAGGAAAAGCTCTTGGGTCAACATGGAAGAGACATGAATGTCTCGACGCCTTGTGTCATCCCAAAAAGAAAAACACAAGACCAATGAAAAAGACAAAGGAAAAGATTTTGGGTCAACATGGAAGAGACATGATTGTCTTGACGTCTTGCATCATCCCAAATGAAATAATGAAAAATGGGAGATTGATTTTGTATCATGGTTTAGAACATAGAGCAAAACCCACTTTCACAATTATCTCATTGAAGGGAAACCCTAAAGATCTCAATCTAAAGTATGCAAAGGAGAAATAGATCTTGCAATAGGGTTGTCCTAGGGTCTGATTATAAACTAATGAGGGGCTCACCACCAATCTAGGGCTTGGAAAGACTAATGAAATGCAAAGAAAAATGCTTAAACCAAGTGCAATGTAATCTTTCACTAAATGACCTAGAAATGCATATAAAACATAACAAAAAGCTACAAGATGAAATGTGTGCATCTAGAAATTTTAAGATGAATTGATGAAGCTTTGAAATTTTGAGAAAATTGATTTTAAAGCCTACTAGAACTCATGGGTATGTGCAGGATCATGATGGGCCAAAAAGTGGTGATATGATGGGTATGTGTAGGGTATGTAGCTGACGACTTTTTTTCTACCCAAAATTGATGAAACGAAAAGGGTTTTTAAAGGAGATTCTCAACTTTCCACTAATATAAATTATGCTTTACTTTGAATTTAATATATTTCTTTTTTTTGACAAAAGTGGGCATGCCGCAATATTATATTAATATATAAAATATGTACATAATCCTAGTTTAGAGGGCATACCGACATGAAAGAACCAGGAATAAAACCTCTTGTTATAGCCCATTCAATACAAAAAATTATTTGAGTATTTCATTCAATTACAAATTTATCCCACATGTAGGGGATGAAGATTCAAATTTGTCAAAAACTAACTATAGTACCACCACCTTAGCCCTTCTAAGGACCTGAAACATGATTGGTAAAAAATGAGGCATAATTTTCAAAACGTGTGCATGCAAATCCTCAGCCAAAAAGAAACAAAATAATTTATCTTCCTTTCTTCTACTACTCCTCCATTCTCTTTGCACAAGTTGAGTTCTGATCCAGCACTACATCTTCCACATTCTACTGCTCAAATTTGTTTGGAAGAGGCATCTCCATTGCAAAAAAATCATAACCTGCAAAAGGAGCTTATTCATCTATTTGAGCCACCATTTCCAACCGACCGGTTGCCTTAGAACCCTAATGCAGAATAATGGTGCTCTCCGCATTTGATAAATCATAAAATTCTTTGCGCACAAGAGCTACAGACTCAATTTTTACTGGATGTTTCCCAGCTGAAAAATGACTTAAGGATGATTTTTGTGCATAATCCCAAAGGAATGAGCCATCATAGAAATTTTCTTTAATTTTAGCTTCTAGAGATACACAAATTCCCTTATCATGCTTGTTTAGAACAGACAACAAGACATAGTCATTGCGAAACTGAAGCCCCAAACTGATGGCCTCAAATTTTTCTTTTATGTATTCATGAGGGAATACTCCTCCAATGTATCCCTCCCTAGAGAACAAGTTATATTTTTGCACAAGATACAGTAGCTCATTCTTATCACACAATTGAGGGCTTACGAATTTAACTACAATTTTCTCTAATTCCCTCAAATATTGAAGCAAATCCATAGCATTTGACAAGAAAATCGAGAGCACTTGAGAAGGTAATAGTAAGCAGCGAGCTCTTGGTTGAACGATTTCCATTCCTAGCACTGAGTGAATTGCATCTTCCTCATGCATACAATCCATTTTAAAGATGAGGTTTAAATCTACTTGAGAGAGACTATCTTCAAATGGTCTCTCCCAAGATTGGATAGTGAAATTAATTTACAAATTCCAGGGGTGAAGTGCCATGTTTCCACTATATTCTCACTTACTATTGAATTCGGAATTGGTTACTCATAGAAGTTTCATGAAATAAACTGCTAAATATTATTACGACTAAAGCCCTAGTTGATAGGTTGATTGAAAAACATCTATAGCTTTGAAATAATATCACATTTTTTGAATATGAAACATGCGTCATATTCTATGCTTTGCATACTATAAGATTAAAAAAAATGAATTTCATGAAGTTTTGACCAAGTTAAGATGGTCAAACATACAAGTTTTTTATATTTTTTAAAAGTTGTAATAAAAAATTCATAATTAATTATTTACTTGGAAAAAAATTACAAAAAAATATGCATCACATCGAGACATGAGTCCTCTACTTATTTATAAAATCTTCTATTTTTTTTTTTTCATTTTATTGTGGTTAAGGTGGTCAGACATACACCTACTTCTTATTTTTTCCCTAAAATTAAAGTACTACTACATTGAAATCTCAAATTTACACCAAATAGATTTTAAAAATAAAAATAAACCCAGTTGTTTAGAAACTACATTAAAATTGAGCTACAGATTCTATTCTTACATATTTTTGAAATAATATAGATAACTTATTCAAATTTTTACATTAAATTTCCTAACTTTGATTTTTTTGAATTTTTCGCCACTTAAGGGCCTATTTTTCCATGGTGAACCTGCACATACCCTCATATGCTAGACTGGATGATTTAGTCCTAGATCTGGGTATCTATACCGAAACTAAAATCTAGAATTTAAGGGTATTTGAAATTGTAGAAATCTAGAAAATGACCTAAACAGGGACTTACACGACAGAACTAGCATATTAATCCAATTAGGGTTTTCTCAAACTTCAAAGTCTAAATCTACTCTTCAATATCCACTCTATCCTTTCCAATTGATTTCTTGATCTAAAACCATGATTTGTAACCTATAGAAGTCTTCCAATGATCCTTAATGCAAGGTGACAACTTTGACAACTTTCTCCAAACTTTCTCTTTAATGTGTCTTCAACCTAAGCCTGCAAATCACACACTAAAGAGAGGGAAAAATATTGTTTTAGTAGTAGAAAGGGGTTTTCCTTGCTCAAACCCCATTTTGGTAATCAAACTTTGAAATGAAATGAAATAGGAATGCAGAATGATGAATGAACAAAATATGATGTTGCAACTCACCAAACCCTAGCAATAAAGTGTTGCAAACATGTATGAAGTGGTTTCAATGGATGTAGATCTTGAATCTTGCTTGAATAGGATTGATCTTGAGTTCAATGCTAGCTTGAATCATGAAACCCTACATCACAATTGTTAGCTAAAAAATAAATATGATGCATGAATACTTTGACATGATGCTTGATGCTTGAATAATGCTCTAAAATTCTTGATAATCATCCCTTGAATGCTCTTGAATGATCTTTTAAACACATGAATTCTCTTGTGAACTCCAATTTGATATTATGAATGCTCTCACAAAAGTATTAGGTGAAAATGAGTGAAAAAACCTTGTATTTATACTCAATTATGCCTAATTTCCTGAAATTACAACACTACAAGTTGACATTAGATCTAGGAGGATTAAATCCCTCCAAGAATTTGAATTAATTTTTATTTTGGGCCACACAAGACTCATACACCAAAGGTGGTGTATGATTCCCCTTAGGCATAAATTATGGGACCAATTTCAAAAATTCTTAAAAAGGTGTAAAATCCATATCAAGACCCAAAACCCTAGGTGGGACTCATATGCCCAAGGTGGCGTATGAGTCTCAGATCACTAAATCTAGGCCAGACAACCTAAAAATATCTGAATTATGATTGGATGTTGATCTATGTCAATATTATCCTTAAAAATATGCATTAAATGAGGCTTGTGGATGCAAAATATGGCCAATTAAAGCATAAAAAAGCCCAATTATTTAATAAAACCCTAGAAAAGTGTGAAAGTGTTTTACAAAACTTTAAGAAACTCCAAATAAGGTACCAATTAAGCTCATTTACTTCACAAGGGCCCAAGACCTAATGTGAATATGTTAGACATATTACAACACTAAATCAAGGCCATATTAGAGATTATTTTTTCCATCATTACACTAGCATTATTATTCATAAGTGTTTAACATAATGCATCTTGCTAACTTTATGAAGCTCAAACCCTAAATTCAAGGCCACCTAGCATAACACGCCTTGCTTGCTTATAGAGCCTTTCCTTGTTCATAGGTGTTTAGCATAACACAACTTGTTAATCCCTATGAAGCTCGAATTCTAAATTCAAGGCCACCTAGAATAACACACCATGCTTACCTGTGGATCCTTTCCTTGTGGTTTCTTATTGAAGTTGTCAGGAGGATAGCTTTGATATGGTATGTGAGCCTAATATGATTCTCTCATTTGCCACCCTTTTTGGATATGATTATTTAGTGGATAGCCTAAAGTTTCACTACCCTGGAGTGAGTGCAAAATTAATAGCTTAGATGTATTTTGCACCAATTAGACAATCTAGGCTTGATCTTCCTAGTCTTTGATGTTATATGATTGTGTATCTTTATCATTTTCGCATACATAAGTGTCTTGAATGTCTACTTTAGTCTGATTCGACACTTGCGCTTATCCGTGCACTAAAGTGGGGGCTAAATGTAGTGTAGGAAAAGTATTCCTTTTCCACACTTAGTTTGGAAATGAATAATTAATAATAAAATGAGCTTAATGATGCCTTAATTTAGTGTTGCAATTTTATTTTACATATTCACATTAAGTTTAAGGACATTTTAATTAAAATGGACTTAACTGTCTTAGTTTTGGTGTTGTAAGGTGTACCTTTACACTTTCACACTAATCTAGGGCTTTATTAATTAATTGAGGTTAATTTTCCTTAATTATCCATTTTAATTCAAATCCAACCCTAATTAATTGCAATTTTTGAGCGATAAAACTTGACATTCATAAATTCCTTAATATAAGGTTTAATATTGAGTAATGCGTGTCCTAAGCAAGTGGCCTAGGACCCATTCACCATAGGGTGAATAGGTCCTCACTTGCACCTAGGACCTAAATTCAAATTATGTTTTTGGAAAATTTTCAATGATTTCAAATGTATATTCAGATGTTGGCTTGTGATATTTGAATTTTGCGAATTAATGTTAAGATTTGTAGTAACGGAAGCAATATCCTTTTCCTTACTTAATTTGGGAATAATCTTCATTGAATTAACCTATTTTTTTCCTAGTATTAATGTTGTAATATGTTGTAACACATTCACATTAATCTTGGATCCCTTTTTAACAAAATGTACCTAATTTGTACCCTCTTTTAGGTGTTGTAAAGTTTTGTAACACACTTTAACACTTATCTAGGGTCCTATTAATTAATTGTGGTTAATTATAGTTAATTAGCCACTTAAATTAAATTTAAGCCTTATTTGTGACACCTTCCGAGGATCCATCCTAAAACCCATGATTCAAATTGCATAACATTTAATTGGGAAAATATGAGGTCCTAGAAATTAGTGCTAGGACCCATTCACTATAGATGGTGAATGGGTCCTCCCTTTATAGGACCCCCCTTTCTTTGTAGATTCTACATGGGTTTTTGATGTACTTTCATTCCCTGAAGGAAAGGTCCTAGAAAACAGTGCCAGGACCCATTCGCCCTAGGTGGTGGATGGGTCCTCCCTTAATGAAGACCCCCTTATTGAATTTCATTATGGTAGGATTTTAATAATGTTCATTTCTAGATCTAGAGTCAACTTTAATTGTTTGTGTAAAGAAAATTTTTCTTTTAAAATCTTTTGGGTTTTCATCTTTTACCTTTTTCAGCTTTGAGGAGAGTCTGTGCTTAAGAAAAGAAGATTGCTCCAAAAAGTACACAATGTGCCACTTGGTGGATACACATCTTTTATATATCACTTTTCTTTTTGAGCACGAGCTAAGACATGTGTCAGCTTGGCGGGGTTTTCTCCAAAGCCGTTCGCTTAATTTTGAGATTGTCTGCCCGCTCGACACATCATCTATTCATCCAAGTAGTTATTTTTTTGGAGAGGTATCTTCAGGCAAAGTTTTTCAGAAAGCGGTAGATGTATTGTCTTTAGGGTGGAACCTTCGTGTCGGTGCCATCAATCTGTATGATTGATCGATCATATTTTTTCTAGGCCATGTTAGATCCATTTTTTTCAGATTGTAATCTTTGTTAAATATCTAATTCATTAATTAAGCAGTTGGTACTTAATGAGCAAAGATTGTTATGATCTAATAAAGATCTAAGATCAGATCGTGGGCTATTGGGTGCAAGCATCTGGCAGTTTCTACTTTTGGAATGTTGGTGGTGATGTTCTCTTCTTCCAAGTATAAATAGGGGTTGACAACATATGCAAAGAAGTTTTTTTTAGTTTTCCTTAAGTTTTTAGAGATATTTTCAGAAGTTGAAAGTTTATAGAAAATAGCTATTCTCTGGCATGTTATATTTTTACTCAAACTATCATCGGATTGGCATCTAACCTTCATCTTTCAATTCATTTGATATAAAAATTTGATCTATTTAGAAGAAATATTTGAAACTATGCATGTTATGGCCTTTTTCAATTTCCTTCTTTATGTTTTCGTTGATGTTAAAAACATTGTGTTAAGCTTACTTTGATAGTTTGGGTAGCTAATTTTCATGCTATGGGCTTCCATGTTGAATGGTAGCTTTTAGAAATTAGATTGTGTCTGTTGAACTTTTCCATTTTCTTTAAGAGTTGTTATTTTTCATATTATGCCATAAAAAGAAGAAGGGTTTCTACAACTTCTGAATATTTTTGTTAACTTTTGGAGCTTTCTTATGTTTGATCGGACCTTAATGAGTGCTTCCCATGGGGATATTTGAAAGACTGCAATGTGCTTTTACTTAACCTTTGTTGTTCATTCTCTTCCCAACAATGAAGGGTTTGTGGAATTATGTGTCTATTATATCATTCATAGGAAATAATTTGAGGTTTGAAATATTGTAAAAGCTTTGGTGCATTGCCATTTTTTTGTTTTATTTTCATTTCCTTCTGCCTTTTTCTCCCAACACAAAAAAGAGATGGCTTTCTATAAAAATCCTAGAGGCATTGAGTGAAGCACAAATTAGTCCCCCACTTGTTGAATTTCCCACAAGTTTGTCAAAGAGGTGCAAGCTTTGATGGTCAACAATTTGAATTTTGGGGTTAATCTCTTGATTTAGTATAAATATGGGGTTAATTCACATTGTTTCTCCTAACAAGATCTAGAAATTTCAAGTTATCATAAGAGTACATACACCACAGAATTAGATCACTTCAAGAGCATTTTCAAAGGCATTTCAAGTAATATTATCAAGGTTTTATTGTAGCAATTCAAGATTATTTCATCATGACAAGGGTTTAGTGCATTCATGCATGTTGTTGAGCTAAGATAGTTGATGTAGCATTGAGGATCTACTTGTAACCATTGTTATACATCTTATTTTAGATCAAGATCCATATTCTTCATGGCCACTCCATGTTAGATTGTAGATTTACATTCCAAGACAACTTCCAAGATATCAACACTTCATTATTTCATGTTTCATGCTTCAATTTCATTATTTCATCATTTGGTTTAATTACCTACAAGGGGTTTGTCTTAGGAAAACCCCTATTCACTTACAATCAACAAGTTTTTCTTCCCTTGAGTGTGTGTTTGAAAATTTATAGGTTGAAGATCAAGTGGAGAAGAATTTTAGAGCAAAATTGTCAATATTGTCAAGTTGCAAGATTGATCTTCATAGTGCAAGAATGAAGAATTGAAGATAAAAAATTTGTTACAACTTTTTAGGAGTTGAAAACCAGGAATATGAGAGTGCAAAAATCAAGGAAAATAACCCAGATCTCAGTTTTAGAAACCCTAACAGGGACCCATTTGCCACTAAAGGCGAATGAGTCCTTTGTTCCCTTAAAACATGCTTCTTGTAGCAAGGTACACATCATTTTGAGCTATAAAACTCCCCTCATAGTTGATATAACATTTAGGGTTAGTCTCTGATTGTTATTTTCATCTTATCACACACATAATTGTATGTTTCATAGCATTAAAAATTAGTGGTTCATTATCTGATTGACTCATTTGGGTGAACCCTATATTTTTACATAAAACAAATATGTATAAATATGAGGTCATTTCACTAGCTTTTATCTAAAAATCCTAGCAATTTTTGTGAGAGAATTCCTAGAGAAATATTATGCAATCAAGAGAATTTTCGAGGCATTCAAGAGTAGATTTATTGAATATTATTGCATCAATCAAGATTCCATTGTCATATCAAGGATTTATTACATTATGCTATTGTTTGAGCTAATATGGTAATGTAGTGTTCAAGATCTATTTACGTGTTCAATGACATTGTTTCTAATCAATTTTCATGATCAATATCTACATTCATTAAAGCCAATTCATGCTAATTGTAGATCTACAATCCAAGGTTCAGATAAAGGTTTGGTGAGTTGTTACACAACATTCTTCATTCATCATCCCTTCATGCTTTTCTATTTCATTTCAAAGTTTAATTACCAAAATGGGGTTTGACCAAGGAAAACCCCCATTCCCTAACAAACAACATTTTTCTCTCTTTGATGTGTGATTATAGATTTTAGGTGGAAGATCCTCTAAAGAGAAAAGTTGAAGAAATTTGCAAAGTTGTCAATGTTGTAAGAAAAGTTGTCATTTCATGGAAACTCTTCTACATAATTTATTGCAGCTTCCCCACATGAGAATCAGGGAATCTGGGAGTGTAGACATGCCAGAAAAGACCCCAAAAATAAATTTCAGAGAACCCTAGCTAGGACCCATTCACCATAGGGTGAATGAGTCCTCAATGAGCTTCAAAAGGTGACCATTGGTGAAAGTTACACATTTTTATCCCCTTCCAGATCTGCCTTTTGATTACTTTTTCTATTAGATTTGAATATTTTCCTTCATTTTCATTTTGTAGCTTGCATTTTGGAGTTTTTTTTATTGTTTTGATCTTTCTCCCCAACGTGCTATTTGAATTTTACCCACGTCCTTGCAAAGATAGGAAATTTGTTGATTCATACCTTGATTTGACTCACCTTCTTGGTTGTTAGTCACTTCATTTCTTGGATCACATTTCCTTGAATGAAATTAGAGAAATAGGTGATTTTGGTGAACCCCCCTTTCATAGAATTTTCCCCCCACCTATTTTTCCTTGATTTAGTTTCTTTCCAATTTAATATTAAAATACATTTTTCCCAAAAATTCTACCAAAAATCAACTATTTCTTTCTGTTGTAGAATGTATTCTCCATTTTGATGTATCTCTTCAATTGATATCCTTATTGTTTTAAAGGGCATGAGGAATGGGTCGTGGTGTATGGCTTTTGAATTTTTATAATATTGCTTCATTTTTGGTGATGTTCTTTTATTTGTCAATAATATTTCATGACTTAATGTTGATGATTATTTTCCTAAGTTAAACATGATATTGCTATCTTTTTCTATCTATTCCCTTCTTATATTTCTTACACTTCTATTAAATAATTCTTCCAAATACTCTTCTTGGATAGATACAATTTTCTTTTGAGTTTCTAGGAATTCAAGGAATATGTCGCCAACTTGATTGTGATGTTTGATACATCTAGTCTGGTTATTATAATTTTGAGGAGATGTATTAGGTTTGGAGCCTCCATACTTCTACAACCCTCTAATAATCCATTTTTAGAGTTTCCATATTCTTTTAAGCTCTTCTCTAATTTTTTTAAAATTTGGCCTACTTTCTCTCAATGTGAATTAATTTTTTTTTGGATTTCTCTATTCTTTTGTTCTTGGTTTATTTTCCTTTCTCACTTTTGGAAACATCCATGTTGGAATGCTAAAAAAAACCCACATTAGTACACTCATCCTTTCTCTTCTCTACATTCTCCAATCTTCTACAGTATCTTTCTTCTCTTTCAATGTTTTTTCTCTATCTTTTTTCTTCACCGTTTTGGCATGTTATGTTATCTTTCTTGGTCAATTCAATTTCTTCCTTAATATTTCTTTATTTCTTCTTGTCTCTATTCACCATGGTTGTTTTTGGTTTGGTGTTTTACATTACTTCTTTATCTTTTCCCATGGTATTTATTTTGTAACATCATTTTATAGGTTATGTTGATCATCAAAGCTTGTGCCTCTCCAACAGTCTTATGGGAAATTCAATGAGTGGGGGACCAATTTGTGCCTCACTGAATACCTTTGAGATTTTAATAGAAAGTTGTCTCTTCTTTGGGATTTTGAGAAAAAGGGTAGAAGGAAATGTAAACATAAAACATAAAATGGCAATGCACCAACACTTTTACAACATTTCAAACCCAATCATTCCTATGAGTGATATAATTGAACACAGAACACCACAACCCCTTATTTTTGGAAAGAGAACAAACAACAAAGGCCAACAACAAGTGCATTGCAGACTTTCAAATCTTTCTATAGGAACTATTCATTAAGGTCCAATCAAACATAAAGATCTCAAAGGGTGACAAAAAAATATTCAAAAATTGCATAAACTCTTCCTCCTAATACAACATAATATAACAAAACAACAACCCTTTAGAAAAATAGAGAAGTCTAATGACATAGTCCAGTTTTCACAAGTTATTATTCTACTATATGAGCATACAACATGGAAATAAGCCACTTAAACTATTTGAATTCATCTTGCAAGACACAGTGTTTCATTTAGAATGAAAAAAAGGAGAAAGAAAGCTTGATAAAGGCCATACGTGCATAGTGTCAAAGATTTATCCTCAATATTTTGTGCTTTAAATATCAAATAAACTTTAAAACAGAGGTTAGATGCCAATCCAACAATAGTTTAATCTTTAAAAGATATAACATGCTAGAGAAAAGTAGTTCTACAACTTTCACTTCTAAAAGTAGTTCGATATCCTAAGAAAACTAAAGAAACTTTTCCTCAACAAAGCAAACTGAAACTTGGAATCCAACCCTTTCATCTATCACTACCCTTCCTTTATAGCCGTAGAAAGAGGAAATCTCCACCACAACACAAAAGTAATTATTGCCCGATGTTAGCATTTGATAGTACATGATCTGATCATAGATATTTAGTTAGGTCACAATAATCTTTTCTCATCAATTCTCAACCACCACATTAATGCTTTTTAGATATTTAGCAAAGATAGAGGTTTGTAAACGATCAAATCCTAGAAAACAGCTTGGAAAAAGGTCTAGTTGACTAATCACATCACCCAAGGGCACCAACTCAAAGCTTCCATCCTAAAAACCAAGAAAAGAAAAAGGCCAGCAAGCTTCAACAAACTCCCAAAAGATATCGCTTCATAAGAAGTGGAATTTTCCCGTAATGAAGGATGAGGTGTCGAACAAGTGAAAATTTTTGAGCTCATGAATATAGCTCCTTGAGAAAATATCCAGCGAGTTGACACATGTCCTGACTCTCTCCCAAAAGGAAGAAAAAATTAAAAAAATTCGTAGCCACCACGTGGCGCATTGTGCACCTTTCTGATTACTCTACTTGAGCGCAGGCTCATCTGAAACTAAAAACATTGCACAAGCCAAAAATCAAAATGATTAAGGAAAAAATGCTTCATAGTTCCGGTGACTCACAGGGGGTCTTCACTTGTGGAGGAATGAACCTAGGCCTTTGGTAAATCTTGGAGTTTGAGGAAAATGAAATGTTGCACCTCCCAATCTGCATCAGTCGGCAGGATGAGGGTACATATCTTCTTGTATGCTTTCTCTAGCTCGAAAACATCTTGGAAAGAGACAAATCCCCATCTGGAAGAAACTACTCCAAGGTGATAGTAGAGTCGATAAAGAGGAAAAATATCACGTTCAGTATCATCAGCCATGGGCGTTGCACTTGAACTTGGGAGTTTTGTAGAAGTTTAGACCTTGCATCGGATCCCATCCATGACCTGCTCAACTATCAACACATCTCCATTTGATGAAAGAAGGGGTGGAAGCCTAAAGTCGACCAAGACACTGAAATATTTCTTGATTTCATTGACCCATTTGTTCAGTGTTGATTGAAACTCCTTACACTTTCCTGCTAACCTGTGATAGTTGATGATCTCGTTAGCTTTGAAGGAGGTGACCCTCTGATTGGGAATCCCTACACTTTTTAGGTCCTTATCAGTGGCTATACATAACTTAGAAATGAAGCCTTTTGATTTTTCCACTCGGGGTGAGCATGTTTGCATAAAATGATAGACCATCAGGCCAACCTTAACATTCTATTCTCGAGCATCTCTTAAGAACTATAAAGTGGGCCTGAGAATGGAAACAACAACTATGATCCACTCCCAATGTGTGGATATCAACTTCTTCATTATCAGGAGGGCTTTAGATTCTCGTGCAGTAGCGAGCTCCTAGTTAAACTAAGCCTCTCTTTCTCTCACACTTTCCCCCATTTGACTTCTTTCTCTAAGGGCATTTGTCAATTCCGAGCTCAGCCTTTCGATCTCCCATTTTGACTCTTCTGCTTCCACATGGGCCTTTCGAAGATCATCAAAAGTTTGAGATTGAACAATATCCAACTCTCTTTTCATATTTTCCTGAGTGTGTTGGTACTCAATATTCATTTGGCGCTCAATAATCAACTCACCTTTCAATTTTTCAATTTCAGCATGGAGTTGATCCTATTTACTCTAAGCATTTGCAAGTAACTTAGATGTTTCTCCTTGCTGACCTTGAATTTTCCTTACATGGGTCATCTCAACATCTCTGGCTCTGATCTTTCTCTATAACCTACTCACTATTTTCTTCACATTTACTAACTCTTCCTCGCACTTCAACTTTTTGTCCAGCCTCTCGTAATTTGCATATACTACCTTCTGAGTGGCCTTACCCAGGATGACTTTGTTGTGTGGGAAAGTTTCTTTGAAATCCAAACCCATGGCATGGATGTCATAATCCTCCATCTTCATCTTTCCTTTAGGCTTGGACATGAGAAAATTCATAGTAGTGATTAGTAGAGAGTTTGGACCTTCATTGAAGCAAGCTTCAATCTTCTTGGTGGCGGGAAACTTGACATTCTATAACAATATTTTCTTCTAAGTTCTAGTATGCCAGGCCTTCTTGGTAGATCAAAATGGCCTTTGAGAGTCTGAGGGACATTGATGCTCTATGCTATAATGGAAGCACTGGGAGGGAGTCCTAAAAGGGTGATAAAAGGGGAGATTTTGGATGTATGAGCATGCATGGATGCAAAAGGGAGCATTATCATTGAAAAAGGCGAGATGCCAAATTGAGATTGGGTAGGGGAAAGACCAATTGGGGTAAAAAGATAAATGGGCTGAAGGAGAGGTTCCTTCCCCAAAGTGGATGGGCCGGGAGAGATGGGTAACATGGAGGTTTTTGTTATCTCCTAGAAATGCACCCTATGCAAAGTTGTAAAAACTGAGCTTTCTAGAGAAACATGGGATCATTTCAAGGCTGTGGGTCACCTAAGATTGAAATGAACCTCTGGAGAAGGCTGGTTTCCTTTGGTGTCACCTAAACTAATGATTTTGTAAAGGGAAAGGGAGAAGGAGTACATAAATTAAACTAAATTATGGTGATACACCGAGTTTGATGAGATCAATGGAATACTTAGAGTGCACTTGAAATTTGTCAATGATCAGAAGGATACACATTAAATTCTATGAGCTACGCATTAATATGTCACAAATAGGATTTATGCACACACTTTTTCAATAAAGGAAAATACTTTCACATAATAGAAACTATGTGTGATTATGTAAACACAGCTTTGTGATTCATGTAATGATGCTTTTTACAAAGGAGGGCATGAAACACCAAAATAAAGTTATAAAGGAATAAAAAGAATTCACAAGATAACTTGATTATTAACCTGAAATTCACAACACTTTGCAAGAACAATAATGGAAAACTGAAGCATCAACAGAGGTCAAGGCAACTCTGTACTTTATATTCCAAAATCGAAGTGAGTTACAAAACATACACCATCTGAGAGAAGATTGCTAAAAATCACTAACTCTTTTGAATGTATTATCCAAACTCCTTACAAAAAGGAAAAAAATTCCTTATATATCAAAAGTGTGTCAGCCCCTTAGGGTTTACAAAATATCAGTCCCTAGAAAAATCTATCCTTAGATCTTTCAGTTGAAATTAATGTTGCACTCCTGCATGTCCTTGTTGTCCATGTCGGTGAAGGAGTCGCTTCCATGAATGGTCCTCTTCAGATCTTTCATAGCTACCGCATTCATTTCCTGGTTTCGTGTCCACTTTCTCACCTCCCTATCGAGTGCTTTGAATGCTCCTGAGCTCAGAACAGATACACGTTGCTTTTCATCCTGTTGATCTTCTTCATCCTGGTTAGACTACCACGGCTTGCTTTTAGCTTTCCCTGATTGGTCAAGCATACTCCACATAGATTCTTCGGGTGGTCAAAAGCTCCTCCTATAGAATTTCATGTCAGTGAGACACTAATCGTGTCTCCCTGATGCGATTAAATCCTCCTGCAACCATTGGCATAAGATGCGACAGTCGGTGAGAGTTCATAGCGAGCCCAAAAGTCATATCGATATCGCCTCCTCCATCACTAAGACCTCACCTCTTAGAAATACCTTTTACCGAGCACATTCTCCCCTCTGAAATCTTTGTTCATTCCTTTTGATGAGACACTAAGTTGTCGGTGATTCATCACGATGACTTAACTTTCCTTGGGCGAGGCTCCCGGCCTTCGACGGGACATTACTTGGTCACCGAGACCTCATGGCGATGGCTTCAACTCCTGCCGGGGGCACTTCATATTGGGGATACCTCCTAATGGTCGCTGGGACATCTCACCGGTCTTCATTCCCTATACCAAAGCCACAACCCTTCGGTGAGACTTCAGTTGGTCGCCAGGACCTTATGCCGATATGAATCCCTCTCAGCGAGACCTCCTATTGGGCTCCTTATTCTTTTGGCGATGAGTTTACTTTCTCTTCAGTCAGGGAGACATCACTAGGTCGGTGAGACCTTGTACTAGGACCACCATCTCATACTCTTGTGCTACTCTGTCGGTGAGATACTTGGGTTGAAAAGACCTTACGCCGACCCCTTTATCCTTGGGCGAGCACGAAACATGTTGGAGAGACATCACCGGGTCAGGGAGACCTTCCCCCGACTTGAAAAATTACACTGAAGGCTCTCTTTGTCGGCAAGATCCTCTGCATCGCTAAGACCTTACATCGAAGGAAAAATCCTTTGGTGAGCTCTTTTTTCCTATCGGGGAGACCTCGCTATATCAGCAAGACCACTTATCGATGTCAAACTTTCTCAGTGAGCTCTTTGTTGTCGGTGAGACTCCTACCATAGGAAAAACACATATCAAGACGCCTCATCTCTCAGCAAGACCTCCTTAGTTCGCCATCATCTCTTGCCGAAGCTCCCTCGTCCGTTGGCAAGACCTTCGAGTGTGGGTGAGAGATCTTACTGAAAGCAAAATGCTACCACAAGACCCTTATCTTCGACAAGACCTAATGCCTTCGCCGAGACATCATGGCGATATCAATTTCTCTTGGTGAGGATTTGGCTAGTCACCAAGAGATCTTGGCGACCTGACCTTCCTTTTGGCAAACTGGGATTCCGTCGGGGTGACTTTCATGTGTCGGCGAGACTTCCTGCCGAGCTTGCTTTCCCTTGGCGATGCTGCTTTCCTTCGGCGAGACCTCATGGAAATGATGCCTTCATTCAACAAGAGCCCTTTGTTGGTGAGACATCTAGAAGGTCTTGGCGACTCCCTCCTTAGAGGATTTTCATGCTGAACTTTAACAAGGTAGACTTCCCAACCGAGTTCCCTATGACCTAGCATTAGATACATGACTTTTGTCCCTATGTGAATGTTCCATTTGGCCTTCTTGAACATCTGAAACACAATTTATTCTGCCTGATTAAACCCGTAGGTGAAAATTGGGCAACATTTCTAGCGACCTTTGTTGGATGTTTGCTTGCTAAAAATAGAAACTAGTAGCCAAAACTTGTCCATTGGGTATGGAGTCATTAGGAAGCTCAGAAAATAAATAAAACATCAGCCTTGCACATGGCTATAATTCATTTGAGACTCATAGAACACAACAGGTTGCCAAAAAATGACAAAATAGGGGAAACTAAAAGAAAAATATTTATTGTGTTGGAACAACAATTATGGAAAACATAAAACCTAACCTAATATGTACAATAGAGGAACTTGTCAGACTTGAGAACAAGGTTTGAGGTGTATCCCATTGACTGGGATAGGAAGTACTTCACCTTATGTTGTGGCCAGTTGATAAGCATTGTGTTCTTTGCAGTGTTTAATAATAAATGGACTTATCCACATGTTGTCAAACTTGGTGTGATGGCCTAGCCTGCTTTTCAGAACATCCCATTTGAGAATAGTATCACCTTCTTTAAAGACTTTAGCTATATCTTTCTTGTCAAATGTTCTCTTTGTTTGGCACTGATGATACTCCAAAACTTTCATTGCTCTATCTCTTGATTCTTTGAGCTCCATGAGCTCTGCATATCTCATGGACATGGGGTCTTGTTCCTCAAACATCTCCAACTAGTGAACAATGTCAAGAGCCAGAAGCTCTACAGACAAAGGAAATCTTGCCTCTTTGCCATAAACTAACATGTATGGTGAATTACCAATAGACCTCTTAGGAGTCACTTTGTCTGCCCAAAGTGCATACCTTAATTTAATGTGTCAGGTCCTTTGATTATCCTCCATGGTTCTTTTAATAATCCTAATGAGATTCTTGTTCGTGCTTTCAGCTAAACCATTACCCTGAGGGTAATAATTTGAGGATGTATTCAAATGAATGCCATGTTTAACAGCCCAATTAGTTAATCTTAATCCCACAAATGCAAGAGCATTATCAAATATGATAAAGTCAGGAACCCCAAATCTGGTGACTATATCCTCATAAAAGCTCAAAACTGAAGAGTCTTTTGCTTCTTTCAAAGCTATTACTTCTATCCACCGTGTGAAATAGTCTATGGTAGTGAGCACCCACTTGTGACCAGTATTGGATGGTGGATTAATTGGCCCAATAAATTTGATGCCCCATCTCATGAAGGGCTGCTCCACTTGAATTGGATGTAGAGGCATATCAGGCAGCTTTTCTTTTCTTGCAAACAAGGCACATTTGATACATTTTCTTGACCAAGCATATGCATCCTTAAATAAGTTGGGCCCGTAGTAACTAGCTCTCATAATTTTCCAAGCAGTTGTCTTTGGAGCAAAATGACCCCCTGCAGCTCCATCATGAAACTCATGAAGTACCTTTTCAATTTGATCACTATGAATACATCTTAACAGAACACCATTTAGATCCTTTTAAAAAAGAACATTATTTACCAGCATGTATGGTATGGACTGCAGTCTGAAGTATCTTCTTTTGGCTATGTTCAAACCTAATGGACACTCACCAGTTTGTAAAAATTGGGTCATGTCTTGAACCCAATTAATTGTTACCATAGGCACATCATCTTGAGTATCCTAAGACTCATTTGTATTAGCAAACACAACATCCTTTCCTAATTCATTTTCACTGCTTGACCCTATAGCAAGCTATTCACAGAGACCTTTACCTCTAATCAGTTTGGTAATCTTGATATCCACATCATATTCCATAACCTTAGTGATCCACCCTACTCTTTTTTCATTCAGATCTTTACTCAACAAAAATTTCTTCACACTTGAGTGTGCAACCAGAATATGAATTTTGTTATTGGAGATTAAAGGCTTGAATTTCTTCAGGCTTCTGATCACAGAGAGAACATGCTTCTCAACAAATGTATACCTCTCTTCGTAATCAACAAGTACTTTACTAAAGAAGGCTATGGGTTGTTTTAGGTTATCACTATTTTTATGTACCAGTATAGCACAAATTGAAGCAGTGCTGCCAAACGCATACAAAAAGAAGTCTTTAGAGAAATATGGATTTACCAGTGTTGGGGTTGATGCTAACGCCTCCTTTCTTTCTTCAAAACTACATTTTGCTTCTTTTGTCCAACTGAAAACTGCATTTTTCTTTAACATAGCTGTCAAAGGCTATAACAGGTTTGCGACATCAAGGATGAACGTTCTCAGAAAGTTGATTCGCCCTAAAAATCTCTGCAAACCCTTCTTGTGGCTGGGTAATGGCAACTCAAGTATGGATTTAACTCTTTTAGGGTCAATAGTAATTCCATCCTTTGATACTATATGACCTAACAGTTTACCTTCATGGACTGCAAAAATATTTTTTGTAGGATTGAGAGATATACCAAACTCTCTACATTTTTCAAAAACTTGCTTAAGGTGTGACAAATATTCATTAGTGTTCTTAGAATAAACTGTAATATCATCTAAATAAATCAGCGTAATCTTATTGATCAAACTTTGAAACACCATGTCCATGGCCCTCTGAAACGTGGCACCAGCATTAGATAAACCAAAAGGCATCCTTTTGTATGCCATGGTGCCCCACTTAGTTGTAAAAGCAATTTTGAACTGATCTTCCTCTTTAACCAGCACTTGATTATAGCCCGAAAAACCATCTAACAAGGAAAATCTTTCAGAACCAACAACTACTTGTAAGATTTGTTGCATGGAGGGCAGCGGGTAATGATCTTTCAAATATGCTTTGTTAAGATCCCTAAAGTCTACACAAAGTATTATTTCACCATTCTTCTTCCTAACCAATACAAGGTTAGAAACCCATGAAATATGCTTAATAGGAAAGACAATACCCCCTCAACTAATTTGGTCAGCTCTTTAATCATTAAGGGCTCCAGCTTAGGATTCAAGGGCCTTTGATTTTGTCTAATAGGCTTGACACCAGGTTCTAACTCAATTGTATGTTGAGCAATATGAGGATCAAACCCCTTCAAATCTGAATATTCCCAAGGAAAAAAATCATAAAATTCTTGGCATAAGGCAACAAAAGATTGTCTATCTTCATGTGAACAAATTTTTCCTATCTTATGGAGTTTACCTTTGCAAATTTTAAGTTCTTCATAATGTTCTTCTTTGATTTGCAAGCCAGCCTTACCCTTTTTAAGTTGATCGTCAGTACTGAAAATTGACTCTAAGGTAACTAGACCTTTGGGTAACTTATTTGTCCTCAGCTGTATGACTTGATCATCATACTGTTGCTTAAGTTTTGCTTGATTCACCATGGAGAACTGATCTTCTTCGAGCAAGAAAGAAAGAATCTATTCATCGCTGTCAAAAACTTGCCAGTGAATGTTGTTATCAGGAATTGATGGCCTGACTACAACCTTCACATAATGCTGTAATTTCTCTTTTCTAATGTCGCCTGGAATATCAAACTGTGCTCCAATGGCTGCAAGCCTACTAGCATGTTTGTTCTAGTTCCTTGGAATAGATACTAAGTTAAAGGTGTCAAATTCCTCAATCATATTCCACACTCTGTTTCTATAAGATTTTAGTGTGTCATTTTTAGCAACGTTCAGGCCCCTTATTTGATTAACAATTAACTCACTGTCCCCATAAAATTTCAAGTGGGTTATTCTTCTCTTCCTTGCCCACTCAAGACCTTGAACAAGGCCCTCATACTCAACAGTGTTATTAGAGCATGCAAAAGAAAAATGGAATGCAGAATAATACTTATCACCCCACGGAGATACAAGCATTGCACCTCCTCCAGCTCCATTGGTGCTTCTAGAACCATCAAAGAACATCTCCCAAAGTCCACCTTGTTGTTGTAACAACTGGCCTAAATCCTTCTCAAGGTTTGGAATCTCTGTGTCAGGCTCAAGCATGACATAGTTGCCCATACTAGCATCCTGAATAAGCCCATTTGGATTATCAATCATGTTCTTAGCTGCCCATTCATTCAGGAGTACCTTAGGTACACTCACAGCTTGTAACACTTGTGCTGAAGCAAGTTTAGTATTCTTTAGAACAACAGAATTAACATTAACAAAAGATGGCACATAAGGCTCAATGTGATCCTTGGAAAGGGACTCAGAAGTTATAGTTACCCTAGTACCATACCTAGTCCTAAAAAGAATATGGGACGAGTCTGAAGATAAATACCCTCCAATTTTACCTATGAAGTCTTTAGACAGGCATAAAACAAAAAATGGAGGAAAATCTATGACAAACACATCTTGCGGGATTGAAAAATTAGGACAGGCATGTAGCATAAGATTCATATTTTTAATAACACCTATAGTGTTTACTATTGTCCCATCCAATTGAAGTACTCCCTTTTCTAATGGCTAGTATTGTAAACCTAGCTAGTCTACAATCTTTTTTGGCATTACAGAGCTACTAGCTCCACTATCTACCATACAGTTATGGACTAACTTATCACCAATGATCACTGACACGTAAAAGGGAGGTGGTTTGACTTCTTTCCCTGCCTCTTTGCTGGGCTGTTTATCATTTTCTTGAGGATTATTTGTCAAAACAATCCTAACTTGACCTATTGGAGACTCAGATTCATTAGACATTTTCAAACTTGTCAAGGCTGACTATAACATATCCTTTTGACCTGGGATGACTAATGAATCCCACATAGACATCGTTACATTTGTCCTTTTCATACTATCAAGAATGTTAAAGGGTACTGCTGGGTTTACCTTTGATGTACCTTTATGCCAGCATGATCAGCTTGCAAGCATGGCTACTCCTTCAGTTGGAGTTGTTGATTTCCTTGCAAACCACTAGTCACTTGAGATGTAGATGGTTCAATAGCTAATGCCTTTCCTTTGTCAGCTGCTTGATCAAGCTCGAAAGATCTTTTCTTTGCCCTAGTGTTAGCTGCGATTGAGGAATTATCTACATTCAATCCACAAAATTCTTCACCTTGCTAGTTGAGTAGGGTAGCATCATTTGCAAACTGATCTTGGTGTTGGGGAGATGACTCATTAAGTGCATGTTGTTGTGAGCTTGATGCATTTTGTACCATCAAAGCTTGATTGATGAGTCCATTTGATCAATTAGCTTGATTGTGAGTTTGGTTATAGGGGTAACACCACTCATAATCTGCTGCTAAGTTATTTTTAATTAGGATAAGATCCTTGACTGTACTAACAGGTGCTGCAGCATAAGCCTGAAAAGGTCTTGTGTTCACATTCTGCCTTGGCCCCTGGTAATTGCCTTGGTAAGCTTGTCTATTACCTTGATATGCTTGTTGATGACCTAAACTCTGTTGTTGATAAGGCCTACTATGTGATTGCTGCTTCTCCAAGTTTACAAGCTTATAACCAAAAGTCTGTAATAGACTTTTGATTTCCTACAACTCATTTGAAGAACTTGGAACAACATTTTCTTGTGTTGCAGCAGCTAGAACAAGTGGCAGGGGTGCAAAATGTGGTATCTACAAAGGGATATTTGCATGAATCTCTGGAAATATAGGCATTGGTGGCTTAGGAGCAAGTTTACCAGCCTGTATTAGGCTGTTTTCAGCTTTGATTGCTACTTCAAATGCGTTTGGTAGAGAAACAACCCCCATTGATTGTATCATAACTGAAATATCATTGTTTATAGCTCTAAGGTAATATAGGAAGGTGTACTCAGGTGAAGGCCTCACCGTTGTAGGGATTCTATCCCAGGTTTTTTGAAATCTGAAATTGAAGTCATTCATCCGCTCCTGAGGGGCCCTCTTAATCGTAGTCAATTGTTCCAACAAGGACAAATTATCAGACCTATCCTGAAATTGTTTATGTAGCTTGTCTCCAAATTCATCCCAAGTTGCAATTGAACTGACTGCTAGGATCCTAAACCATTGCACAACTCTTCCTTTCAGTGAAGCAGCCAATAATCTCACAACAACATCCTCTTGAGTTATGTGATGGACTCCGCATAACGAAGCCACATCTCGCATGTGTTCAACTGGGGTAGTCTGATCTTCCCCAATGAAAGTTGGTAGACTTTTCAAGGCTGCCATTAGAATGTCATTGTGCTGTGCCAAATTCAAGGGGCTCCCTCCATTAAAAGCAACAAAGGTTTGATTCCTTGGAGCGGCCATTGGAGGTGGCTGAGGTGGATTTACTCGCACTCTAGATGAAACCAAAGATGGGACAGCAATGTGTGATCCCACAGATGGAAAAGTGGATTTAGTTCTTCTAGAAAATATAATTGTTGTTTCTTGCCTTTCTGTTGCTCTGTCTTGTATGCTTGGTGGTGACATCGGCAAATATTCGAAAGGAACTACGTTGCTCCTTGTCTGAACTTTTCTCATAAACTATAGAAGGCACTGATTATAAAATTCTTCCTCTTTATGGAGTCGCCAAGTATGCCAGAATGACTTCTGTGAAATACTAAACTTGCTGGTTGCATACCAAACAAGAGATATCAAGTGGAAAAAGTCCCACCGGGCATGCCAAAAATTGTTATCTCCTAGAAATGCACCCTATGCAAAGTTGTAAAAACTGAGCTTTCTAGAGAAACATGGGATCATTTCAAGGCTGTGGGTCACCTAAGATTGAAATGAACCTCCGGAGAAGGCTAGCTTCCTTTGGTGTCACCTAAACTAATGATTCTATAAAGGGAAAGGGAGAAGGAGTACATAAATTAAACTAAATTATGGTGATACACCGAGTTTGATGAGATCAATGGAATACTTAGAGTGCACTTGAAATTTGTCAATGATCAGAAGGATACACATTAAATTCTATGAGCTATGCATTAATATGTCACAAATAGGTTTGATGCACACACTTTTTCAATAAAGGAAAAGACTTTCACATAATAGAAACTATGTGTGATTATGTAAACACAACTTTGTGATTCATGTAATGTTGCTTTTTACAAAGGAGGGCATGAAACACCAAAATAAAGTTATAAAGGAATAAAAAGAATTCACAAGATAACTTGATTATTAACCTGAAATGCACAACACTTTGCAAGAACAATAATGGAAAACTGAAGCATCAACAAAGGTCAAGGCAACTCTGTACTTTATATTCCAAAATAGAAGTGAGTTACAAAACATACACCAGTTGAGAGAGGATTGCTAAAAATCACTAACTCTTTTGAATATATTATCCAAACTCCTTACAAAAAGGAAAAAAATGCCTTATATATCAAAAGTGTGTCGGCCCCTTAGGGTTTACAAAATATTAGTCCCTAGAAAAATCTATCCTTAGATCTTTCGGTTGAAATTAATGCTGCACTCCTGCGTGTCCTTGTTGTCCATGTCGATGAAGGAGTTGCTTCAATGAATGGTCCTCTTTAGATCTTTCGTAGCTACCGCATTCATTTTTTGGTTTCATGTCTACTTTCTAACCTCCCTGTCGAGCGCTTTGAATGCTCCTGAGCTTAGAATAGATACATGTTGCTTTTCATCTTGTTGATCTTCTTCATCCTGGTTAGACTGCCACGGCTCACTTTTAGCTTTCCCTAATGGGTCAAGCATACTCCACGTAGATTCTTCGGGTGGTCAAAAGCTCCTCCTCTAGAATCACATGTATGTGACACAATAATTGTGTCTCCTTGATGCAATTAAATCCTCTTGCAACCATCGGCATAACATGCGACAGTCGGTGAGAGTTCATAGCGAGCCCAAAATTCATATTGATATCGCCTCCTCCATCACTAAGACCTCACCTCTTGGCAAGACCTTTTACCGAGCACATTCTCCCCTCTGTGATCTCTATTCATTCCTTTTGATGAGACACTAAGCTGTCGGTGAGTCATCATGATGACTTAACTTTCCTTGGGTGAGTCCCCCAGCCTTCGGCGGGACATTACTTGGTCATGGAAACCTCATGGCGATGGCTTCGACTCTTGCCGGGCACACTTCATATCGGGGAGACCTCCTAATGGTCGCCGGGACATCTCACCAGTCTTTGTGCCCTATACCAAAGCCACAACCCTTCGGTGAGACTTCAGTTGGTTGCCAGGACCTTATGTCGATATGAATCCCTCTCGGTGAGACCCTTTGTTGTTGGCAAGACCTCCTACCGAGCTCCTTATTCTTTCGGTGATGAGTTTACTTTCTCTTCAGTCAAGGAGACATTGGTAGGTCAGTGAGACCTTATACTAGGACCACCATCTCATACGGCTGTGCTACTCCATCAGCGAGACACTTGGGTCGTCAAGACCTTACACCGACCCCTTTATCCTTGGGCGAGCATGAAACATGTCAGAGAGACATAACCGGGTCAGGTAGACCTTCCCCCGACTTGGAAAATTACATTGAAGGCTCTCTTAGTCGGCAGGACCCTCTACATCGTTGAGACCTTACGCCGAAGGCAAAATCCTTCGGTGAGCTCTTTGTTGTCGGCAAGACTCTTGCCGAAGGTAAAACACATATCGAGACCCCTCATCTCTTGGTGAGACCTCCTCTGTTCACCAGCATCTCTTGTCAAAGCTCCCCCATCCATTGGCAAGACCTTCGAGTGTTGGTGAGAGATCTTACTGAAAGAAAAATGCTACCCCAAGACCCCTCATCTTCGGAAAGACCTAATTCCTTTGCTGAGACATCATGGCGATATCAATTTCTCTTGGTGAGGCTTTGCCTAGTTGCCAAGAGATTTTGGCAACCTGACCTTCCTTTTAGCGAACTAGGATTCTGTCAGGGTGACTTTCATGTGTCGGCGAGACTTCCTGCTGAGCTTGCTTTCCCTCGGCGACGTTGCTTTCCTTTGGTGAGACCTCATGGCGATGATGCCTTCATTTAGCGAGAGCCCTTTGTTGGTGAGACATCTGGAAGGTCTTGGTGACTCCCTTCTTAGAGGATTTTCATGCCGAACCTGAACAAGGCAGACTTCCCAACCGAGTTCCCTATGACCTCGCATCAGATACATGGCTTTTGTCCCTATGTGAATGTTCCATTTGGCCTTCTCGAACATCTAAAACATAATTTATTCTTCCTGATTAAGCCCATAGGTGAAAATTGGGCAACAGTTTCAACTGTTTCAATGGGGGCCCTTGACAGGGTGATTAAACAGTCAATAGCAGTCAAAGTAGATGATGCTCGTTCAACACATGGGGTGACTTTAGATGATTCATTAAAAGTGTTAGGGGGTGTATTCAAGATTATCAACTCAGGGTCCTAGGACAAAGGATTCCTTTCCATGGGAGGAGATAGAGGAGCAACCAAAGATGCAAAAATAGGAAGAAGAGAGGGATCAAAACTTACCTGGGCTGCTATAGTCAGAACATTTTGCAAGGCAGACTCCACTTCTTCTTCCCCCTAGGCCGACATGTCGGGTGTACCTAGATCTTGGACCCATCTTCTCTTTGCATGATTGGAACTAGTACATTCCAACCTCTAGCAGTTGATCCTTCAGAAACTTGGCCTTCGACGACCGTAATGGATGCTCTTGGGGACCGTTGGGTCCTTTTTCCTTCACTTTGGGCACTAGGGGAGGGCGGAGCCTCTGAGTCCCTTCACCTCGATTCCCTCTGACTGTTGGATTCCCAAGGCTGAGAAGTGGATTCTTGAGGCCGAGAAGCTTGATGCGGAACTTGTTCCTCATCAATTTCATGGATGGTCTCTAGATTGTTTTTGTTGGAGTTAACCTATCAATTGTAAATTTCCTCAAAATCCTCATCATGTGGCTGAAAGTTACCGAACGGGGCACTTGGGAATCTCATCTCTTATTAGAATCTCCAGAAGTTTTCTTTTTTCCTCTTCGACCATCCGCTACGCTTCAGCTGCATGTTGAGGTATTTTCCCATCGGGACGTCTCTCTGATACTCCACTTGAGGCTCATAGAAATTAGCCATTTTGGTCAGTGGAATTGAATGAGAACCAAATCAATGTATACCTATGGTCTTTCCTAAGTCGTATTTCTCCTTCTCTCAAAATATTCTTGACTCTCATGTTTCAAAACATAGTGCTTTATCGGGTTGTAGTCCCACTTGTCACAAATGAGAACTAAGCCTAAGGTCGCTAGTAGATTTATGAGCTCACCCTCATCCTTCTGCTTGTTCAGTGTTACCTGACTATTAGTAATGGAGAGGGGAAGTGAATATATCTTTTTTTTATTTCTTTCGATGCCATAGATGTTTTCAACAATGGTTTCCTGATGAAATGTCTCCAGTGTGAAAACTTTGTCTGTTACAAATCTGGGGAGTTAGAAAGGCTCCTCGGTAAAATTGTGAAATTTGATAAATGTAAAATCCTCTCCTAGGAAATAATCCATCAGGGTTGGTGGATCTTTCATCCATTGTATGACCTCAGGAGAGAAATGACTAATATGTTGTGGCAACAAGTCTTGAAGCACTGACCTTAGAAAATGATTTACAAACCAATAATAATCCCCTATTTTTGAAAGAAGATGGGTCCACATAAAAACTAGTTGGAGACAACACCTTGCATCCAACTTAGACATTGGTACATTCCTCTCCAGCCACCCAAAGTTTTGATGCAAAATTAAATGAGCCAAGAAAGAAGAATACCTGAATTTAGACATAGTACAATAATTCTTCAACTATTCTAGTATGTTTCTAGCTATCACCTCAGCAAAATCATAGTACCTTTGGTTCTTTTCCCTCTTTAGTGCAAAATCCAGGCCAAATTGAAAATGGTTGACCTGCTCATCATTATCAAGTCCAAAAACCCTGCCAACATTGAGAACATAGATTGTGTGTCCTTGAATTTCTTATGTGACAGAGGAAAGAGGAGATGACTTCTCTTTGGTTGTTCCTTTGCTTTTTCCTCATAAAAATTTGTTTTCGTAGCCATTTCTTCCCTAAATATGTCCATCTATTCTTCATCAAAATGTTCAACACCCCAGGTTGTAGGGATACACAACATATCTCGTATGGCTTTGGCAGAAATAGTAACTTTGATCCTACTTCCCTCAATGGCTTATGTCTTTTTATTGAATCTTTTGGCGCATGCATTGACTAGCTCTAGGCATGGATGTACAGTAGGCACTATGAACTGTGGCAAACCACAATTCCAAAGCCAAGACACAAAACCCTCGAATGGTCCATGCTCTACCATTCTTTGGAACACACCTTCCCTAAAACTTTTAGGGTTTGCTAATAACTTGGGGTAGAAAACATTGTCAACTATATCCTATACCGCCTCTCTTGGGATGTGTCTATCAGGTAGCACCTTCCTACATAATTCAAAAGGTCATTCCTCATGTGTTGGGGAATTGGCGAATGAGTTCCCCCCAAAAATATCAGCATAACCAATCCTTTTGTTTGAAACTATAGCTTTTCTACCAGAGGTTGATGGCTCCGACATGGCTATATCAAGAAGTTGTAGAGAATTTCCTAAATGAAAACGACCACTTGCCTTTTTCTTTTTTAGAGAAACCTACTTTTGAGTGTAATTAATTCCTTACTTTTACATGCAATTAAGACTACACTGTTACGACTGGTCCATTAAATGCTACCTCCAAGGTGATATGTGTGGATATGAGATTTGTATCCCTTGAGAATGCCATTTTTTTTGTGAGAATGGAATTAGTACATTCTCCCTGCCGCCTCTCTTACAAATAAACTCATTGCATTGAAAAGTGTGCTATTTGCTATGTGAAATGTGCTAAAGTGATGCAAGGTACCCTTGAAAAGACATGACCATTCACTTTTCAGAGCTTAGCACATTAATCCATATCTTTTCTCATTAGTAAGTTGGCTAGTGCTGATGATGGCAAAGGACACACATCAACAATCGGCATACGAGAGCATTTACTTCCAATGCCCAAATTTATTTCTCAAGACATTCTGTCAAATCCTCTGTATGATTTATCTACCTTTCTTTGTTTTTCTTTGATATTTTCCATTTTTTGTTTGGGAAAAAATAGACTATCTGTTGGTTGGGTTCATTGGCTCAACTTTCTATATATAGCTATGCCACCTTATGCAATATTTATTCAAAAATATAGCCTCTTAAGTTTAGCACGCTTTTTGTTGTCTTTCATTCTACCATAGTTCGGTACTCTTTCATAATGTTTGCTGGCTTAGGCACTCCTATTCGGCTCCTCCCATGGAGGCAACAATACTGCTTTGTGGGAGAGGTCATTAGTGACCGAATTAAGTTCCTAGTGAAGAAATGCAACTTCCTTTGCATGGTTGCGTTCAGATGGGAAGTTGGCCAAAACTTCATTAACAACGAGAACCATCTCCAGAGCAACTGCAATGTCCTTTCCTACTTCATGGCCTCACTGCTTGACCTGAACGTGGAAAAACCCATGATAATTGAGTTGTGCCACCAAATGTTTGATCTTGCACTAATCGAAGGGCTTGGAAAGATAGTGCAAGTGGTCATCCCTAGTGTTGGTATCCTGACTGCCATGGATCTCCGCAGGAACGTGGACTTTGGGATAGACATACCATGGTTTCCCTTCCTTTAAATGACTTATGCACTATGGACCTTGAGACACATCACTTCTCTGATCAACCAAAAACCACATATCTGCTACTGTAGTACGGTGTGGAGCGCATTCTAGGACTTTCCTAGAGGAAGCACTTCGACTTTTTGGTGCAAAGTCGCGGTGAGTAGGCCTTGGGTCTGCGTCATGTGGAGCTCATGGGAGTTGTATTTTTAGCCCCTTTTTGCACCCTGACAGACAAGAAGAAGAAGAAGAAGAAGAAGAAGAACCTGATAACGAGCCTTTTTTACTTCCTGAACAACAGTTGGAGGCTTTTCTTTACTAGTTTTTGCACGTTTCCTCCTTTTAACATCTTTTTTCTTTGTAACTCTTTTTGGGTTTGATTGAGAGAGCCTCGTGTTTAAATATGAACCTCAGGCCTTGCATTATATTGTTAATTTTTTGATGAATATAATATAATACAACTTTTCATTCATTCTATGTTATTCTCGTATGGCTTATTCTCAAAATTTAAAACATATTTACAAATTTTTTACATATGGTACATAACTGTTAAATTTTTTAAAGAACTGCATGCTTTAATTGAATAACTTTAGATAAATACAATTCACAAGTATATCTAAAGTGTTTCCTTCCATATCTTTAAGTTTGTATGCATTCTTTTCCTTGCACACACTGATTCAGAAGGGACCCTTCTATAGCACTTCAAATTTTGTGTGTTGACCTGGTTTTGTAGTTCATTCATCATACTTTAGCACTAAGCTCCCCTCTTTGAATTCTGTGTTAGAGGTATTTTTGTCAAACCATCTCTTTACTATTGGTTGACAGTTGATCATGGCTCCATAAGCATTTTCTCTATCTTCCTTCAATTTGAGGAGTTTCGCTAGTCGTACCTCCATTCTGCTACTTTCTTCAATTTCCAGGGCTTTTAGTAGTTGTAAGGCAGGAATTTCTATGGAAATGGGTAACACTAACTCTTTTCTATACACCAATTCATAAGGGTAGGTCTTCAAAATTTTCTTGGGAGTAATCTAGCCCACCCACAAAGCAGCTCGCAAATGCTTGTACAAACCCCTTTGTCATTTCGACCCAATACACTAGATTAACCTAATTAGGTTTTTTTTGGTTGAATTTTCTAAACCATTTCATTGTGGGTAGTAATTCAATAAATTTTTAAGGAAAATCTCATGCCTGATAGGAAAATGTAATACCCATAATCTAACAAAACCTTAGGCATTGTCAGATATGATGGTCTTGGGTGGGACAAATCTATTTACTAGCTCTTGAAGGAAATTAACAATTTCCCCAGGGGCTATGTGGCATTCTTTAGGGCTAGGGCCTTCGTCCACCTTGTGAAGTAGTCGGTCACCATGATGATCTACTTGTGTCCAACGCTAGAAATAGGATTTATCATTCCAATAAAATCCAAACCCCATTGAGCAAAAGGTTCCTCAATCACAATTGGGCTTAGGGGCAAAGTGACAATCTTTCTTTTTCCAACAAAAATTTCCACTTGACAAACTTTTGCACCAGATGGTGTGCTTCAAAAAGCATAGAGGGCCAATAATACCCTGCTTGCATTATCTTTAAAGCAGTAGTATTGGAGGAGAAATTTCCACCCTCGGGACTACGATGGAATTCATTGAGAACTCTTTTCGCTTGTAACTTTTCTAAACATCAGAGCAATGCACCATCATAATTTCTCTTGAATAATATACCCTCAATTATTACATACCTAGTGCCTTGCAATCAGTAGTAACACCTTTTATGGAATGCAAGGCTTGTTGGGTAGTACCCCTTTTGCATATACTATGTTCGATCAACCACCCAAGATTCATCGGACTCGAATTGGTTCAAGTAGACTTGATCGGTCTCTTTTTTGGCTATGGGACTTGATTCCTATGCAATGTATTCACACAGACCTCTTCCTCGAACCAGCTTGGTTGGTCTAATGTACACATCATATTCTAGGATCTTGGTGATCTAATTTTCCCTCTTTTCTGTTATCTAACCTTTTGTGATATATTCCCGCACACCGGGATGTGCCACGAGAATAGTGATCTTATTGGCTGACACCAAGTTTTAGAACTTCTTTAAGCTTTTAATAATAGAAAAAGATTCCTTTTCTACAAAATTATACCTAGCTTCATGATGCAGAGCCAAGGTGGATAAATCACAATCTGACCAAAATAACTGCACTTCAACAAGGATTCAACCTTCAAAACGCCATTCAGTAAATCTACCCAAGACAACACCTAATGATTCTAGCCTCTAAATATCAACAAATGGGATTATCTTTTAGAGAAGGCCACAAAAATACCAACTCAACATCAATTAAAAGAAACCACTCAGACCCCAATACAATTCCCCAACCAATCACATAAGGTTTATTTGCAACATTATGGAGAACCATCAAACTGACCTATAGAAAGGCTACTAGAATTAGCCCTGTTTTACAAATGAACTACCTCACAAACACCTCCCCTTCAAAAAATGATACCAAACAGTCAAAATTCATGTGTCATAACTCCAATTTTTCAAAATTACTTGCTGCTACAAGGCCTTTAAGTCAATGATAAAAAACCCTCAAATTACACAAAAACACCTAGGGTTTTCAATATTTCCACAAATTCGGGCTCCAAAACCTAAACCCAAATATAAAACACGTATATTTAGGTCTGCATAGGCCTTCCACAACATTACAAAATTAATTTCATCACTAGCTCTCAAAACCTCCATTATCATGTGCTTCCCTTAACAAAAAGACAACAAAATAGTAGGTTCATCTCCTTTATTTATTTTCCAACACTCTAATCACGTATCCTACATTCTACATAGACTTCCTAGGGCCCATTACACTTGTTATAGTGGATACATTTGGTGTAAGGCCCCTTAAGACATGGTTTTTGGTCACAAAACCCCAAACAGGGTGTTCTCGGTCTGATGCAAGAAAATAGTGATTTCTAACACAAAACACTATCAAATTCCTTCAAGCTTGAAATTATAGAATGCTAATACATACCACCATAAGAAATGAAGGATTACATTACAAGATTAGGATGTACGGGTTCGTACAGATCTTCCAAATGTGAAAGAACTTAGAAAATGAATGAAAGTTCAGAGATTTCTTATTTTCAAATCTTCAAAACTTCAATCCAACATTATAAACAATGTTGTCATGCCTTTTTGAAGGTTCTACCACTTCAAACAACCAACCAACTTCCTCTCAACTAATTTTTAAACTCCTAATGACTGTTGGACGCCAAATTACACTTGTTACATATATTTGTTAACAATACTTTGATTCTTTTACATCATTTTTCCATTTGAACCCCCTAAACATTTGAAACATTTGTGATGGTCTATTTAGACCTTATTAAAATAAAATAGACTCAAGACACCAAAAATTCACCATATCCAATTTTGAAACATGGTTGTAGGTGCCCCTGCACCATACAACCCCCCTAAAAGAGATTCATGCCCCATGAATTGGGGTTGATACCACCATGCCCAAGTTTGAGTAGGACACCACTGTTCCATAGGCCATTTCCATTGTCCCATGCCTTGTGCTCCATGCTGCTTTATCCTCATACTCTACCCTGCAACACATGCCTTCATCCCTACACACAAACAATTGTTAGTCATTGCATAATTTTCTTGCATCTTTTCCTTATTCTCATACTTGGATATGTCCTCAACAACTAAGCCACACTATCCTTTCCTTACTATCCTTTTCCCCACTGTTTTAGCTGCATGTACTACCACTGTACCTACAAATTTATCACTCATTGTACACCCTGTACTATTAGATTTATTGACCTTTGTATCTGCAAATCTAACTTTCTTTGCAAACTCACTCTCCACTATGGGACACTCAATAGTTCCTATCAAAACTTTATCATTCACACTCACTGCCAAACTAGACTTTACCCCTGTTGCACCTGTGTTCTCTGTCCTATACCTGATTGCATATAAGAATTCTTGTTTTCTTCTACAACCTTTATCAACTCCTTCCTACCACACATGATAACCTTAGCTTTACCTTTCAAATCCTCTACAAGTGGAGTCAAAACAAAAGAACATCCATCCTTGACAATTGTATAAGTATTGGCCCTACCATCATACATGGCACACCTGTCAAACTGCCAAGGTCTTCGTAGGAGTATATGGCAACAGTCCATTGGGAGGATATCACAAACAACATTGTCCTTATAATCCCCAATCTGAAAATCTACCATAGCTCATTCACTAACAAAGATTGACCATCACTTAACCAAGATACCTTGTAAGGAAATTCATGAGGAATCCTTTGCAAGTTTAACTTGTTCACCATTTCAAATGACCCCTTATTTTCAGTTGAACCAGAATCAACCACAATTTTACGTACCTTTCCCTTGCTCTTGCAAGTGGTTTTGAAAAGGCTCTTCCTGTGCAATGTTTCTACTTCTTTGGAAGTCTCCAAAATTTGTTTGTGCAACATCAAAGCTTCTCCAACTTCAGGGTTTGTAGGATGGCTTGATGAAATAATTCTCTCCTCTTGATCCTCTTGCACAAGTTGAACCCTTTTATCACCTTTACTTCCCAGTATGTGCAGGATCATCATGGAAAAAATAGGCCCTTAAGTGGCAAAAAAATCAGAGTTAGGAAACTTGACGTAAAAATTTGAATAAGTTATCTATATTATTTCAAAAATATGTAAGAATAATACCAGTAGAAAATTTAATGTAGTTTCTAAACTACTAGGTTTTTTTTTAAAAAAAGATCTATTTGGTGAAAGTTTGAAATTTCAATGTAGTGGTATTTAAATTTCAGGGAAAAAATAAGAAGTAGGTGTCTGTCTGACCACCCTAACCACAATAAAATGATAATATTTTTTTTAATATTTTATAGCTATAAGTAGAGGACTCATGCCCTGATGTGATGGATATCTTTTTGTAATTTTTTTCCAAATAAATAATTAATTATGAATTTTTTATTACAAATTTTTAAAAAATATAAAAACTTGTATGTCTGACCACCTTAACTTGGTCAAAACTTCATGAAATTCAAATTTTCTTTTTTTAATCCTATAGTATGTGAAGCATAGAATGTGATGCATGTTTTGGATTCAAAAAATGTGATAGCATTTGAAAGCTATATATGTTTTTCAATCAGCCTATCAATCAGGACTTTAGTCATAATTTGAATAGAAAATGAATAATAATTACTTATTAAATTCAAAGTAAAGCATAATTTATATCGGTGGAAAGCTGAGAATCTCCTTTAAAAACCCTTTTTGTTTCATCAATTTTGGGTAAGAAAATAGTCGTTAGCCACATACCCATCATATTGCCACTTTTTGGCCCATCATGATCCTGCACATACCCTTCCACTTAATGAAGCACCAATATTTTCAGAAAACTTGTAGGATGGATGGCCAAATTCATTGTAAGTGTAACATCTACCTAAAAGCACATTGGAACTCCTACCTCCTCCAAATATTCTCCTTGTGCCTCTCCATCCACCTTTGAAATTAGATTGCTCTTGTCCTTTCATGTAGTCTTCTGGATTGTCATTGTTTGGCTTTGGATTAGAAATAGATCCTCTACCTCTTGATGCATTACCTCTACCCCTAGCTACTTTATCTTTCCTTCTTTTCATCTTCTCCTCCACCCTGATTTCCATTTAATAACATTCCTCTACACTCCTAGGGTTAGCCAAAACCAATTCATCTTGTATGTTTAACCTCAAACCACCCATATATCTAGCAACTTTTTCATCTTCATTCTCATGATGACCAGACCTCAAACTTAGTTTATAAAATTCCTCATTATAAGAGTTAATATCCATTTCTTTTTGTCTTAAGCTTTGTAATTTCTTAACCATTTAAACTTGATGAACCTTGGGTAAGAATTTACCTTTGAGTTTTGATACCATCTTGTCTCATGAGGTGATTTTGGACTTTCCTTGCTTCCTCCTCCCTAATTGAAAGTAGTCCCACCATACCAAAGCATGGCCTTGCAACTTTTTCTTTGCAATCTTTACCCTTTGCTCCTTAGGAACCTCATCACATTAAAAATGGTCATCTAATGCAGCAATCCAATGAAGTAACTCTTCATAATTTAGACTCCCACCATACTTTTGAACATCAATCTTTACCTTAGGCTTGTCATTCCTAATTTCCTTCACCACTTTGCAATTCTTTGATCCTCTGGGTCAAGCTCTTCTTCGATATATTCAAACTCATCATCTTCCTCTTCATTTGACTCACTCTCTTCCACATCCCTTCTTTTGTTTGTTTCAAAGGCTATGATTCTTTCCTCCAACTCTTTGATTTCTCTAGCATGTATGTCCTTCATCTCCTTCATCTCTTTAGCCATATCTTTGTTCTTTGTAGGCATCTTTGAATACTAAACTCTTCAATTCTTCCTTTCTCTTCACAACCTGCAAAATGCAAACAAATCTACTCCCTAATGCTCTGATAACACTTTGATGTAGAGATAAGGTGGATAACTCAGAATCAGACCAAAATAACTAGACTTCAACAAGGATCATTCAACCTTCAAAACACCATTCACTAAATCTACCCAAGACAACGCCTAATGTTTCTAGCCTCCAAATCTCAACAAATGGGATTATCTTTTAGAGAAGGCCACAAAAAGACCATCTCAACATAAATTAAGCAACCACTTAGATCCCAATACAATTCCCCAACCAATTACACAAGGGGGTGCTGCCACAATAGTGGTTTACACTTTCTGGGAGATCCTGATTTTTGTTGAAATCACATATTTTTAGAAATATAATGAGTTAATCCTTGAAAAGTTCTATTTAAAGGATTCCAATTGAATAGGTTTTGATCAAACCACCTTAGACCAAGCCCCCTTGGATAGAACCCCGCCAGTTTTAAACAATACCTATAATGGAGTCTCCTTTACACCTATCAAAATGATGATAAAAAACCACTTTTGATTTACCTTTTGGGGGATCAAATGAATTCATTTAAAATTTATTTTTTTGTAAGTATGTAGTCTTTATTATAAGCTTCCAAAAAAGTATAATTTTAATTATATTTAATTTGATTATTATATTTATTTTTTATTTCTTGTGAATGTAGGTTTTTCATCAAAAATCAAGCTCTCTGTTCTGCACATGTGGAAAAATAAAAGATTATCAATTTTTTATTTTTGAAAAATATGAGTGCACCAGATATTGGAGTTCTTGAATTTCGATACATATAAAAAAAGTTACATGTTATATGGTTGCACTATGTCTAAATTGTAATTGGTTTGGCTTTGAAACTTGATTAAAGAAAAAATATTCAATAAAAAACTATCACACCAAGTGGAAGCACTAGATATCGAAGTTACAAATCTAAATTCGAAAGAATTAGAATTTTATCCTTCATGGAAAAAAAGTTGTGTTATACAGTGAGTGTCACTTTTTAAAAATGTTGTTTTTTGAAGAAAACTAATTTTCGAGGGACATGGAAAAAGAAGTGCAAATTGATTCCAAAAAAATTGAAAAAATATATTTAGAATCTACAAACAAAATGTCACGAAACTCTAGTTTGCATCATCTTCAAATTCCTCACATTTTAGCCACTATAGGTGCTTGAAAGTGAATATTTAGTTAAAAAGAATTATTTCAATGTCCAATTTGGACAAAAATTGTAAACCAATATTGTGGGATCACCCAAGGTTTCTTTGCAACATTATGGAGAACCATCAAACTGACCTATAGAAAGGCTACTAGAATTAGCCCTATTTTACAAATGAACTACCTCACAAACACCTCCCCTTCACAAAATCATACCAAATAGTCAAAATTCATGTGTCATAACTCCAAATTTTCTAAATTACTTACTACTACAGGGCCTTTAAGTCAATGGTCAACTAAACCCTCAAATTACACACAAACACCTAGGGTTTTCAGTATTTCCACAAATTTGGGCTCCAAAACCTAAACTCAAGTATCAAACACCTATATTTAGGTCTGCATAGGCCTTCCACATCATTACAAACTCAATTGCATCACTAGCTCTCAAAAACACATCTCAAAACCTCCATTTTCATGTGCTTCCCTTAACAAAAAGACAACAAAACAACAGGTTCATCTCCTTTATTTCTTTTCCAACACTCTAATCGCGTATCCTACATTCTACATAGACTTCTTAGGGCCCATTAAACTTGTTATAGTGGATACGGTCAGTGTAAGGGCCCTTAAGACATGGCTTTTGGTCACAAAACCCCAAATAGGGTGTTCCTAGTCTGGTACAAGAAAACACTGATTTCTAACACAAAACACTATCAATTTCCTTCAAGCTTGAAAAAACAAAATGCTAATATAGGCCACCACAAGAAATGAATGGTTACATTACAAGATTAGGCTATATAGGTTCGTACAAATCTACCAAATGTGAAAGAACTTAGAAAATGAATGAAAGTTCAGAGATTTCTTATTGTCAAATCTTCAAAACTTCAATACAATGTTACAAACAGTGTTCTCATGCCTTTTTGAAGGTTCTCCCACTTCAAACAACTGACCAACTACCTCTCAACTAATTTTTAAACTCCTAATGACCATTGGAGGCCAAATTACACTTGTTACATGTCTTTGTTAACAATACTTTGATTCTTTTTACATTATTTTTCCATTTGACCCTCCTAAACATTTGAAACATTTATGATGGTCTATTTAGACCTTGTTAAAAGAAAATAGACTCAAGACACCAAAAATTCACCATATCAAATTTTGAAACATGGTTGTAGGTGCCCCTGCACCACTTCATAACCTTTAAGGGTCCTTGAGTGGAATACAATTTAGGATGCTCTCCATTATCTTCCTCATACTTTTGAGTGAGCACAGAAGATATGCTATGTTGGCCACTGTACACATAGAGCAGAAAGTATTTGGAAAATTCAAGGTTGAACAATATTGGGGATACAAAGATGGATATCTTTAGCTACTATAAAGTTGCTTTGCTTTTGGAGGTCCATTTAAAAATTAGGTTTTTCTTCAACATCGGTGTGATTGGTCTCACATTGCCTATGAAATCTAATATGAATCTGCTGACAAAATTGATCTTCCCCAAAAAATATTGTAGTCCCTTTTGGTTCACTGGCAGGGGTAATTCCGTTATAGATCTAACTCTTTCAGGGTATATTTCTATTCCCTCCTTTGATACCACAAAGCCAAGTGACTTTCCTCGAGGTAATCCGAAAAACATATTTTTTGGGATTCAAAGAAATCCTGAATTGTTGGCATTTCTGAAAAACCTTCTCTAGATGATTGAAGTGATCATCTTTTGATTTTGAAAAGACTGTTAGGTCGTCCAAATATATTAGGATAATTAGGTTGATCAATCCCTTGAAAGCAATATACATTGCTTGTTGAAAGGTTGTACCAAAATTCAAAAGTATGAATGACATTTTTGAATATGCAAAAGTTCCCCACTTAGTGGTAAACATTGTCTTATGTTGATAGGCTTGCTTCACATATATTTGGTTATAGCTTGAGAAACCATCTAGCAATGAAAATATCTCTGATCCAGCCACAGTCTGCAAAATATACTCCATCAATGGAAATGGGTAATGATCTTTTAGCGAGACTTTATTCAAATATCAACAATTGACACAAATCCTAATATCTCCATTCTTTTTTTAGACTGGTACCAGATTTGACACCCTAGTGGAATATTTGGTTAGATAAATGATTATTGACTCAATCAATTTGGTGAGCTCCTGCACTATCAACTCCTCAATCTTCAGATTGACTGGACTTTTCTCTTTTCAGACGAGTTTAGATCCTTCCACCAAGTCAATGGTATGCTGAATTATGCATGAATCATACCCTCTAAGATTATCATGGGTCTAGGTGATAACTCCATCATATTTGAAACATAGATCCTTTAGTCTTTTCTTGTCTTTGTGAGGAACTTCTTTTCTAACTTTTAACTTCTACCACTTCCGACATCAAGCTCTTCGTAGTCCCTAGCATCTGCAATGAACCTTTTCTTGTCATTTCTCACATCTTCACAATCAAAGAGATTCTCAAGGGAAATTAATCCTCGAGGAAGATTGTTCCCTTTTAACTGGATGAACTGCTCTTCGAGAAATTATGCTCCTAGTGGTGAATAGTCAGAAGTTGTTCGTCCTTTCTCTATGAAGACAACAACTTGAATGTCATAATCAAAATCTTTCCAATTTTCATCATTTTCAAGAATTGAGGGTCAGACAATGACTTGCACCACATTCTACTTGGTTGAATTGGAAATTGGTTCAAATTGTGAACCGATAGAAGCCATTGGATCAACAACATTGTTTTGAGATTGGGGAATAACTTTTATATTGAAGGCTTCAAAGCTCTCAATTAAGTCCCAAATTCGATGTTTATATGACTTCATCCTCATGTTTTTTGCAGTTGCTTGCCCATAGACCTAGCTCACCAGCAGCTCTAAATATCTAAAATCTTGTATTCTCTTTATACCCATTCATTCTGCAAGGATCAGGCCATGGACCAAGGTTTCATATTCAACATCATTGTTCGAGCATGAGAATAAAAAATGGTAAGCTTTGAGGGTCTCTGATCCCATCAGAGATACTAGTTAGACACCCACTCTAGAGCCAACTTTACACTTGGTGCCATCAAAATACAAGGTCCATAGACGATTACCACCTAGATCATCATATTCCTCCTGATCTTTCATTAATTTTAGAAAGACTTGATCATCGTTGAACATCATTGGTGCAGGAGCACCCAAGCTCTTCAAGGAACACTTCAAGAGACATGAGGATGGAGGGGTCATGAAGACCTATCAAGGAACTCAGAGCATCAATTATAACATCCTAAAGCCTATAATGGCTTTTGAAATGGTTAAAAACATTAAAGGAGTCAAATGTCCTAAGGGTCTTGATAAGGACCCTAGGACCAAAATGCTTTGTAAATGGAAAAATAATGTCCTAAGAGTCTAGATAGATTTTTAGTGTTTTAATCATGTTAATTAAGGTTGAATAATTCCATTTAATGTTTTTAAGGCTTTTTAGTTAGTAGGAGTTAATAAAATAAAAGTTGGAAAATTCAAATTTTAAACTTCCAACTTTGGGCGGGAAAGTGATTTTTAAGAGTTTTAGCAACTTTAATGTAATAAAACCAATTCCAAACGGTTTGAGCAGTTTTGGGATGGGTCTATAACCCTAAAGGAATCATTTTTATGGAGGTTGGGTGGCTGGTATAGATTTTGTACAGACTGCTACAGGAAAAAGCAAAAAAACAGCAATTTCTTGCATTTTTCTTGTGCTCTTTTGATGTTTTATTGATTTCTATTGAATATTTGATTAGTAGGATGGTTTAGGGACTTGTATCACTTTTTTTGAAGTCATTTTAATGTCCTGAAAGCAGCATCAATCAATTCTTTGTATATTATTTCTGACTGTCCTCAAGAAAGTGCAGATTTTTCACTAATTTTGAGGTTTTTCATGGATGATTGATCCATTTCAAGGTAAAATGCTGCTGTGATCTGTGAAATGGATCATTCCTAACATGTATCATATATATTTTACAAACTAATGTGCAGGAAAGAGGAATATCAAGGTGTACACCGAGTTGTAAAAGGGAAAAGTGCATGAAAATGGGTGCTAAGGTATAGCAGCAGGAGATCTGCCTTAATGAGGGGTGTGTTTTTGAGTTTGGATTGATTTATTATGTTGATATAATGGTGAAAAGTCAAAGAGAGGGATTTGGAAGTGTTTGGAAGGCCAAGATTCAAGAAGACCTAGTTTTTGAGGCAAGTTAAGGAGGGTTTTGTGTTTGAGCGTGTTAGATGTGTCATAGAAGCCTAAAAAATTGGAATCCTTGGTTTTGAGTCATTTTAAGGGACTGTTGAAAGTTTCATGGTCTGGGAATAAGTTTAGAGGGGGGTTGCTTTGGAAAAGTGGGCTAATTAGGCCTAGTTTTTGAGGAGACAGCAGATTTTGGAAGGGTTTGTCCAAAACAAGTGCCATCAAGAATCTAGTATGTTATGTATCATCACAAACCACATTTGGTTCAATCATTAGTTTGGAGGTTCCTTTGGAAAGTTTGAGTGCAAAGTCAAAAATCCTTCGCTAGAGGCCTAGTTGGGCTAGTAGCCTAGTCAAGGTGAAAAATTGGTTTTGTGTCTAAGTCAAAGGGTTGGGCTTTGAAATCATTCAAAAAAAGTTTTTTTGGGTCTATTAAGAGCATTCCTAGGGTTTTGGGTCCATAGGGAAATCAAATAAGTCATTTGGTGCATTATTGAGGCCTTATCTCCATACTGGTGCCTAGTTGGAAGGTTGAGAGTGAATCATTATTAGCCTTAAAACTTTGTGTTTCTTTCAAAGTCCCTAACCCTCTGCATCAATCATATAAGTTCCTAGCCTTATTGTATGAAATTTTTTGAATGGATCAGAGTCAATGAATTCGTTGAGTAGCACCTCTTCTTCGGGAGTTTGATCACTTGTATCTTCTTCATTTTCCAACATTTCCACACGATATCTCTCCTACTAAGAGATGGAGGTATGTATTGCTTCAAAGAAAAGGACTACATTTTCTACAATGTGTTCGGGATGCCAAGATTTAGACAAAATCTTCATCTTCACCCTGTGCTTGGTTCTCAATATTAGGTGGAACCAGTCGAGCGCTAAGTATCTACCAAGCTTCATAGTGAAATCTCCTAAAAGAAACATTCTGAAGACCGGGGGAATTTCTATCACTACTATTTCTTGTGTGACTGTTTGGCTTGGACATGAGAAGAGGGTTAGAGATAGATCTTTTATTTGATCGATAGTTGGAACCTTCTTCCCATCTAGTTGCATGATTTCTTTCTCAAGGGGTTTATACTTAAGTTTCAGGGCATTGACCACTTGTTTTGGGATGACATTTTTGTTAGCCCCTGAATCAATCATATTATTATGCAAATTTTTATCTCCCACAATAAGTTTCAAAAAGAAAGGTGTGGGCTTCAGCTTTCTTACCTCTTTCTCCTTTACATTTCCCACATCGTTCGCATAAGCTGTACTACTTTCATAACTTGAGGGGCTGGTGTGGATCCTTTGTCTTCGCTTTGGCCACACGATCGGTCGCATCCATCTATGACATTTTTTCTTCTTTCTTTAATGCTTCTTTAAGTAATGTTTTTTGTTTGGGAATAGATATGATGTCCCACAAAGATACATTGGCAGGAGCCTTCTTCAATTATTCCACCATCTTAAGCATTCTAACTGGCTAGGTCTTGGGCTTGAATGGTGGTATTTCTCTCACTTTCAAAAGAAAATGCTCCATCATGACTAGGCTCGACACCTTGCTTTCCTCCTTCTCTGGAAATGGTTGATTATGCAGTGGTGGAATAGGAGGGATTTTGGGAAATGGAACCTTCTTTTCTTGTAGTGGTGGTTGAAGTGGCTGAGAGCATGGAAAAGCTTGTTGCATGTATTCTACTAAGAGCCTTCTTTTGGATCTTGTGTTGTAATTCAACTGTACTCATGGGGCACTAGTCGTCAAAGCTTCATTCGTGAACACTACATCTTCTTCTTCCATCCATGAAAATAGAGTTTGATCGGGTGAAAGATCCAGCTCTTGCTCCAAGGAAATTCCTTGCATTTGTGCTTTGAAATGAGCATTTTCCATTTTAGAAGACTCATATTCGTCTGCATTCAGGAGCACACCCTTGCTTCTTTGTTTTGCTATCTTCTGTTGCATTTTCCTCCTTGGACAATTTTGGGGCATATGACTATCGCTGCATGGGAAGCACCATAGATTCTCTTCCTTCACCAAATTGTTTGGGCCTTGAATTAACTGTTTACTCGGGTTGTCTTTTACTATTTGTAGTGGCATGGTGACCATAACAATCTAGTTTGTAAAAATTGCCTGTTGACCTCCTTTAGGAGATCCCTGGTATGAATTTTGTTGATAAAATGACTTTCCCCCACCGTAGGCTTGCATGGTCTACTTGAAGGGAGTTGCTTGCTATTGTTTGATAATCACCAACTCATTAGAAAAATTCTACATGAGACTCTTCATGTCATTGATGTCTGTTGTGATTGAGGAAGAACTCGATGTGCTTGTTTGGGCAATAGGATACATGTACACAGACTATGGTGTATCCGATGTCAATTATGTAGCTAAAGCGCTTGCAGTAGCTTCTTCCCAAAGACCACCAGACTTTTGCAAATACAAGCATCGAAGGTCATGGCAGAAGCTTCTCGACATCAATTAAACTATTTTCCACACACAAAACCAACTCATATTCATCGGGCAAGATATCCCCTCGCATGGACGTTATCATCACTATGATGTCCGAGTTGAGGGCCTTCAGATAGAACATGAACTCCATTGCGGCATGGGGTCAAGTAGTCACAGGAATCTTTTGCAAGGTCTTATGAAACTCAGTGCTAGAATCACTCATGGCCTCTTGCAGAGCTCTCTTGATGGTAATTAGTTGTTGCAACAATGAAGAATAGTCTCCTTTCTTTAAGAACCGTTTGAACAACCTTTCTCTGAGTTGATCCCAATAGATGATAGAGCACAAGGCCAAAGAATGATACCAATCTTGGGCCTTTCCTTTGAAAGAGGTAGCTAATAGCCTCAAGGTGATGTTCTCCTCTGCTATATCCTAAAGGTGTTCGGAAGGGGTTTTGAAGTCTTCTCCAGAGAATTTTGGAATAACCTTGAGGGCATTAGTGGGTATGGTGGGCCATACATCTAGGGGTGTGGGTTGTCATAGTGGACTATTGCTATCCTAGGTTAGAAAATTTCTAGGCCCAGGGGGAGGTACATGAGCCATAGAGAAAAGATTCCTATGAATCAGGTATACAGGTATTCTAATTTGGAAGGTTGAGCCTCCAGGTGGAGTAGATAAGGATCTGGATATTGGGCTCTACTTCTTACTCTATTCCTCCTTATAGGTAATACAAAACCTGTAAGTCTCCTCCTAGATATCAAGGTAGGCAACTGAGAGTACTAAAAGTGGCCTCTTGAAGATGCTCTTGTTTGGACTCTGGGCATGAAACTTTTAGTTTCCTTCCTTAGCTTGATTTAAGAAATATTTTTCACTTCTAATCAGGTGTTCAAAAAACTTCGTGTCCCACTAGGCGTGCCAAAAAAGAACTGTTGATCATCAAAGATTGTGCCTCTTTGACAGTCTTATAGGAAATTCAGTGAGTGGGGGACCAATTTGTACCTCGCTGAATACCTCTGAGATTTTTATAGAAAGCTGACTCTTCTTTGGGGTTGGAGAAAAAGGGTAGAAGGAAATGTAAACATAAAACATAAAATGGTGATGCGCCAACGCTTTTACAACATTTCAAACCCAATCATTCCTATGAGTGATATAATTGGACACAGAATGCCACAACCCCTCATTGTTGGAAAGAGAATGAACAACAAAGGCTAACAACAAGCACAGTGTATACTTTCAAATCTTTCCATAGGAAGTGTTCATTAAGGTTTGATCAAACATAAAGATCTCAAAGGGTGATAGAAAAACATTCAAAAATTGCATAAACTCTTCTTCCTAATACAACATAATATAACAAAACAACAACCCTTCAAAAAAATAGAGAAGTCCAATGGCATAGTCTAGTTTTCACAAGTTATTATTCTACTATACAAGCATACAACATGGATTTCAACCACTTAAACTATTCGAATTCAACTTGCAAGAGACAATGTTTTATTTAGAATGAAAACATGAAGAAAGAAAGCTTGATAAAGGCCATACATGCATAGTCTCAAAGATTTATCCTCAATATTTTTTGTTTTAAATATAAAATGAACTTTAAAATAGAGGTTGGATGCCAATCCAACAATAGTTTAAGATTTAAAAGATATAACATGTCAGAAAAAAGTATTTCTACAACTTTCACTTCTGAAAATAGTTATATATCCTAAGAAAACTAAAGAAACTTTTCCTAAGCAAAGGAAACTGAAACTTGGAATCCAACCATTTCATCTGTCACTGCACTTCCTTTATAGCTACAGAAAGAGGAAATAACTGCCACAACACAAAATTAATTACTGTCATATGTTGGCATTTGATAGCACATGATCTGATCGTAGATCTTTAGTTAGGTCACAACAATCTTTGCTCATCAATTCTCAACTGTCACAGTAATCCTTTTTAGATATTTAGCAAATATAGAGGTCTATAAATGATCAAATCCTAGAAAACAACCTAGCAAAAGGTCTAGTTGACCAATCACATCACCCAAGGGCACTGACTCAAAGCTTCCATCTGAAAAACCAAGAAAAGAAAAAGGCTAGCAAGCTCCGAAAAACTCCCAAAAGATATAGCTTCATAAGAAGTGTAATCTACCCGTAGTGAAGAGATGACGTGTCGAACAGGAGAAAACTTTTGAGCTCATGAATATAGCTCCTTGAGAAAATCTCTGATGAGTTGACACGTGTCTTGACTCTCTCCCAAAAGGAAGGAAAAAATGAAAGTTGTGTAGCCACCATGTGGCACATTGCACACCTCTCCAATAACTCTACTTGAGTGCGGGCTCATCCAAAACTAAAAACATTGCACAAGCCGAAAATCAAAACAATCAAGGAAAAAATGCTTCACGGGTTACATATTTTTAAGGATTCCCTTTCATAGATGCCCCCTTTTCTGTTTCCCATTCCTTTGGTGCATAGACCCCTATGATGATACTGAAACCAAGGAGTTAGTGTCATAATTTATGAAAAAAATCCTCTCTCCTACATATTTTGTCCAACTTATTATTTGAATTTTTCTCTTATTTTCCTTTGTACAACCTAACTCGGGTTACAATAATGAATCCAATATTAACAAGAGAAATGGGGAGACACGGATCAAGTTGTGAGCCCCAAATAACTTATATGTGTTATATTTATACTCTAGAGTCAGTCATACAAGAGGAGTAAAAAGTTAGTTCGAACAATGCATAAACTAGTTATCAGAATGAAATATACAAAAAAAATATTAACCTAAATCATAATACATATCAAATATAAGTCCATATATATATATATATATATATATTATTTCTTATTCATCATATACATATTCTATGGGTCTTATCCTCTTTAAAATCCATTTACTATCCTTCTATTATTTCCTATTCTATCTTTCTTCTTATCACTACGTATTTTGTACTACTTTCTTCTTTGTTACATTGTATCTTATCTTATAGAAATATCTACTTGGTGGAACATTTCCCTTACACTCTACTATTATCTTGGAAGGTGTCTTCTCAACTAGAATATCCATGACTACTTTTTGGAGGTTTGTGGTAGGATCTTCATGACTTCTCTAGCATCTACTTGATTCCCTACCAACAAGGGTCACCAACTTAGTAAAGGATATGATATGTAAGGTTTTATAAAATTATATCAAAATAGTATATAAATTTTATAATGTTATGAACTCTAATAAACATGTGTTCTAGTAATCCCCCTTGATGTTAATACGATACATCACTAAGTTATGATGTTTATAAAACAAAATACCAAGAACCCTAATAGTGTAGGTATTTTTTGAAAATGATAAATATAGAGACACATATATATTAAAATGAAGAATATATACCATAGATAACACCCAAGTCATCTTTTAATAATTTAGAATCCCAGCATTTTAAAAATGATTCTTTATATGAGGTCTTGTGAGGTCTTTAATTAGATCCTAGAATTCCTCAAACCACCCCTCTCCCCAAGTGCATAACATAGTGTCCATATGTCTTATATAATTCATTGATTTTACAATATAATGCCTAGACATCATATGTTATTCTTCTCATTTATTACATCTAGGATTTATCCATTAGGAAGTATCATTAACAAGAACACTTTTTATCATTAACAAGATTATTAATATCTAGTCAAAATAAATTTTGTTGACTTTTGATCAGAACTTATAAATTCACTAAGTAACATAATCATTATCATTTAGTATTTGATATTTTCACCACGCACAATATATTTTTTAATTTTCATACAAGTTTAATTTTCCAATAAAGTAATTTTATTAGCTTGAATACAAGATTAATACCAACAAAATATTTTAATGGTTTGAATACAAGTTTAATTTGCTAATGAAAATATTTTATTTGTTTGAATACAAGTTTAATTTTGTAATGAAAATATTTGAATGGCTTGAATACAAGTTTAATTTACCAATTGGTTTGAATACAAGTTTAATTTTTTAATAATTTTTTTTTATTGGTTTGCATAGAGGTTTAGTTTTCCAACAAAATATTTTATTGGTTTGCATGCAAGTTTAATTCGCCAAGAAAGTTATTTAATTATTCTAATAAAAGTATAATTTTCCAATATTTAATACAAATTTCTAGTGATTAAAAAATATTCATCAATTGAATTAATATTTTTTTCTTAAAAAAAAGGAAATTTACGAATAGAATTAATATTTTTTCCCATAATTATGCAATAATTGCTATGTTTTTATAGTTTTTCCCAAGGGGGGTTTCTTAAAGTTATCTCTCCATATGTTTTAATAGATTACAATCTATTAAAAATAATAGAATCTTTCATTAAATTCATAGGGAACAATGAACTTGATTACAAATTGAACATTTTTTATTGATAAGTTAGAATTTTTATTAAAATATTAAAAATAGATTACATTTTACAATATTGTGATTTTTAAATGGCAAGATCCATAACTAAAACAAGAAAAGAGAAAATTGAAGAAGCTTTACCTTTATCTTGAACCTAATAGAAAAATAAATAACTAAAATGACCATATCCATTGAAATTGTGAAACTTCTTATTCCTCCATAATCTAGGACCATCATGAATAATCTAGAAATCTATAATGATTTCTTAGAAGAGAGAAACCTTAAATTAGAAAATGGTAATGATGATTTTTTCTCTTAAGTCCATTAGGAAGGCAATCCATTATAACATTTTATTCCTTTGGAATATGAGAAAAAGAGATAGCCTCAAAATTCTAAGAGAGATGGAGGATCTTGTTCACCAAAGAAGAAATATTCTAAGAGGACTACTTATATTAAATAATAAAATTCACAAATAACTTTCCACCAACCCAAATAATAGGTCTTTTCAAGAACCGTAAAAATAGCTTCAACTTCTATCAGATTGTTAGAACCAATTCTCAAATTGCATGATAGAAAACAAAAAAGGACTATACCATCACTAACATTATCATCTCATTAATTCCACCAGAATTTGAGTTAGCTCGAAAAGAACCATAAATATTAATTTTGGAAAGCCTAAAAAGGGAAGGACACCACTCACCAGACCTATTGACCTTTTTAGAACTTAGATTTAAAACCAAATTAAAACTAAAGATTTGAAAGCTCCAAACATTTATTTTTTTTGAAAAAAAATTAAAATCTTGGAAGGACTTAGAAATAAAATAAAACCCCCTCAAATGAATATTTAGTAATGATAGTTTCCTATCTAAAATCTTCATCCAAACTTGTGAAGAAGACATTAATAATCCTAAAAGATTCTAAAAATATAAGCTAAATTAGTATATTAGTTTCGTGTCAAAACTATAAAAGTTTGATCAAAATGCTATTAGAAATTATGACATCTTCAATTGATTCAATATTTTGGCCAGATAAATGGAATTTGAGTTCCATAAATGAGAAGCAATCCATTGTGGAATATCACAGAGTTTGAAAATACTTTCAACTGAAAATATATTATATCTAAATAGCACGCCTTCAAGGGCTGGCTTAACTGGCACACTCTAAGGGTACACTCCCTTAGGTGGCTTGGTCTGTGGGTCCCATGAAGTGACATTTTTGTTCTCTATCATTTCCAAATTTTCGTTTTCGTTGGATTCCATCCTGTAAACATTCTCGCATTTTCGTTTTCATGTTAGTTCTTTTCATTTCGGTAGTAATTCATTTTACTCCCACATTCCCAGGGGATTAAATATGGTGGAATAAACCACTATGAATACCCTGCATGAAGGAAAATTGAACCTCATGAGTTTAACAAGAATTTTTTTATTTAAGCTTGTCCTAAAATTGTGTTTATTAGTTATTTCTGAGAGATAGATTAGGTGTGGTAGCTTAATTAGAGCGAATAATTATGTTTTACTAACTTTTTTTTATTAAATTATATAATAAAGCTTATATTATAATATAAAATTTTAAATAATTCATTTTAAAATATTTAATAATAAATATATAATGAGGGATTAGTTATAAAAATGTTAATAGAATAAAAATAATGTATATTTATTTAAAAAATAATAGTAATTATAAAAAATTTAAGTAAATGAAAAAATATAAAATAACTCTTAAGTAAATAAATTTTTTAATAATTTTTAAATAATTTAAATTTTTTTAAACATTTAATTGTATTTCAATTTTTATATATGATCATGACATACAAAATAGTTCTTAAATAAATAAAAAATTAAATAATTCTTATATAGTTTAAATTTTTTAAATATTTAATTGTGTGGCATGACACTTTATATCAATTATTTTATTAAAACTCTAGAGGTACAAGTATGTGGTTCTAATGGGGAGAATCATTATTGTTTAACATTTGCAATTTAATAAAATTCAAATATTTTATTATGAATGAATAAAAGAGAAATAAAATGATATTAAATTTGAATATCATAAATTTTCTTACAATTCATGTTCATTAACATGGACTATAGAAATATTTTTTCCAAGAGAATGGTTTTATGAATTATAATATTTTTAAAGTTGTTTATATTTGTATGTTATTGTTATTTTTCATTTAAGAATTATTTTTTCACAAATCATTTTAGGATGTGTTATTAATTAGTTTTTGTTACAAATGTTAGAAATTATAATTCACACTAATCAATTAAAAGTATTATTAGAAAATATTGATTGTTGTTGTTTTATTTTTTTTAGAGTTCTTTATAAGAGTTATTTCAATTAAAAAAATAACTATAAATAGAAATAACTCTTAACTAAATAAATAAATAAATAAATAATCTTGAATAGTTGTAAAGTAAATAAATAAATGGAGACAACTTGTTCCCCTACATGTATTTGAATGTTAGGATAGAAATTTTAGCTCAATCAAAGACTCCTAAAAAATTTTACCATAAAAAATTGTGTTGTGTATTAATGTTCTCTGTCAACATATTCCATTGACCTTAGTTAATGTTTATTTGTGATTTGCATGGGCTATTATCTAAAAATGTAATATGTCAATGGTTCCTTTTATTGTACATATTGTAATTATGATAATGAAATATATGGTTTACTAAAACTCTGGAACTAGTTATGTCATATGTTGAGGTAAAATTGAAAATATTATAAATTGATAATCTTATGTTCATAGGGAAAGTTTGAATTTGTAATTTTCACTTTCCCCTCTAGGAATATTTAATGATATACAACATAGGGAAGAGGATTTGAGTAGGGTTCTAACAAGTCAACTTGGTACTTCATCACTCCCAACAAGTAAAATGTTGATTTTGGTGACCATAGGGGTTTTGAGCAACAATTTTGGGAACAATTTGAGAGGGAAAATAATATAGAAGAAAGTATTTGTGTGCACATAAAATAAGAGATAATACACAATTATGTGCATATTTTAGAGATTGGGAATTCAATAAGTAATATACGTACCTAAGTTAGGATAATTATAAAAAAATTAAAAGAAAAAGAGAAGGCCACATGATAGAGGAGACAATATTAAGACATGGAAAAAAAATACAAATATAAATATAAATATAGGTGCCTTTTTGTTTGGTTGTGTTTTGATGCTTTATCATACAATGATTCAACTAACTCCATGCATTATTTATGATTGATTTAGAATTAAACATCATGATAAGGAAACGACCAAAGAAAAACATCAGAAGAGGATGAAATTGAAAATACAAAGAAAAGGGAATGAATGAGGAAAATTTGTGAAAGTAAGAAATTGAACACATAGATGAAGACATATCATGGATCATCCATTCAATACATTAAAGAGAAGAATTTGGAGAAGCAAAGGCAATGAATGTAAAATTTTTGTGCAACAAAGAAATTGAATCTTAGAGTTGAAGGTCACTTTGTTGCTTAGTCCTTTGCTGATGCAAGTCTTCAAACCTTACCTCTATCTTTTGTACTTATTTGGATTTTGGTCATGCTTAGAAGTATGGTAGGACTTATTCCAATATTATTCTTTGGCTATCATTGATGAAATTCAAGAACACAAAATAGAATAAGGCATCACAAACATGACAAATAAGGTACATGCAAATGCAAAATATGACATGCTAGTGGACTAGTGTAGTATAAAGAATCAACTTTTGAATATTTTTTCAAATTAGATTTTATCTTTTGTGATTGATTCATTGGTAGATGGATTCATGTGTCATAAGAAATTTCCTTAAATACATGTCCATGGTCATTAATTGGAAATATATGGCATGAGGTCCAATATGCTAATGAATATTTTGTGAAAAGTTTGACTTTTGGGGAAGAAAAAGGTGAATTTAAAGTTGGTAGACAATATCCCACAAAACAATCTAGTCCAAGGAGGCTAATTTTTTTGGATTGTGCAATGGAAAATCTTGAGGTGGCTTATAATGATAGATTACTAATGAGTGTTGTGCACTAAATGGATCACTGAGTATTTATGATGTATTTGAAAAATGGTATAGAAAAAGGTGTAAGTTCTATAATATACACTTTTATCCCTTCAATTACAAAGAATATCATAGTTTGACTTACAAAACTTGTGTGATTTGCAAATTGAATACTTCAATAATACACAGTTTAATTTATTTTAATAATTTAACCATGCATGCATTGAGGAAAAATGGTTTTGATGAAAAATTTTAATTAAGAAGTATATATTGATGACTTTGAGTGTATTGTAAATATAATAGAAAACTTAAGAGATCACATCAAACTAGATTTATATAAAGAAGGTACGTAGAAAAGACACAAAAAAGGGAACTTATAAAAAGAGGACATGAAAATACATGTTCAATAGATATATAAATGCATGATGAAATAATACAACTTATAATCATATTTTAAAATTGTTTAATTTTATTTTCGAACAAGAGAATGGACCCATTAATAAAAAAACATATATATATTTACATTTAAGAAACCTTTTGCAAATTTGTTTCGAAACTTCTCTTTCATATACATTGTTATATTGTTCTAATTTTCCCTTTTAACCATTCATCTCTTGAAAAAAATCTCCAAATTGATGGAATATCATTATTTTTGTTATGCCAAACTAATTAAGGATGTTAATTTAATGAATTACAATAGATAATTTAGTTATAAATTAGACTTGTCACTCCTTTTTAAGCACAAAATCTAAATGCATTACTATCCATTGACCTTGTAAATCCTCCTAGAATGAGAGATAATTGAATATGTGTGTTGTCTGAAATGAATGGAAACAAATCCTTTTATTCCAATACATAATAATTTACATAAGCACACACACACACAACTTTAGGTGAGAAAGGAAAAGGGGGCAATAGGCCAATTTGAATTTAGGCAAGTTGAGTTCATTCTTATGCGGATCACCCTATGATTATGGACTTGACCTAGGATAGGATAGATGGAATAGATCATGATAAACATCGAGTTTGAGAATCAATGCATATATTATTATGGATAATTAGAAGGATGGATCAAATGTATGAGAACATTAAGTGAGATTTTGTGTAGATAAAAGTGAGGTAAAATCTATGTAAATGTGTCTAAATTTGCATTAAAATATGGCATTTATCAAAATACATATATACCAAAACATTGTCCAAAAATAAATTTACACTTGCATTTCCATTTATACATGTTTTTCATGTTATTTATTTAAGAACTATTTTATTTCATGATCATATATAAAAATTGAAACACAATTAAATGTTTAAAAAATTAAAACTATTTGAAAATTATTAATTTTTTTATTTATTTAAAAATTATATTATATTTTTTCATTTACTTCAAAATTTTATAATTACTATTATTAAAAAATATAGATTATGTTTATATCTATTTTATTCTATAATTAAAAAAAAAAATCTACTAACATTTTTATAAATAATCCTTCATTATATATTTATTATTAAATATTTTAAATTATAATATAAGCTTTATTACATACTTGAATAAAGAAGGTAGTAAAATATAATTATTCGCTCTAATTATACTACCCTTACACCCAATCTATCTCTTAAGAATAATGAATAAATGCAATTTTAGGATAAGTTTAAATAATAGTTTTCTTGTTAAAATCCTGTGCTTCAATTTTCCTTCATATGGCGTATTCATAGTAGTTTATTCCACCATATTTAAACCCCCGGGAATGGGGGAGTAAAACGAATTACTACCAAAACAAAAACAACTAACATGAAAACGGAAGTACGGGACGAAATCCGACGAAAATGGATGTGTGAAAAGAATAGAGAATGGAAATGTCACTTCATGAGACCCACGGGCCAAACCACTTAAGGGAGTGTACCCTTAGAGTGTGTCGGTTAAGCCCGACCCTCTTTCAATAACAAACTTCAGAGTTCAGAGTAGTATAGCATTAAACGTGTATTTACAATACATTCTGATTCTGAGTAAATTAACAAGCATACTGGCCTGATTGAGTGCGGGAAGGATCGTTAGCAGGCCTTCCAGATTCCAGACAATCAACAGTGGATGATAAATTTGATTGTCCATAGCTATTCGAGCGAAAGGAATCCTTGTATTCAACCGCAGGTTTTAGTTCATTTTGCATCTTCAAATCAGTGCATGGGATATTATTACTGCAAGCCAAATAAAGTGGTTTGTCTGTGTATGTGCCAATGATCTTTGCATATGTCACGTCCGTTATAAACACTGCCGAGGTTCGATCAGGGCACGCCTCTTTATCGCAGTAAAATTGGTTGATATCAATGGAAACTCCAATGTTGGAAACCTGTATGTTGGAGAAGGACACATCTTTCACTGATCCACCTACTCCCTGTGTGAAAGGTTCGCAGAAACAACAATAAGAAAACTCTCACACCATCCTGAAAACCCAACTTTTAGTTTTACAATTGGAAAGAGTCCTGAAGAGATTTTTAACGCACCTGCCAAGTTTTGATGCGGACGGCGTAGGAAGAATCTACTATATTGCTGTCGTAGACGCTCACGTTGTTAACGCAGGCCTTCCTCCTACCTTTCCCCAGTGCTCCAGTACTGATATCAGATGTTTTTTGGTAGGCAATAACATTATGTTATTTTTCAGGACACCAACTTATGATTTTTCATGTGCATTCAACTTAAATTTCGTTCCTGATTGCATTCTTTTACTGTAAATATACGTGATGTTTAAACTGAGCATACCCCTCGTTTAAAAATTACAGTAACACTTAAAACATCTTTTTTAACTTTTCAAATCATGTTATTGTGAAAGTAGTAAGAATACCTGATACCATGACTAGGGCCGCAGTTGATGTTATGAACACGGATGCCTGAGCACCCTGTTTGTATTGACACGCAGTCGTCTCCTGTTCGTTCATTCATCATACATGCTTATTATAAGCATTTCTAACGATGTAGATGGCAAAAACAATTAAATGAAATTATGAGAAGCTGCAGATAATACACCGCATGCCATAGAAGAGTTGTGGATTTCCACATCGCGAGAGTTTTGAAGATGAATTCCGTCTGTGTTTTGGCTATTTTCAGGAGAGGAGATTGTTACACCAGCAACTTCAACAGAAGTGCAGTTACGAAACTTGAGGTGGCATTGCGGACTGCTTTGAATTGTTATTTCTTGTACGCTTACGTCAGAGCTTCCATAAAATCTCAATGACTACGAATTGTCAAGCAAGTTCATCAGTTAGTTGACTATTAAAATCAGTTGCAAATCGATAGAGAAAACATTTAAAGCATTATTAAATTCGATTGACTAACCGTCCGCCTGACACGTGGTCTGTTGCCTTTTTCGTTTTTACTGTCCTGTCAAGCATTAAATTCAATCGATATTGAAACCGTGGAAAAAAAAACAATCTGCTATATACTTTTAAAACATAAAAATTTAAAAAATAAAAGGAATGTATTTTAATTATGTGACATAGAATTAGTGAGGACGATGATATGTTGCAAAAAATAAGATTTTCAATTATGATATAAAATGTTTGTGAATTTTGTGCTCTTTTATTGATATTGTAAATTAGATTTAATAATGGTTTTACTTCTCTTATCTATTTTATGATGAAAAATCATAGAGTTTGATTCAAAATGTATAGAAAAAATTCACACAAACAAATGTGCAAATATTTCAGTCCTCATTGATACATGTTAATTAAAAGCCCACTAAAAAAATTCAAATGTACTAATAGTTGTCCACTTTATACCCAACAGTTACAAGAAAAAGGTACATAATTGGAAGAGTTGTGCAACTTTATTGGTACCAATAGTACATGATTACTGGGGCATATGTATTAGATCAGTAGTGCAAATTTTGTGGTGGTCAATGCGAACGGTTATCGAGACACTAGAGAAGAATATGCATCAGATGTTAACTTGAAATGACCAGTGGTCATCGTAACTACTCAAAAGTTGAAACAAAAGCTATAATCTCTTAAGTCGCATACCAAGAAACCAAAAAAAAAATGTCAAAATTTTACATACCATTTAGGAGTTTAGAGTGCACACTATAACTACTCAGAAACCGAAACAATAGCTATAAGCTCTTAAGTCACATACCAAGAAAACAAAAATAAATTGTCAAAATGCGATATACCATTTAAAAGCTTAAAGTGGGAGAAGTTAGCTTAACAATTATTGCTACCTTTTTAAAACTATCCACCAAATTTCAAATCTTCCAAAATTAGATATATAAAAAACCCTCCAACAAAAAACAATATATTAAATGAATCGATTAACCTCATAAATGAATTCGGAAAGCAGTGGGAGTACTTAGTTAGTTTATGGCTAATCGTGGAAGGCCACATTGGGATGTTGTGAAGAGTTTTTTCAGATATTTGAATGGTACTTTGGAGTATGCTTTGTGTTATCATGGCAACCTGATTGAATTATAGAAATCTCTTTGCATTCGTGGGTATGTGCATTCTGATTGGGTAGGGGACATTGACAATAGATGGTCCACTAGTGGATACATCTTCATGTTATTTGGTGGTGTAGTTAGTTGGATGAGCAAGCGGCAGGCTGTAGTCGCTTTATCTATTACTGAGGCAGAGTATATGGCAGCAACATACACCTATAAGGAAGCAATTTGGCTTAGACGTTTGTGTTACGATGTTGGGTTTAATGCCTGGCAGATTATTATTTATTGTGACAGTCAGAGTGCTATCTATTTGGCAAAAAATCCCACTTTCCATGCCAGGAAAAAGCATATCGATGTTCAACATAATTTCGTTCATGATATTGTAGAGGAAGGAAAGGTTAATCTTGAAAAAGTGGATACTCTAGAGAATGTCACTAATGCGCTGACAAAGGCTGTAAGCATATACAAGTATAGGTGGTGTGTCAGTTCGATGAGCCTTGGGGCCTATGATACTCAAGTTTGGAAGAAGCAAGTAAGTCCTTTGTCAAGTGGGAGCATGTTGGAAAAGATGCCTTAGATTCACTAGCTTGATCGACTTCTTGCAACAGTTATGTTTATTTCTCTATTGGCCTGATAGTTTTTTATTGACAGGACCTTGTTCTCAGTCCCATTGATGCTCTGATGGTCTTTGTATGTTCACCATTATGTCTTATTAGTGAGAAGTAGTTAGATTGTTAGGACTCTGTCTCATGTCTCTCTGATAGCCCAATGCTATGACTTGGTTGTCATCAATAAGACTTACTCTCGTTGAAGGGACTTTATCTCGAGTCTCTTTAATGGCTCGATGGAACGTGAAAGAAGCTTGTTGTTGGGACTTAACCTTATCGGTGGTACTTTTATTTGAGTCTCCCTGATAAACCATTGCATTGTGGCGAGCATGTTAGTGACTCTTGTCGATGTGACTTGGCTTTGTTAGTGGGACTCTATCTTGAGTCTCTCTGATGACCCAATAGATTTGGTGATTGGCCTGCAGTGATGATGTGCTTTTGAGTTTGCAATGGCGACTACCTGGAATTTACATCTGTGGTACATCCTCACATCGAAGCGATTGTGGGTGGGATCTCTTTGACAAGCTAATAGGCTTCATTGGTATGAATTCCTTATAATGGTGGGAGACAAATTATTGTCCCCCTGATATGGCAATGAGGTTGACTTGATGACTCATGGAGAATGCCATGGTGGGACTTGAATGGTGCCTAAATGGAAAGTGGTAATTGGTTGTTGACTGTTGGCGGTTGAATGATGATTGGCTCGGCAGTTTGAACAGAGATCAGATGGACTTTGTGCGATTGAAGAAAGCATGAAAGAGTCTCTTCCATGGCCTGACATGGTTAATGATAGTTGAGAACTAAACGGTTAGTTTCTTGGAACTAAAGTGACGATGGGTGAATGGTATACATTGCAACACTCTACAACGAGTATGCTTTTGATCAATTTGATGATGTTCTACATTGTATGCTATACGAGCATTGTAACATTGTGAGAGAACAATTGTAATTAGAATTTGTGTATGAGGTTGATCAGGGAAATGTATGCTGCTATGAACTAATACCTCAGAGTAGAGTCTGTAACTTTGTATGTAATTGGTTTACTATAATACAAAGTGACTTTACTTGGTGTGTGGGTTTTTCTCTCGTAAGTTTTTTCCCACGTAAATTTGGTGTTTAATTTTGTGTGTGCTAAGTTTTTTGTTCTATTGTTGTGCATCTGAATGACTATAACTCAAATTAAATGAAATCTTCTACACTTCTTTCCTAAGAATTTTTCATTTGGAAGGAATTTCCACACTAAGCTTTCCTTACACACTTTCTCAACACTTGATCTCGGCTTATGGACACGTGGTTTGATCCTTAGTAGTCGTTTGGGTTACTTCATCATTGATATGTTGTGACCGTTGCAAGGAAAATTAGCGATGGGTGATTTCAATGTTATGCCTTGTTTCCTTCACACCATTTTCGGCCATCATGGTTTCAAGTGGATTCCCAAAGTATGTATTAGAAATGGGTGATGAAATGTTTGAGTGAATATTCCCCTTATCATTGGCTCTTAGCATATCACCATTTCAATTGAGGGAGCATGGACCAAAATGGCAATACATGATGGTTGTCAGACAATAGATGACCAATGAGATCAAATGGCGATGTGGCAGCTTTTTGAGGTGTCATCCTCATTTTAGAGGCACAAGCTATAAAAGCAAGGAGCAATGGTGGAGGAGCATCATTGATTATGCTTTAAATCAAGAAGATCGATGAGCATGATTCAAAGTTGGAGGCCTTGTTGGCAGCTCGCTCTCTCGAGCCTTCTTTAACATTAATGGCTACACGCTCCAGTTGATCTACTTAATGAGGATTGTTTGTTGTTTTATTTCACCATTTTCAGCCATCGTGAGTTGAGAAATTGGTTTAAATCCAAAGAAGAAGTGTGCGAGTCTAAGGTAGGTAATTGTAGAGATATAGAAGTAATTTTCCTGGATAAGTAAGTTTCATACCTTCTCTATTTCTATTATGTATTAGTTAGAACATGAGCTCTAAATTCCTGGGGTGGTGAGGGTATAACTACCTGCAATTTCCAATTAGATTTATAAGAATTGTGTGGGTCCGAGGGTTTTGTTCTAAAAATCTAGCTTGAGAACATAAATTTGTGAGCTTTCCCTACAAGTGAAGGTTTCCTAGCTCTAGTTTTGTTCTCTATGAAAATGAGTAAGCCTAGTGAGTCTTTCCAAATAGTGAGGAGGTTTAGGAGGATTAGTATGATTGAACCTTGGGATGATACACCTGAAATTGAATGAGGCATAACAAGAGCTCCTACAAAGCCAAAAGAGAAGAGGAGAGCCCATGATAAGTGTAAGAAGGATGGTGTCAAGAGTACTTACAACATGAGGAGTAGGGTTGCGGTTCATTAACAAAATGATCCTGGTGGAAAATTAGCTGTCTTGCAGGCAGAAGAAAAAAAAGTACCACAATGCTTATGATTCTTATATGGGGAAGCATGATTTTTCCATGGAGGTTGGGGTTGGTCCTCTGAGCGATGAAGGTGATACTGACTCAAAGAATGGCCATTACCTTCTCACATTAGTACGTCAAGAGGATTCTGATGATGGAGAGGTAGTAGCTTCTCTAGTTTCAACAGAATCATGAAGGGGACGTGCATACTGTCAATCTAGAGAATTAGAGTAGCACCCTAGTTCCATGTTTTTATTTTTGATGACATCACTACCACAATAGCAAGTTTATCTTTTTCAACAAGTGTATAAGTTTTTGTCTTGGGTGCTAATGTGAAACACTTCTTTGGTTGACATGGACGTGAGATTTTGGTCCTACTACAACAAAGAATGTGCCTTTTGGAAGGTTGGCTGATCTTTTTCAACAGTTTACATGGGTTTTGTCTTTTGTAATTTCCCTCCATATGGAATTGAAAATATAACCATTTTGGGGAATTTATGAAATTGAAATGAAATTGAGTGATATTACTATTAGGATTTTACCATGTAGTTTTTGAGTCAAACTCATTTGACACACTATGGAAAATACCTCCTTCTTATGAAATTGAGTGTCAAATGTAAATGGGACTGAAATTGTAATTTGGCATGATGCTTGTTGCTCCCATGTTTCTATAAATGGGATTTAAGGGCCAGTTACATGGGTTTCAAATTTTGGGTCTCAGGTAGTCTAGGTTGACAACTAAGCTCATGTGTGAGCAGTTTATAATTTACGCACAAATGAATAAAATAGTATGAAGTCTAGGGTACAAGCTAATTTTTAATGAGCTTAATTAGTTTTACAGTAGCAACAGTATATAAATAAAAATGCTAGTTCAAAAGCACATTCTCTCTTATGTATCTTGTTTTCCAAATTATAAATGAAATGATTAAGGATTCTTTTGTTGTTTGCAATTTTTTTGGTTGGATGAATGATTTTATTTCTGCTTTGGTTCAAGGAACTCATTAAATGCTTAAATAAGATAATATATTTGTGAGGGAATATTCTAGGATTGCTAAGTAGTTTTTGTTTTCAACACAAAGAGTTGCATATTGTAATGCAATATGTCAATAGTCGACACATGTTGGGTTTGAATTGTTGATGTATTATAGGTTGTTTCAAGTGTGACTTTGTTACTTGAAGATAAAATATTGGTCTACTTGTCTAGTTATCTTGAATGTAGATGAGTTAGCCCTACACCAGATCAAGAACACAAAATGAGAATGAAAGTCATTTAAATAATTTTAACTACAACACAACATTACGAATTTTCAATTATTCCTCACTTTAGGTAGTAATGTGTTTAGGAGTCAGCCAAATCCTTGAGGGATTTTATCTATTTACATCTAATAGGAATACATCTGTCTGTCCTAATGTTCAAGATAAAATGATAAGGGAATATTATTTGGACATTATCAGGATCACCCTCTTGGGTTTCACAGAGCCCAAAGAGTTGAAGTAAGGGCCTAGTAATCCTTACTTGTTTGTTGGTCAATCCTCACCACTATTTACCATTGAGTTGTGGCGAATTCATAGATAGTGAATGATATCAAGTTTGGTTCTAAAAAATAACCAACATCACCCCTCTACCAAGTTCATAACATAGTGTCCATATGTCTTATATAATACATTTATTTTACAATATAATGCTTAGACATCATATGTTATTCTTCCCATTTATTACATCTAGGATTTATCCATTAGGAAGTATCAATAACAAGAACACTTTTTATCATTAACAAGATTGTCAATATCTAGTCACAATAAATTTCATTGACTTCTGATCAAAACTTATAAATTCACTAAGTAACTTAATCATTATCATTTAGCGTTTGATATTTTCACCACCCACAATAGATATTTTATTTTCATACAAGTTTAATTTTTCAGTAAAGTAATTTTATTAGTTTGAATACAAGATTAATACCAACAAAATATTTTAATGATTTGAATACAAGTTTAATTTACAAATTGGTTTGAATACAAGTTTAATTTTTCAATAATTTTTTTTACTAGTTTGCATGGAGGTTTAGTTTCCAACAAAATATTTTATTGGTTTGCATGCAAGTTTAATTCACAAAGAAATTTATTTACTTGGTTCTAATAAAAGTATAAGTTTCCAATATTTTATACAAACTTCTAGTGATGAGAAAAGATTCATCAATTGAATTAATTATTTTTTTCTCAAACAAAAAAGAAAAGAAAATTTACCAATAGAATTAATATTTTTTTCCAGAATAATGCAATAATCGCTAGGTTTTTATAGCTTTTCCCAAGGGGGGTTTCTTAAAGTTATCCCTACATATGTTTTCATAGATTACAATCTATTAAAAATAATAGAATCAAGATGTTACTTGAAAATATAACACAAGTACATTGATGGATAATTTTAGTTTTCATTAAATTCATAGGGAACAATGAACTTGATTACAATTTGAACTTTTTTTTGATAAGTTACAATTTTTATTAAAATATTAAAAATAGATTACATTTTAGAATATTGTAATTATTAAATGGTAAGATCCATAACTAAAACAAGAAAAGAGAAAATAAAAAATGCTTTACCTTTATCTTGAACCTTATAGAAAAATAAATAACTAAAATCACCATATCCATTGAAATTGTGCAACTTCTTATTCCTCCATAATCTAACTTAATCATGAATAATCTAGAAATCTATAATGATTTCTTAGAAGAGAGAAACCTTAAATTAGAAAATGGTAATGATGATTTTTGCTCTTAAGTCCATTAGCAAGGCAATCCACTATAACATTTTATTCCTTTGGAATATAAGAAAAAGAGATAGCCTCAAAATTTTAAGAGAAATGGAGGATCTTGTCCACCAAAGAAGATATCCTCTAAGAGGAGTATCTATATCCATTTTTGCTTAGAAAAAATATATATATCAAATAATCGGATTTGCAAATTACTTTCCTTCAACCGAAGTCATAGGCCTTCTCAAGAACCATAAAAATATCTTGGCTTCCATCAAATTGTTAGAACCAATTCCCTTTGCATGATAGAAAACAAAAAGGACTATATCGTCACTAATATGATCATCTCCTTAATTCCATCAAAATTTGAGTTAGCTCAAGAAGAACCATCAATATTAATTTTGGAAAGTCTAAAAAGAGGAGGACACCACTTATCATACCTATTGACCTTTCTAAAAGACTCCACTTTAAAACCAAATAAAAAGTCAAAGATTTGAAAACTCCAAATACTTTTTATTTGGAAAAAAATAAATAAAAAATAAATGCAGGAAGAAAAACTCAGAAAGAAAATAAAACCCCCTCAGATGAATATTTAGTAATGATTGTTTCTTATCCAAAATCTTCATCCAAACTTGTTGAAGAAGACATTAATGATCCTAAAAGGTTCTAACAATATGAGCTAAATTACTATATTAGTTCCGTGTCGAAACCATAAAAGTTTGATCAAAATGCTATTAGAAATTACGACATCTTCAATCGATACAATGTTTCGGCCAGATGAATGGAATTCGAATTCCATAAACGATAAGCAAACCGTTGTGGGATGTCAGAGTTTGAAAATACTTTCGACCTGAAATATATTATATCTAAAGAGCACTGTTTCAATATCAAACTTCAGAGTTCAGAGTAGAATAGCATTAAACGTGTATTTACAATACATTCTGATTCTGAGTAAATTAACAAGCATCCTGGCCTGATTGAGTGCGGGAAGGATCGTTAGCAGGCCTTCCAGATTGCAGACAATCAACACTGGATGATAAATTTGATTGTCCATAGCTATTCGAGCAAAAGGGATCCTTGTATTCAACCGCAGGTTTTAGTTCAATATTTTGCATCTTCAAATCAGTGCATGGGATATTATTACTGCAAGCCAAATAAAGTGGTTTGTCTGTGTATGTGCCAATGATCTTTGCATATGTCACGTCCGTTATAAACACTGCCGAGGTTCGATTAGGGCACGCCTCTTTATCGCAGTAAAATTGGTTGATATCAATGGGAACTCCAACGTTGGAAACCTGTATGTTGGAGAAGGACACGTCTTTCACTGATCCACTTCCTCCCTGTGTGAAAGGTTCGCATGAACAACAATAAGAAAACTCTCACACCATCCTGAAAACTAAAGTTTTAGTTTTACAATTGGAAAGAGTCTTGAAGAGTTTCTTAACACACCTGCCAAGTTTTGATGCGGACGGCGTAGGAAGAATCTACTATATTGCTGTCGTAGACGCTCACGTTGTTAACGCAGGCCTTCCTCCCACCTTTCCCGAGTGCTCCAATACTGATATCAGATGTTTTTTGGTAGGCAATAACATTATGTTATATTTCAGGACACCAACTTATGATTTTTCATGTGCATTCAACTTAAATTTCGTTCCTGTTTTTTATTGTTTACCGTAAATATACGTGATGTTCAAACTGAGCATACACCTCAGTTTAAAAATTACACTAACACTTAAAACATCTCTTTGAACTTTTCAAATCATGTTATTGTGAAAGTAATAAGAGTACCTGATACCATGACCAGGGCCGCAGTTGATGTTATGAACTCGGATGCCTGAGCACCCCGTTTGTATTGACACGCAGTCGTCTCCTGTTTGTTCATTCATCATACATGCTTATTATAAGCATTTCTAACGCTGTAGATGGCAAAAAGAATTAAATGAAATTATGACAAGCTACAGATAATATACCGCATGCCATAGAAGAATGGTGGATTTCCACATCGCGAGAGTTTTGAAGATGAATTCCGTCTGTGTTTGGGCTATTTTCAGGAGAGGAGATTGTTACACCAGCAACTTCAACAGAAGTGCAGCTGTCAAACTTGAGGTGGCATTGCGGACTGTTTTGAATCGTTATTTCTTGTACGCTCACGTCAGAGCTTCCATAAAATCTCAATGACTACGAATTGACAAGCAAGTTCAACAGTTAGTTGACTGTTAACATCAATTGCAAATCGATAGAAAAGACATTTAAAGTATTATTAAATTCGATTGACTAACCGTCGGCCTGACACTTGGTCTGTTACCTTTTGCCTTTTTTCTTTCCTGTCAAACATTAAATTCAATCGATATTGAAACAGCTGAAAAAAAGGCAATTTTCAAAAATTAAAAAATTAAAATTAAAATTTAAGGAATGTATTTAAATTATGGGACATAAAATTAGTGAGGATGATGATATGTTGTAGAAATAAGATTTTCAATTATGATATAAGATGTTTGTGGATCTTGAGTTCTTTTATTTATATTGCAAATCAGATTCAATGATTCATTTTACTTCTCTTATCTATTTTATGAAGAAAAATCATGAAATTTGATCCAAAATATATAGAAAAAATTCACACAAACAAATCAACAAATATTTCAGCCTAATAGAAAAAAGGCCCTAGTTACCATGTTCTTCATAGATACATGTTAATTAAGAGCCCACTAAAAAATTTCAAATGTACTAATAGTTGTCCACTTTATACCCAATGGTTACAAAAAAAAGTACTTAATTGGAAGAGTTGCACAATACTGGGACATTTGTGCATATGTACTTGATCAATTGTACAAATTTTGTGTTCGTCATAACTACTCACATGCCAAAACAATAGTTATAAACTAACAAGTTGCATACCAAGAAACGAAAATATATTCTCGAAATCGACATACCATTTTAGAACTCAGAATGCACAAAATTAACTATAACAATTATTAGTACCGTTTTCAAACTATCCACCAAATTTCAAATCTTCCAAAAATTGCTATATATGAAAAACCCTCGAACAAAAACCAATATATTAAATGAATCCGTTCACCTCATAAATGAATTCGGAAAGCTTCCACCAGACCGCCCCTTGTCCGTCTATAACACCGTTGCCGATTACAGTAATCCCGCGGAGCTTGGAGAAATTTATCCATTCTAATGTTTTGGATGCCCGCGTCCCCGGATTCAGGTGTGCAACTATATTTCCATCAACCTATCGAAGCGAGGGATAGTAAACCATAGTTTGGGTTGGTCAATGAACTACTGACATACATGAGCTGAAATATATCATGGAAAAGAAGTCTTATACCTTTAAGACGATACTTGAATTGCAAGGCCCGGAGAAGATAATGGGACCAACTAGAAAACTGTAGTTAGCTGGAATGTGCAGTGTACTGGACTCATTAGCGCAGGCGGCTCGCCATGCTCCCTCAAATGCCTGTTTTAACCACATTACCAACAGCACATTTCTGTTAAAATGTATAGGGTTTTAACACCTACTATGTTCGAGTACGGTGAGATTAATTCTGCGACACATGAAAATATTGCTAAATATTAGAAAACACAGAACGGAAGAGATATATAGATATTTGTAAACTATTCGAAAAAACCAGTAAGAAAGATAACCATAGTATCATCCGCCACTCCATTGCCCTTGGCGCCGAACGATCTCACGTCCACAATGTTCGAATTTCCGTCAGATTTATGAGTGAAAGAGGTGGGTAGAAGTGATTTGGTCGTGGCTGCTATTGTGCCCGAGCATTTCTCTCTCACGCCAAACACCAGTGCAATAACAAATATAACATATGCCAGTTTGGTTGCAGGCATTTTGTCTTTGCCTTCAAAGCGCAAAACAGTGCTATTTGTGGAAACACATGTTCACAAACTTCCCTTTATATAGAGACTTAGAAGAAATGATCGGGTAGTGGGAAGAGCTTACTAACCTTATCATGGAGGTCAATGAATTGACAGCCCCATGTCTTATGCCCTACACTTCTCTCGGCAATCAGAATCATGGGCCATACCAGCACATGGAAATCACGAGTGAAGGATTACATTTCTTTATATTTTAAGATTCCTCCTTCATCGATTACAATGTTTGAGATAAATGGGCCACATATTGGGCTACTTTTTAACAGTAAACGGTTTAGTTAAAGGTAAATTTCTAACCACTAAATTGTTTACTGTTTTCTGGTCGTAAGATCAAATAAACTTATTTTTCCTTAATTCTCAGCTACAAAAGTTCTGCAACGTAAGCGTTATGATATATTGTATAATTTGAATAGATGGGTAACTAATGATCACATCAAGACGATGAATAAAGGCCACATACATTCACATTGGGATGCTGTTGATTGAATAAATGAATATGGCCGCACAGAGCAATGCCATGATTGTCTAGTTGATTAGAATGGCTTGGGGTGTCAAAATGGGCGATTCTTTGGTTGGTATATTATATTTTGTCTGTAATAGCTATCATGGGCCGATTTCAGTACAAAAAATGTGGGGCTACAACGATTTTTTGTTGTTTCCGATTTTAGTTTGAAGGTTTCCAACTCAGTTACGTTTTCCTTCATGGAGCTGAGCATCATCTTGCGCCATAAGCGATACTTGGTGTCATGAAAGCGAACTTTTCTGTGTTTGTTTCATCTCGTGCTAAGCGCAAGTGGAGAATGTTGTGACTGCAATGGTATCTTCAAGTTTTCTTTCTTCATTTGCGTGGCTATAGCTAGACAAGCAGACCAGATAGATGTGTTCATGCACCTAAAATGGTTGCGATACTTTGCTTCTTCTTGGCCGTTTAACTACTCAAGATAATGTTAGGCCGTGCACGTCAAGAAAACAGAGAACTGGATGATTCACGAGATTTATAATGTATGGCCCAAAATGCTACGTTCAAGGACCACATTAACTATCTCAAACAAAGAATTCGCCTTATATTCTTAAAAGGTGGCATTGTGATAAGAAATAGTGGTAAATGGTTAAGTTATTTTTATTGGTGAAAATTTATTTTTGATTATTAAATTGTTTGATGTTTAGGAATATTTGATAATTATTTGTTTGTTTATGAGACTTTATATAAATTTATTCAATATCAAAGATTGTTTAAGGATGTTGAAAAAGAGCTTTCATAAGATTATTATTTTTTTTTTCCAATAACTTTGAATTTATAAAATTTTAATATATTCATTCATAATTAAATTTGACATAGTATAAATTCATCTCTAATTTTTTTATATTATTATTTATAAATTGAATATATATCAATTGGGGACAATATGGCCATCAATTTCTTCAAGATATATAATATTAAAAGGAACGAAAATTCATATTTTACAGTAAAATATTTATATACAAGTAGAATGTGATTAAATCAAATAGATTTGAGCTCCATGCAGAAATATGTGAGTGCTAGATTTTAAATTAGACTAAAACATCCTCAAATAAAAATTAATTGATGTAAGATCACAACACCAACTTCAAATAAAATCTTGTGATATTTATCCATCAAAAATTTGTTATATGTAATTCACATAGTAAAATTAGATAGAGAAGAACATCAAATTTTAAAATAATCTTTAACATCATTTCTAAATTATGAATTCATAAATTTATTTAAATAGTAGAATAAATGAATGGTCTATTTATGAGAACTAAAGCATCTATTCATATGCTTTTGCAAAATACCCCCTTGATAATTCATTAGTAATGAATCTTAGTAATTAGTAAAAAAATTACAATATAGGTTTCACAATCAAGAGAAAACTATATATGAGAATCATGAGTTTAAATTAAAAATTGGAGACTCTTGAAAATTAACTCCTATACTATAAAATAAAATTTTAATAAAATTCTAAATAAAGGCCTTTTTGATATTAGTTGTAATCTTACAACAACATTACTAACTAGAATATTTATGGTTGATTACTCCTGAAATTTATTTACAACATGATTAATCCTAGGTAGATATTAGGTTAAAACCAAATTGCCTTAAAGAAGGGGATTTATGAGTTTTTAGAGAACACTAAAATAAGTTTTTTATTATATCTAATGTGCTAAGGCTTATCATTTCAATAATAATCATAATATTAAAATGAAAAATATTTTATTTTGGTAACAAAAAAAGGGGAAAGGGCTCTAGAACCCAATCAAAGAGCATAACGAGGCCTAGAGGCCACAAAAACAAATCAAACAAAACAACAGGGGTCAAAGAACCAACCAACACCCTATAGAAAGTCTGACACCTAACAACACATAACAACAAAAACTACATACTAGCATAAAACAACAACCCTAAAGATAAAACGAAAACTAACTTTACAAAGGGCATGTAGGCCCATTAAAAATATCAAGAAAAAAACCAAAAAACACAAATCACCAGACCCAATTACTCTTTTAGAAAGTAGATAAGGTTCCATTCATTCTCAAGTTGTTCCATAGCCCCACGGTACTGATCCATCAATCTAGTCACACCTACATCAAGTTGCTCCTCCACATCTTGAGAGGCTTGTTGCTTATGATGGCCTTTCCTAGCATTAGTCACCCCACTCACCATTAACTTGTTGAAGGCCATATCCATCTTTTCCAGTTTCTACTAAAGCTCACAAATTTGTAAAGCATAAGGCTCTAGGAGTATAACATCATCCTGCATCACCTCACTCTTTTCCTTCATAGGTTGAACATTCAATCCCTCTGTGGCTTCCCTAACCACATCCTCAATTTCACGCTCACTATTCTAAATCCCTTCCTCTTCCTCATCCTTTGAATCTTTGACCACCATTTGATCATCACCAATGATTTCTTCATCCTATTCACTAACCATTTCTTCATCCTATTCACTACTTGTAGAATCATCTGAGAGATCTTCTCCCAACACAACCAACAACTCCTTTTTACTCAAATTAATAGGAGGTAAAGTTTCCTCTTCAAGTTCATCCCTAGGCTCTTCAAAACAATGCTTCTTCCCTTTGGAAAACTTTCCAACAAGCCTAGTTGACTGCCTCTCACCTCTCCCATCGCTAGAATCCTCCAAATTTCCTTGCTCCTTGTCATCTCTAATTTCAATGGGTACTTTTTTGGTAGTTTTTGGATCAAGAATATCACAATATTTCCTTTTAGTGCCATAATTTACCCATGGGGTTAACATAAGGCTCTTTTCCTTTCTAGTTTAGAGTAGTAGGGTTTAAGACAAGGCCCTTAATTAAAGATTGTTTAAAACTGGAAGGATCGGTAAGGGGCTTTTTGGTGAGAGGTCTCACAAAGGAGGCACCCACACTAGAAGAAATAGCTAGAGAAGGGCCAGGTAGGGGTTCTACATGAGGAAAAAAGGGCAACAAAACTTGTAGGGATACTGCCAAGATGTCTTGACAAGGGGGTAATAGTAGCAACATAATTATAAAGACATTGGATCAAACCTTGGTACTTGTGGACAGTGGTGTAGTGCCCTTCTAGAGTGAAATACTTCATGATATGAACACTAGCAACCCAAAAAGGAACTGGGAGGTACTCTCTATCATAGCAAATTTGGTTTCTCACCATTTTCTCATCACTTCAAGGAAGTTGTCCATAAATATCCAGTAATATCCATTACTAGTTTTGGAAACCCTTAGGCCACTATACTAAAGAACCATCATAGCTATTATCAACTTGGGAGACACATCAAACCCTATACTACCAATCTGAACTCTATCCTCTCTCCAAGAATTTTAAAACTTAGTAGTAATGTCATCATTGCATCCATGCATCACCATAAATAATTACATTATACTAGCCTCCTCAAAGAGCTTCCATAGCTCAACATTTTGTCATAAAGGAACATTGTTCAGAAAATGTATCTCAAGCTTGCAATTACATAGGGTATCATTCATCTGACAATGATGGGGGGGCGTGGGGGGATCCCTTCCCCATGAGGGGTCTGGGGGGATCATCCCCTCAGAAAAGGGTCCAGGTGTAGCGTGCCCTAGCGGGGGTTCGGGGGCAATGTCACAGAAAGGAAAATTTTATTTATATTTTAT
>VDFB02058242.1:149322269-149428525 GCA_007258455.2 Sequoia sempervirens
CTATTATTGGTTGCATTGGTGAAGGATAAGGATTCATGATGTTAGATTAGATGAATAGGGATTGAAGAGATGGGAACGGACAATTAGAAGGAAATAAAAGGTGATGAAAGGATAAATAGGATTAATTGGAATAAGATGGAGGAATGGACTTTAAGATTTGAAAAAGTTCAGATTGGGGTTTAAGTTAAGCTTAGATTGGGATTAGATTAAAGCTCAAATTAGGATGATTGGAGGATGTGATGGGATTGATTCTACACCAAGTTCAGGGGTTTTAACTAGAGGACGTAAGGTACTGACAATCAGATTTTTCTAGATTTGACAGTTTTTAAAATTGTAAAATTTTGCCATTTTAGGAAAATTCACATGAATACCTTTGAGAGTCCAATTTTTTACCAAAAACTTCCTAAAACTAAGGTAGGATGAATTGTCAACTAACATCCCAAATCTGAGACATGCATTATGAGTTATTAATGAAAACATTCTTTTTTAAACTGAAAAAAAAAACACTAAATTGCGATTTTGAGGGTCAAGATGAAAGTTTGAAGCCCCGAAAATGTGTCAAAACGGGGGCCAACCGACTAAATGTGGGTTGGGAATCAACATGCCACCTCATAAGTCAACCACTCATAAAATTTCAGCCCAAATGGACACCCAAGTCAAAAGTTATGGCCTCTGAAAGTTTTTGCATCAAAATCAAAATCCCTGAAACGAAGTCTAGGTGATTGGGATAGATGAACCGATGATGGATATGGACTCTAATGATGTTCTAAGATGCACCTATATGATTTGATTGAGGAAACGATGACTTGCAAAAAGTGTTGATGAATGGGAACAACGATGACGGGAAAATGGATGGTCTTCTTTTGGGAAAATTTTCCTATCTGGAGGGCAAGGTCGCCTATCTATGGGTCAGGTTCGCCTATCTACTGGGAATGTTCACCTATTTGCTGGGAAGGTTTGCCTATCTGCTAGGCAGGTTCGCCTATTGAAGGGCTGGTTCGCCTATTTGCTGGGTAGGTTCACCTATCCACTGGGCAGGTTCACTTATTGAAGGGAAGGTTCACCTATCTGCTAGGCAAGTTCACCTATCCACTGGGCAGGTTCACCTATCTAATTCAGACCCTTAGAACGAAGAAACAGACCTTTAGAATGGGTAAATGGACTACCAGATCAGGGAAACGAATGATCAGATTGAGGAAATGAATGATTGGATCAGGGAAATGAATTCTTGGAATGGGGAGACAGATGCTCAGAATGGATGAACAAAAGCTCAAAATGGATGAATGAATGCTCAGAACGAGAAAACAAACACTCAGAATGGGAGACTGACTCTCAGAACAAGGAGATGAAAGCTTAGAATGGATGAATGATGGCTCGAAACGAGAGAATGAATGCTCAAAATGCAAGACTAACTCTCAGAATGGATGAAAGGATGCTTGGAACGAGAAGAAGGATGCTTGAAACAACAAAAAGGATGCTCAAAATGGGGAAGCAGGTGCTCGGAACGACTGAACAGAGGGTGAAATTAGCTGTTTGACGGGAAGGTTCACCCAAGTTAGGGCAGGTTTTCCCAAGTTATGGTAGGTTCACCCAAGTTAAGGGCAGGTTCACCCAAGTATAGGGCAGGTTTGCCCAAGTTGAGGACAATGTTGCCTATTCAGTGAAAGATATGTGGGAAACAAATTCTCAGAATAGGTAAACGGGTGCTTGGATCAAGGAGATGGATGCTCAGATTGAGGGGATGAATAATTGAAATAGGGAATGGATGCTCGGAATGAGGAGACGAATGCTCAGAATGACTGAACGGAAGGAAAAAATGGTTGTTTAGGGGGTAGGTTCACCCAAGTAGGGGCAGGTTCGCCCAAGTATAGGGCAGGTTCACCCAACTAGAGAAACTGGCTAATTTGATGGTTGTTTGACTGATAGAGGGCAGAGTCGCCCTTGTTTAGGGCAGGTTCACCCCTCTATGGGGCAGGGTCACCTATTCAGTGAAAAATTTACAATTCTGATAGAAAAATGTTGGGAAAAGACTGAGACAGATGGAAGGTTCACCCCTATTCAACAGACCTGAACTTGACTTGGATGAAAACAGCTATGGAAAAGGACCAAAAACACAGCAAACAACAAGCAGTAGGCAAAGGCTGACTTGACTAAACAATTATGCACTGGTTTTGCATGAAGAAGATAGTTCAAGTAGCACAATCCTAAGATTAGTAAGAAGGTATGGCCAACACGGTCCTCTAACTAGGATGAACAAGGAAACTAGGGATTCCTCGATATACGCTCGGTATGTGAGGCACAACCGTGAACCCCATCCCATCACAAGCATGAGTTGGGAACTCCAATGAGATACTAAAGGCTTAGACCAACTCTTCACATCTATCTAGGTATCACCCTAGCTTCGACACCCCACCAGAAATAATGTGAGTGGATTAAAGTACAACTTTTTTTCTCCCCCCTTTGTATATCCCACCAGTATGTGTGGTTGGGATCGTCCCTTGGGGTGATGAAATCCCCAAGCAAGTCTCGTTAAAAAGAGGACACTAACCATTTTTGGCTACTCCCCAGGCTCACACGACGTGCAAAGGGAAAGCTTTAAATGATATAGCACCCCTTGGGTGACACAAAGAACTTTCAAACACAACAAACATTATGTTGACTCCCCCTAATTAGATCTATGTGCCTAGATTAATAAGAAAAATGATAAACAATCTAAACTAACAATGCTGAAAAGATCATTCTGGCAAGAAAAGTGTTAGTAGTTTGATCTTTATTCTTCGAAAAGCATGAAATAGCTACACCAATGTTAGTAAAAACATACACACTCACCAACATACAACGTTAGGGTGTTAGTATCTCAAAATGATAAGAAACAGATGCTAAAAATGAAGTTTAGATCATTATTTTACCTCACAGACACCTCTGTCTAGGTAGGTTCGCCTCTCTATAGGGTAGGTTCACCCCTCTGTAGGGTAGGTTCACCCCAATATGGGGTAGGTTCACCTATAGAGAAAATTCAAGGCATAAATTATCTGGAGCTCAGATGGGTGACACTGCAAGGTAGGGTTGCCCCTATTGAGGGCAGGTTCACCCAATTTGGGGTAGGTTTTCCCCTCTAAAGAGTAGGTTCGCCCAATTGTGGGTGGGGTTGCCTATGTTATCTACAAAGTCATCTCTTTGCAACCTGAACCTACAAAATGTTAAACATCAGAAAACGTAAAAGCAAGGGACCCATTTGTGGGTCCCACTGGACGGGCCAGAAATGTGATGCAATAAAGTTTACCTATACTAAGTGATGCAAAACAAAACGCAAAAAGATGGAAACAACACTAAAACACCTCAATGATTAGCCTAGTTGAACTCAAACAAAAGAAAAGATGAAAAACAACATATTTTACCTTTGTTCAAGTTGATCGTTGGTTGGCCCTTTGATTGTTGATAATGTGTACTACTTGATGGCAAGAGTGCTAAAAGTGGATACAAAATGATGAGGATTGAATGGAGATTCCAATGATTCAAATGGGTATTTTGATAATTGTATAGAAGGGATGCAATATGAGCTTGAAGATGCAATAATGGTGGATGAGATCTTGAATGCAAGAGCATTGAAGTAGGAGAGTTTGAATGTGATTGTGAATAATGCATAATGAGAGAATTAATAGAAATCCTCTATATTTAGGGAAGAATTCTCTAGAGAATTGAACGATTGATATTTTTCCAACATGGGAAAGATGAGGGGCTATGGTGAGTTGAGGACTCACAGGCCCTCGCATCTTGCCATGTGGAGGATGAAGTGTCACAAGGAAAAATGAGGTGGAGAGAGTACAAGTGAGGTGGAGGTACTTGCAAGTACCTTGGGATGAGGGTGATGGTGACAAGTGAGAGGACCATGGGAATGAGAGAAGTTGTTGGGATAATAAATGTGAATTTTAAATTCACATGATTGGGAGTATCTTGTGGATAAGACAAGGATCCCAAAAGGTAGGACTTTGACCCATGTGAGTGATGTGACTTTTCAATGATCACATGGGGAAAAGGAGAGTTCTTGGAGGAATAAAAGTGAATTTTAAATTCACATGGGGATAATAAAAGGAATTTAATATTACTTGGGATATGAGAGAGGTGACTAAGATGCTAATTGGACTAACTGATCAATAATTAGAAGACAATTACTGGCTAATGAAGATTAGGAGCCAACTTGCAAAATTTAGAGGGTGTAACACATCATAATCATGGATTAAACATATGCACATCCTTAATGATGAGATTAAGAGGTGGATTAAGATTAAGAAAAAGTGATGGAAGATGTGACATATGAGGAATTAAATAAATATGTATTATTTATTTAATTCTTTTGAGGAAAAGGGGAATAAAGGGTAAGGTATTTATTTAATTATTAACTAAATACCTTAGGGATTTAGAAAAATTAAGGGTATTAATTAAATAATAGCAATATTGCTTAATTGAAGCAAGTAAGAGGATATTCAGATGAAAAGGGATAAATTTGGACAAATGTAAGTGTCCAAATTTAGGTTTCTACAGTGGCGAATGAGTCCAGGTAGTGATTTTTTTGAAAAAAATCATAATTTTTTAATTGTTTTTTATGCTTTTTTTTTTTTGATGTAGGTCTAATATGAAAATGCAAAATTTTAGTAATTTTGAATGAAATGAAATGAAAAAATGCAAGCTAGATGAGCTTTTTCACTAATGAAATTTTGAAAACCTTAAGATTCCAATTAAACAATGCAAAATGTTGAACCATAGATTTTTCGGTGCTATGGCTCTCTTGCTCTATTAGGGTTTTTCACCTAAAAGGAGAGAGATAGGCCAAAAACCTAGGTGGTTCACTCAAACTAATGCAAGTATAATGGAAATATGAATGAAATGTGTCTAGCTGAGATAAACTAAATGCAAATAACTGATAAAATCTATTGATTATTAAGTGAAAACTATTGAAATGCAACTTGTTGGAAAACACATTGTGATATGAAAAAACACCTAGAAATCAATGGAATAGAAAATGTGCACCTGAGAACTTGATGGAGATTGGAAATGACATCTGAAATGTTGTTGATGCTAGAAATTTGGCCTACAAGGACTCATTCACCATTCTGGGTGAATTAGTCCTAGATTTGGGAAACTGTTCCGGAGCCCGTTTCAGACAAATGGGTATCCAAAACTACAGAAAACCCTATTCAGGCCTGGAAGTGGGACTCATTTTCCATCAATGGTGAATTAGTCCACTTTTTAATTTCAAAAAATCCAAAAGTGGAAACTGAAGCCCTCAATCTTCTCTTCGGTTCTTGACAGGTGTCTGCCTCTGAAAGTCTAATTTTTGGGTTTGAAAGTGATTTTTTGTTGATGTTTTAACTTTTTCAACAAGGAGATGTCTTCAATAACTTTGCAACTTGATCTTCAATGATTTCCAAGCCTCCAAGATGCCTAAATCTACGAACACACAAGACGAGAAGGAGAAATGTTGGATATTAGGGCATAGAGATTTCCCTTTGTCAAACCCCTTTTAGGTAATTAAACCAAATGAAGAATAAATATGAAGAATAAATATGAAATAAAGGGATTAATAACTTTCCATGATGATTTATCTTGGATTGCTGCAACAACATGAAAAATCTATACTTGAATTTCTGAAAAATGTTATCTTGGTGACTTGAGATGATAAAACCCTAACTTGTTTGACTTGAGATAGAAGAATGATAGATGAATTTAATGAAGAATGGTTCTAATTTAGGATTTAGAGACTTGATTTTATAGGAAGTTCACCTTATTTTCTCATTAATTTAATCCCCAAGGTCATCATGGAGAAAAATAAAACTTAAAATCCAACTTTTTCCTGTGCAAAACTCAAAAATGACCCAAATGGGACTAATTCAACATCTTGGGTGAATCAGTCCCACTAGGCAGGGACTCATTCACCATAGATGGAAGATTAGTCCCAGAGGGGCCCATTTTCTAGCTGGGTTGTTCGGGAATGAGGAAATCAGGTTTATATGGTGACTTTGTTGGGTATTTCATCAAATTATGCCTCAGGATGCACAATATGGGGTAATAGGGGCCTATTAATGATGATGTGAAGGTCAATCAGGGCTTGGGACACATAATTCAATGTGAAAGTGTGATTAAATACACTTTACAACACTAAAATGAGGTCCACTTAGCCTAGAAACGCACAACATCCAATGTCAATGTGCAAGACACATTACAACACTAGATTAACATTAAGTTTATTTTACAAGCCTTCTAGATTGATATGGAAATTCCATTAAATATATTTTACAATGTTGAATTAAGGGAAAATGGGTCCATTAAGTTTAGAAAAGCATGAAAGTCTTCTACAACACTTTACAACACCTTTACAAGACATCAATAAATGAATTTCATTCAGTTTGCAAGGGTCCAAGACCTAGTGTGGATGTGTAAAACACCTCACAACACTAAATTAGGGCCTTATTAAGTCCAATTTATCATCAATTATTCCCCAAATCAAGAAAGTTTCCTTTTTTTTACGATACATTTAGCCCCCACTTTAGTGAGAAGATGAACTTGCTTCAAATTTACACTAAATTAGACATTCAAGAGAGGTCTAATCATACCAATGTGGATGGTCTAGGATAACAAAGATCCAAAAGGTGGTCAAGCCCCTAGGATCCAAGATCCTAAGTCAAACCAACATGAGTGCAAAAGGACACACACAAGGTGAATGATGTGCGACCAAACAAGATACGCAATCATATAATGGCAAGAACTTAGGAAGAAGAGAAAGGTGAAAATGAAAAGGTGGATCAAGCTTCGACTATTTTTCCAACACATTGTGGATCATATCTAGGTTGTTTGTCCAAAAATGCATACTCACTCTAAGGCAATGAAACTCTTGGTTGTTCATTGGGTGAGAAGTCCTAGGTATACTCACTATGGAGCCATAGAACTTTTGGTTGTCCACGGGGTGAGAAATCCACAAGGTGGCTATGGAGAAAAGTCATTCCTCAGAATGGGCTTCCTGCTTAACCATACTAAAGTTATACCTTCTAATAACTTTAATAGGGCACCACAAAGGAAAATGAACTTCGAGCTCCATGATGTAAGCAAAACTTTGTATGCTTGACACTCGTAGACATGGTCAATGCAATATGGTACAAGAAATGTTCAAAGGGACTTTGCTTTGTTCGTGCAAGGTCATATCTTAGGGGACATTGTGCTTAATGTCTCCAAGAGAGGATGTGTCAAAGAAGTATCATGCTCTTGGAGGGAATCAAACCCAATGATACCACCAAGAAAAAGATGAAGAAGAAATAAATCGCACAATGAAATGTGAGTGGTGATGTATGCCCCCACTTTAAAGCAGTTGCGAACACCAGTACTATGAGTAATTGCTTTAAAGTAGAAGAAGAAGATGAGACCTTATTTGGAAAGCCCTATGCCAAGTCATATGTTTCCTATAAGTGACATCATGAAAAAGGGAAGTATGTCAAATGCAATCCAACTTAAGGCATGTCGTCCACATCCCAAGCTTGCTCTTATATATTCATGAAAGGTTAACGACTAGTCAAAAGAGGCAATGACAAGTGACATACGAGGACAAGGCTACATAACCTCTTTCCCCTACTGAGTGCAGGACAAGGGTAAGCTGAAATGATAAATACATGCTAGAGTGAAAATCAGTATCAATTAGAAGGATTAGGTGCCCCCACAAAAGGAAGAAGATCAAACTCCCTAAGATGTTGGATTTTACTACTCAAAGCTTTACATTCATTAGTAGAATGACCATGAACTCTATGGTATGCACAAAATGATGTCTTGTAATAGAATTTCTTGTGAGTTCAGGGAGGAAGGGTTATCAAGTGATCTTGGAGGACTCTCAACAAGATACCCTCTTGATTAATAGGAGAAAGTATAGTTGTGAGTTGCGGAAAAGATACCTCTTTCTTAGTACTAGTTGTCATACCTACACAAGACATTGCAAATTGTGAGATCTTGTTCTCTCCTTTATAGGAGGGTGTAAAATCTAACAAATTCAATTCATTAGTGTTTTGCAAGATGACATTGACATTAAGCAAAGGTGAAGTTGTTTGTTTCATGGTGTGTAAAGGATGACTTTCAAGACCACTAGTGTCGAGGAGTTCAGGATGGACGACTGTTAAGGTTGATTTAGGAGTATGTTGTGTGAGGGTGTTGATGTTGAGTCAAGGCTTGGTGATCTCTATCAAAGGACAATAACCAAGACCATAAGTTGTTTGTTGTGTGATAGGCTCTATAGGGTTGCGGATACCTTGTTCGTTAGCACCACATCCTTTGCCACTATATCCAAGTTGTTTCATAAGTTCATAACCTCGTCCATAAATATTTTTCATTGCTTTGGGATTAGGTGGTGGTCGGTGATAATCATCGTCAATGGTGGTTGTGTAGTTTGTTACATTGTCTAAAGTGATTGAAGTGGATGCTTTTGAAGGGTCATCTTCTTTTTCATTTTCCTTATGTGAATTATTTTGTATGATCTTGTATTTTCCCATGAAATCATGTTTGAAATACAAGGAACCCCAATCATCTTCTAATAGCTTCATGAATTGTTAAATATATTATTCATTGTTGTTTTGTTTTACTGGTTCCACTGGTGTAGTTGATGTTGATGTGTTTAAGGAATTTTCTTTGTTTTTATCAAGTTGTAAGACACTATAAGGTTCAACATTAGCATCAAGTGTGTGGACTATGTTGTTGTAGATGTATTTCATTTTGCGATGAAGAGTGGAAGGCACACATTTCATTGCATGAATCCACAGTCTGCCTAAGATAAGATTACAAGAAAGTTCATAAGGCATAACATGGATTGGTGTATTCAAGGTGGCCACTCCAATGGTAAGAGGTATAATGGTCACCCAAGAAATTTCTTTTTGACATTTCCAAATCCTTTAATAGATAAAGAATCAGGTCAAATGGTCGATTGATCGATGCCAAGCCTATCTAGAAGGCTCACAATACACACATTAAGGGCAGAACTAGTATCTACAAGATTTATCTTTATCCCTTTTCATTTGTATTACACTGTAATCATGAAAGGATCATGTTTTTTTTGCATGTCCAAAGAGGGGAGTTCACTTTGGTGGAAAAAAATATCATTATTTATTCCATGAATGATGGTTGTTGTGTCATTTGGTTGTGCACTAGAAGAGACAGGAACTTGTTGTAGGGCTATTTGGATCATGTTGTGATAGTGAGGGAAGACTTGAATAAGGTCCCATAATGATATCTTAGCAGGAGTATTCTTAAGTTTCTCGACAAGATCATACTCCTTTCGACCTAGCAAGAAAGGGTTAGGTAGGATATGATTAGGCAACTGTAAGGGTGTCGGGGTTGGTTGTGGTGGTTGTGGATTGTTGCGAGTGTTATATGTATGAGCAACAATACTATGACTCAATTGTTGCGAAACATTATTCTTAGGAGGGTAAAGGAAAAGTTCAGGTTTATTTTGAGTTTTTTCATTTGTGTGAAGGTGGGTAGAGAATTAGAGGGTTTTTAGGATGTCCCACAGGGTATGTATGAGGTCCATTAATCGAGGGGGATCCAATGGACACTTGTGTATTCATAACCTCAATGATATTGGTTTGATGTATCTCTAATAAAGGGCAATCAAGAATCACCTTTTTATTGAAGGAAGACACATTATTATTGTTTCCTTTTCCTAGCACCATGATATTCTCCCTATAAGGAGATTTTTTAGAATAACTACATATCAAATGTTCGTGACATTCATGGATTGGTTCTTCTAAAATGACTTCATCGCAAGTAGGGGAATGATCAATGGTTGAATTTGTGTGTTTATCAATAGTGGGGAAATGAGGGGAAGACTCTATTTGCTTTCCATATTTCCCTAAGGTCTCATTCTCATGTTCCATATTATCTACCCTACTAGGAGAGCTTGTAATATGTTCATCCAAGGTTAAAGTTTGTAAAGTAGCTTCATCACAAGTGGGGGAGGCATCAAGAGAAGGACCACTATGGTTGTCAAATAGATTGTTCCAAATGGTGGGAGCATTAGGGAAGCGAGGTTCAAGATTATCACGACTCTTAATAGATATGTCTTCTAACACCAACCTATCCTTGTGGCATCGAGGAGGAATATTAGGAGAAGGAAAATGTTGATTATCATGGTTATGAAGACTACTTGTAAGGTGATGTTTAGAAATGTTTCTATGATTTCATCCTAATATTTTCTAATGTCTTCCAAAGTGGAATGAGGAGAGGGACAATCAAGACTCTCAACACTTGTAGCTTCTTTCACCAAGATACCTTCATCACTAATAGGAGAGGTATCGAGAGAAGAACAAGTATGATTGTTATGATTGTCTACACTACCATTCTCACCAATGGGTAATGTAATGTTAAGGATTGTATCAATGGTTTAACGATGGCTAACATGTTTCTTAATGACTTCATCGTTGTAATCAAAATTGAACTCATAAGAGGGGATATTGTATTTATGTAATCCATTAAATCAAAGCCACATCTTTTGAAAGAAAACATGCTATGATGAAAAAGGAAAGAAAATGCAATGCAATGATTTAAGATGAGATGTTTTAAATGAAATTTTTAGATGTGAAAGAAGGTAATTTTCTGATTATGTTATGCAATAATCTGAAAGAAAACAAAAATTTAAAATTAAGCAATGCATTAAATGAGCTAATATAAGCTAGATCTAATGAAAAGTATGTTATAGAAACTCAGCTTACTAACTTAGGTAGGTAATGGCAGCAATCAGAAGCTTACAAATAGGGTTTTCAGCTCAGTAAAAGGTAGTTTCAGGGGTGAAAAGGGACTGATTCACCCAAGGTGGAAAATGAGTCCCAGTAGGGATTTGTTTCAGAATTGTTAGATCTTTTTGAGTGATTTTCATGTTTTATGAGTTCTATGATGTAGACCTAAGTTAAAAATGCAAAATTTCAAAAAAATTCAATGATTAATGATGCCAAAAATGCAAGCTATATACACTTTTCATGAATGCAAACTTTGAAACCTAGCATGCAAATTAATCCATGCAAATCTTAATGCAAGGTCAATGCAAGCTAGATGTATGATGGACTCCAAAATTAGAAAAGAAGGTATTTGAAAAGTAGGTTCACTAAAAATGAACCATAGATTTTTTGGTGCTATGGCTCTCTTGCTCTATTAGGGTTTTTCACCTAAAAGAAGAGAGATAGGCAAAAAACCTAGGTGGTTCACTCAAACTAATACAAGTATAATGGAAATATGAATGAAATGTTCCTAGACGAGATAAACTAAATGCAAATAACTGATAAAATATATTAATTATTAAGTGAAAACTATTGAAATGAAACTTGTTGGAAAACACATTATGATATGTAAAAACACCTAGAAATGAAAGCAAACTGTAACAAAAATGAATGGAACAAAAAGTGTGCACCTAATAACTTTATGGAAACTGGAAATGACATCTGAAATGCTACTCATGCTAGAAATTTGGCCTACAGGGACTCATTCACCATTCTGGATGAATAAGTCCTAGATCTGGGAAACTGTTCTAGAGCCCGTTTCAAACAAATGGATATCCAGAACTGGAGAAAACCCTATTCAGGTGTAGCAGTGGGACTCATTTTCCATCAATAGTGAATCAGTGTACTTTTGAATTTCTAAAAATCCAAAAGTGGAAACTGAAGCCCTCAATCCTGGAAATGGGACTCATACGCCACTAATGGTGTATCAGTCCACTTCTAAATTTTGAGAAATTCAAAAGTGCAATATGTGGCTCCCGGTCTGCACTTCGGTTCTTGACAAGTTTCCACATCTGAACCCACGAAATTTGACCTGTAGGTGTTCTCCAAGATTCTTTTAGGGCTTTGGAAACTTTGGATTACTTTGAAAAATTGTTGAAAACTTTTCACACCTTTCTCTTTGACAAATTTGCACACTAGACCTGCAAAACACATGCAAAAGAGGGGGAAAAATTGTTGAGGGTTAGTGAATAGGGGTTTACCTTCGTCAAACCTCGATTTGGTAATTAGACCCTTGAAAATAAAATGAAATTAAAAGAGAATGATGAATGAACAAACTGCAATGCTTCAACTCACCAAACCCTTGAAGTAGAAATCTGAAGATATGCAAGTAGAAGCTCCAATGGATGTAGACTCGAGAATGCTTGAAATGCCTAGAATGCTTAAGTGAATAATTAATAATTGATTGAATGATTAAGTGAATGAATGGGGGTGAAATGAGAGGAAAAACCCTATATTTATACTTGATTATGTAAAATTTCCCAAAAATACCACATCACAGGCTAACCTTAGGTCTTAGAAAATAATATCCCACCAGAATTTATAAATAATTTTGATTTTTGAGCCAAAGGAAACTCATTCGCCCCTAGTGGAAAATGGGTCCCACTTAGGCATTTTAAGTGGGTGCCAGAAATTAAATGTATTAATTGATGTTTATCGGGATTATTTTCAAAAAATACACTTAAGGCTTATAAATGTAAAATGGGGCTAATTAAAGCATAAGAAAGGGTCAAATTATTGATGACAAGCCTAGAAAAGTGTGAAATTTTGTTACAACACTTTTTAAAACTTTGAAATAAGGCTTCATAAGTGATAAAAAGAGGTTATTTAGTTGAAACATATTAATAAGGTCCTAGAAAAGTGTGAAAGTATGTTACAACACTTTTGCAAGGAATCATAAATTTATTATTAATTTAGAAGGGTACAAGACCTAATGTGAATGTGTTGACCACATTACAACATTAAATCAAGGAAAAACTAAGCCGACGTCCACAAGAAAGACCCAAATGAGCATGAAAATGTCCAAAGATACATTTTTCTATGCTACAATCCCATGCTAGCATGGTTTGCTAACAACGATTCTTTCCCCTCATAGGAGGTCCTAATTTAAGTAATCAATGTGTTTTATTGTGTAAGTTTTAGGTTTCTGGTCTTCACTAGTATGTAATTCCATTGGCTAAAGTCAATGATAACTATCCAATCCTCATCTAACCATTAGTATGGCATGGTCCTTATGCTCCACATCCACCTCTTGGTGCCTCGTGGGATGCTTCCTCTCTTAAAGCATTGGGATCTTCCTCTCGCTTAGTGGCTTGTCTTTCCTAGGTTGTTTCCACTCTAGTGGGGTTAGGCTCTTTCTTTTGTGAGTGGTATGTCATTCACAAAGACCCATTTTTCACTCTAGCTTTGGTACTTTCCACCACTTTGCAGCACCCCTATGCATTTTTTCATGTAGGGCCACCTCTCACACCAGCTTCATAGTTTTCCTCCTCTCTGAAACTCATCAATGTTCTTTTGTTCACACACAATTGAGTTTCACCTATGATCTTCATTCTTTGTGGTCTATTGTTTGGTCCTGTGCTTTTTCCTGCATCCATTTTTGGTTCCTTTAACCTTGGTTAATGTTTCCTAGTCCCTCTTGTGTTTGTCAACTTTTTCCCAATTTGTATTGTGTTGTTGGGACTCATGGTGTCCCCCCATTTGTTGGGCATTGTTGGAATACCCAAATACCCATCTCTTGTGTAATTTCCAAGTGTCATGTTGGCATGCCTTGGAAAAGGCCAAAAAAATTTCTTTAAAGCCTAGCTGCATGATTGGATGGTTTCATTAATCACGTCACTCTCACTTTAGAAATATTTATGCATTGTGGGAGTGCTTTAGTTCCATGTAGAGTCCTCGTGCACCTCTGTCAATTAGCCTAGTTTTGTCTCCTTTATCCAATAGTTCTCCTTTGTAGCCTACCACATGCTACACCTATGCAAGTTGAGAAATTTGTCTCATCCTAGTTAATTTTTCTTTTTTACAGTTGGCTAGGCCCCTTGGTGGGTCCTCCCAGTCATAAAATACAAAAAAATTGTTGGTGGCATGGTGATTTTATGCATTTGTAGTGGTCAAAGGACCATTTGAATTCATGCTCAGTCATCTGCATTCATCTGATCTTTAGTATAAGTTGGTGTTTTACTTTAATATTTTATTTCCTCGATAGCACAACCATAAACATGTGGCAACAACACACTATTTTGAGTTCCCTTTCATACTGGCAAGGTGATCCCACAATAGTGGTTTACACGTTTTGGAAAATCCTGACTTTTCTTGAAATCACACATTTTTAGAAAATATAATGATTTAAGCCTTGAAATTTTCCATTTAGAGGATTCCAATTGAAGAGGGTTTGATCAAACCATCTTAGATCAAACCCCCTTGAATAGAACCCTGCTAGTTTTAAACCATACCTATAACAAAGTCTCCTTTACACCTACAAAAATGCTAATTAAAAACCACTTTTGATTTAACTTTTGGTGGATCAAATGAATTCATTTAAAATTTAGTTTTTGTAAGTATGTAGTCCAAAGTATAATTTTAAATATATTTAATTTTATTATTATATTTATTTTTTATTTTTTGTGAATGTATTTGTTTCACTGAAAATCAAGCTCTTTATTCTACACATGTGGAAAAATAGTCTATTATTAAAAAAAAGCTTAAAAATATCTATGCACTGATATTGATGTCCTTGATCCAACAAAAAAAAATGAATTTCAATACATACAAAATAGTTGTGTTAGCAAGTAAACCTATGTCTAAATTGTAACTAGTTTGACTTGAGAGCTTAATTAAGAAAAAAATATTCAATAAAACACTATGAACCCAATTGCATGCACTAGATATCGTAGTTACAAATCTTTTTTTTTAAATAGAATTTTATCCTACATAAATTGTGTTAGTAAGTACACGTCACACTTTAAAAGTGGTGTTTACTATTGAAAACTAGTTTTTGAAGGAGATGGAAAAGGAAATGCAATTTGATTCCAAATGTTTTACAATATATATATTTAGAATCTATAGACAAAATGTCACAAATCACTATTTTGCACCATCTTCAAATCCCTTATAGTTTAGCAGCTATAGGCACCCAAAAGTGAATATTTAGTTAAAAATAATATTTCAATGTCATGTTTGGCAAAAAAGTGTAAACCACTATTGTGGGATCACCCACCATGAACTACCTCATGTTGCACACACATGCCCCATGGCAAGTTTTCTTTGCTTTTTGTGCTTTCCAACTTTCCAATTTATAAGCAGCCATTGGGTTTATTCAAGAAAGGACCAATGGGACATGCTTTTAATAATGTTGATCAATTTGTTGTCATAAACTACCTATCAATTTCCAATACGATAGCTTATTTGGCAGCATTTCAGCTCATTTCCTTTGGGATTATTGGATGCTTAAGAGATTTGTTATTTATGATTAAGTGACAGCATATTACTCTATTGGAAAATTGGCCTATGCAAAAGTTAGAATAAGGCTCTTTGAAGTATTTTCAACATCCTTGCTCTAGGGAAGATGATCTAGGGAAAAAAAATTCTAGGTGGTTGCATTGTATTTTGGAGATGATCTTTAATTTTTGCTAGATGGTTAGTTTGTACTTCTATAGCGATTTTGCAAGCATCAAAATCTTGTAGCGTGATACCCTCACCATTCTTCTTGCATCATAATTGGTTGGCAACAGGTTGAGTATTGAGAATGGACACTCTTATTTTTCTCACATGTTTAAAGTTCCAGATAGCTTTTACTAGTGATATCATAGATTGTCGCTTGAAGGTGATCATGAAACACCCCACAAGATGGGATATAAAAGCTATAAAGATTATTTTCAGCGTGGATTTCCTAAGTGAAGCAAAGTGAAATAAGGTGAACTTGGATATCATGTCATGTTTTGTGGCTTCTCTCCTTGACCTACGAGAACCAAAGGAGCTAGTGGGGACTCTAGTGGTAAAATTGTTCAAAAAACATAATCTAGGTGGGCTTGAGGTTACTCTGGAAGTAGCATGCTTTGGTTTTGGAATTTCAAGGTTGTGGGACATCTAGTGCATGTGAGAGGAGGGTGTTATTGTGGAATGGCTTTCATTCCTTATAAATTTCTACATAGTGTCATTAACTCATGATCGAGCACTGGCGAGTATGGGTAGTTGCTTTCTAAAAAAAGGAAAACAATTTGGAGCCCATGTTAGATCTCTAATGGATTATGGATTTCAGCACCACCCCTCTTGTGGTTTGAGTAGTTTCAACCAATCCCCTTTTTAAAAATGTCCTCTCTCAATTTTCTTCATTCTCTCTAGTTTAAGGCTTAAGTTTTTTTTTCCTCCTCTCGTCTAAGCTTTTGGAATTTGGGGCATTAGGTTATGTTTCAGCCTATCACTTGCCTTCTTATTTTGTAATCCTTTTGTAAACCTTTTGCAATAGTGATGTTGCTTTATATATGTATTTATGCACTTTTTATATTAATAATATTCAGGCTTTTCCTTTTATCTTTAAAAAATTATTATTGCTAAAAATTATCACTATAAAGTGTTTACAAAAGGTAGCTTGATTTTAATTTTATCATAACTTTCAAACCTGTAGTGTAGAAAAATGTATCCCTTTTACATTTTCACACTTAATTTGGGAACTAATATTCAAATGAACTTAATTATGCATTAATTTAGTGTTGTAATATGTATTTTACATATTCAAATTAATTTTAGGGCCCTATTAATTAAAATGGACTTAATTGTGCCTTATTTTTAGTGTTGTAGAGTGTACCTCTTTACAAGTCCATACTTATTTAGGGATTCTTTAATTTATTGAGGTTAATTTTCCTTAATTGGCCCCTTTTATTAAAATCCAAGCCTAATTAATTGCATTTTCTAAAGAGGAAACTCAACATTCATTAATTCCTAAACATAACACTTCTCATTGAACAATGTTTGTCCTAGGTGAGTGGTCTAGGACCCATTGGCCCATGGGTGAATGGGTCCTCACTTAGACCTAGGACCTAAATTCAAATTATGTTTTTGAAGGTATTTTAACATATTCAAATCTATATTCATATGCTGGCTTCTTTTATTTGAATTTTGGGAAATTAATGTTACATACCTATAAATATAAGGTCATTTCACTATGTTTCACCTAGCAAGTTTTATCTAAGCAATTTTCATGAGATCAAGAGTATTATTAGAGCATTCCAAGAGCATTTAAACATATTCAAGAGCATATTTAGTGAAGAATTATTGCAAAAATCAAGATCCAATTGTCATATCAATGTTTTCTTGCACCATGCATATTTTTGGAGCTAATATGATGATGTAGAGTTCATGATCCATTCAAGAATTCAAGGAATTGTTTCAAATCAAGTTTCAATATCAAGATCCACACCCATTGAATCCATTTCATGCAAGTTGCAAATCTACATTCCAAGGTTCATTCAAGGGTTTGGTGAGTTGTGACATAGGCTTGTTCATTCATCATTCCTTTCATTCTATTTCATTTCATTTCAAGGTTTAATTACCAAAATAGGGTATGACCAACGAAAACCCCCATTCACCAAAACAAAACATTTTTCCCTCTTGATTTTTGTTTGCAGATTTAGGCGGAAAAAAATCTTGGAGATCTCTTGAAGAGAAAAATTGATGAAGTTGTCAAAGCTGCAAAAGTTGTCATAAAGTTGTCATCTCATGGAAACTCAATTACCAAATTTATTTATGGATTTCCAAACTTGAAACTTGGTAAAATTTAGAGATTCATATCTACTATAGGGGCTCTCAAAAGTTGCAGTCAAACCCTAAACCAAAACCCATTCACCCCTAGGTGAATGAGTCCCAGGTAAGCTTCAGAAAATCACTTTTGGTGACTGGTACACATCATCTTACCTCTCTCTGATCTATAATTTTATTTTTGGTTCCATCAGTATTGAGCTTAATCTATTTGATCAAAGTTGTAGATTGCATTTTGGAGTTAGTTTGTTATTTTCAATCTTTCTCCCCGAAGTGTTGTTTAATCAAGACCATGTTCTTGCAAAAAAAGGAAATCAATAGATTCACACTTTAACTTGACTCACCTCAAGTTTGATAGTCCTCTCATTGTGTGAATCTCATTTCCCATTGAATTGAGGAAGAATAGGTCCCCTACTTTAGTTCATCAATCTCATTTTGTTGAACTCACCCTATTTTTCATCATTTCAAAACCAATGGGCTTTCTTTAAACTTAAATGGTCGACAAAAATATTGTTCCATCTACTACATTATGGTAAAGTTTATTTATTAATATTGTGTTTTTTTTTAAAACTATTTTTTAGCCTTTGAATTCCAATAATTGTATTATTTTTTAATAGGGCATAAGATTCATCCTATTTAATAGAAAATTTGTAAACTTTTCTTCACACATATTAGAAAGTCACAAGTATTTTTATTATAAATGTAATTTTAAGAATTAAATAGCCTTTGATCACAAATTGTAAGAATTATTTTGTTCTATAAATAGAATATTTAGGCTTCCATATCACACCAATTATAATCATATATCATCATGTTTTGTGAGGATACTTATTTTATAGTATTAATCAAATTTGGGTTTTTGTAAGGCATAATTTAGGTGCCTCATTCTGTGTTTCAAAATGGATCCAAAACTAATCTATTAACTTCAAATAATTTTCATCATTAGAAAATCAAGGCACACTAACATTTTAAGTGAACCGATTTATAGAAAATAGTAAATGGTCAACAAATGTAATTGTTTGTCGCATCAAAATGTGGCTTATTTTATGTGCAATTTTCGATTGAAACCCTTTCTATCGAAATTTTCTATGTGGCATCCTAGTTAGCAGCTAACTCAACTTTTTTTAGAATTTTCTGAAATTTTCAACTTCAACTAAGTATTTCTTTAGTCAAAATGATGTTTTAAAAAAAATACTCTTTTGTAGAGCTCAGAGTGGTGAATCTAAATATGTATTTTTTAAAATATTTTGATTAGTTTAATATATTTTATTTTTTTAAATAATGCAAGTAGGATGTTAAAGTTAAAAAAAAGGTTGATTAGAAATTTAAAAAATAATAGTAGAACATATTAAAAAAAATTGAAAAATATGTGGTGCACTAGAGGAGAGATTCCTCTTCAAAAGGGTATAATGTAGAATCATTGACTCTCCCCAAGTAATACAATTAAAATAGTATATACATTTAGAGAAGTTTCTCTAGATACTCATGAAAATCCCTAAAATATCTTATTAATAATGAATACATTTGGCCTTGTATTCCTTTATCTAAGCTAAATTCCTAAGATTCATACCAAGTATTCTTTAGAAATTATAAAATAAAAAATTTCTCCAAATAATAATTAACATAATGTTTATGCATTCCCATATAGAGTAATGCAAGAGCATTCGAGTGAATGAGCAATCAACATCAACCCAAAAAATAAGTATTTTATTTTCATGTTTAATTTTTCATTTTGGTATGGGTCAGAGCTTCAAGAGCATCTTTTGGATTTTTTGAAGGATAAAATCTTCATTTACCAATACTTGGACTTCATTTCAAAAATCAGAGGTAAAAAGTGTGTTTAATGTGATTTTAAAATTATTGTATTATATAATTTCAAGGATTGAAGGGTTAAAGGGGGTCCATTTGTATATTAAATGGAAATTGAAAATGAGAATTAATATTCATTCTATCAATTTGGATTCCTATAAAATTTTCATAAGGAAAGTGACCTTTGACATTCCACTCTTGTCTTATTGGGTGCTTAAAATGTAGGGAAAAAATTGTGAATTTTTGGAAAAATAATGAATGACTATTCAATTACCAATGGAGCACGAATTGGTTTGGTATTTCCTTCATTTTCCAAAGGAATTTACATAATAAATATTTTTTATATGGTTAAGTAACATTTATAACACATTTTGGAGCAAAACTATGTCTTTTTGTCATCATTTGTCAAGGAATTTCAAAGGTCAAGTTGAGGGAAATGAAAGAGAATATTTTTGTGGAAAATTTTGGTGCTTTTGAAAGGGTTTAATATTATATAAAATACATCCTTTATTGGTTTTCAAAGGTAGAAATCAATAGCAGCAAGGTTGGAGAAAGAACTTGCAGTTTGCTTGTGAAAGTTGCACAAGGAGTTCAAAAAATTAGCTTGTGAAGAGAAGAGAATTAGAGGAAGATAAAAGGGATTTTGTAGATGTTCAAGGTAGCCATGAGAGCTGCATAATGAGGAGAAAAATAAGGTTTCAAAAGTTGAGTGAATTCAAGAAGTTTGAAGACATGAGGATTTGAAGATTCATAGACAAGATGTGTCTAGAAAAGCTTGTAAAAAATTTCTGAATTTTATGCAATGTTGAATCTTCCATATATGTAATTAATTTTGAGGAAATTTCATATATGATTGTGTATGTTTTAAAGTTTGTGAACTATATAGTATAGAGATTCTTCATCATATACATTAGTTCATAAACCAACAACTATAAAAACTTAACAAAATAGAAACTCACAAAGAGAACAATAAATTATCATAGAGCTCATGAGATCTTGTCACTTATCAAAATCTCCAAACTCATCAAGAAAATTTAGCTTTGTGTTAAAATATTTAATTTTTTCTTATGATAAAATTAGATATAAAAACTTAAGAAAAAAGGAATTCATCTTTAAATCTTCCTTTATAGGATTAGGAATATATATATATATATATTCAATATTTACACCAATTATTACACACAAAAAAGCTCTAGAATCAATATATAATCTATAATTTTGGATGTCAAATTCTGCATTTTCTCAAAAACAAACAACCATTAGCATCGTTAGTAAACTTAAGCAAACTAAATAGAGCATCCCTATGAAATAATACACCATGCATCCAAATGCAAACAAATGACAAGATAACTAAAGCATATAAAAAACATGAAGTATATTTATCTCATAGTGGATTGGTGCTTCTTCGATGTGGAAAGAAACCCTTTTCCCAATCCTTTGCTAAGCTCCATGATGAAAATGATATGAAGATGTAGGACGATGATCCAGATGAAAATGCTAACTTGGATGAGTTGTGGAGTTGTGGAGAGAGATACTAAGATTGTGGAGGATTAATACAATAGAGAAAATCTCTATTTATAGCCAAGAAGGATAAAATAATTCCAAACATGGAGGATGTGGGACTAAAGATCCACCAATGACAAGGTGCCACTTGTCAACATGTGAGAGGTTGAGGAATGAGCACATTTTGGTCAATGTGCCAAAGAGGGGGAGATTTGAAATTTGAATTTGATGACAAGATGAGTTAAATGCTAAGTTTGACTTGTGCAAGAGACATGTAAGAGACATGTAAGAGCTCTTAAATGGTTTTTTGGATGTACATGTCATGTGGGAGGGAAAATTCAAATTGGGAGAATATTCCCTCAAAGATGCCATTTTGAGAGAAAATAGAGAATTTAATAAATCAATAAATTGATTTATTTGTGCAAGTGGGAAAAGCTAGAGGATGTGACATGAGTTAGATTAGATTAATCAGGATTAGATTAATTTAGTGAGGGATTAGATGATTTTGACTTATTTGGCTTGGATTTAAGGATTAAACTAAATCAAAAGGAGATGGTTCAGATGATTTTAGATTTAAGTAAATAAATATTTGATTTATTTAATCAAAGAGGGTGATGTTAGGATCAAATTAAATAAAGTTGATTTATTTAATTTAAATGGATGACCTTAGAGATAAATCAAATAGACTTGATTAAATACAATATGCTAATTTTGCATGTCTACATTTTTCCCCTCTTTGAAGCAATGTACTTGTTGCGTTGGTTCAAAGAATAATCTTACCGCGATCAAAATTAAAAAAAAAATTCTGATTTTTTCAGATGCCCCAGCGGAAAGTACACTGGTACATTTCCCCCTCGAGAGATCGAGTGAAAAGATTCGATTTGAGGGTCGATCTCGCGACAAAGAGGTTCAAGATGCATGTATGGATGGTTGTGATGATGATGCAAATGAGATGGTTTTAAGATGCTGAGAATAACAAATATATATTATCCTAAGCATCTTAAATGATGATGCAATGCATGCAGAATCGATGAGGTGATATGCTACTATTATGAAATGTATGTATACTAATGATTTGTGGATGCAAGATGGATGCAAGATGGATGGGAGATGGATGCATGATACATGATGTTATGTTAGTGCGGAGAGAAGAAAGAAGAAATGAGATGAAGACAAGAGGATCCAACAAGTCCATGATCTGACAAGACTTTATTAGAGACGATGATGGTGAGATGGATGATGTTTCACTTATCAAGGATTGGGATTTTAAAAGGGATACTTACCTTATGTTTGATAACACACATAGATACGATGCATCAAGGTATAAAGAACCAGGATGGCTTTGTACATAGTGTGATGGACTTTGACTCGACAAATAGATAGGAGTATTCTTGCTAACACCTAACATACGGAAACCTTGTTAGGATGCACTTCAGAAATTTCAAACATCTCAGACCTAAACACGGAGAGGTATAACCTATCAATGCAATAGTCAACAAGCTACCCAAAACACCTTCCATACACACCTAACAAAGCAATTATTCACCAAGGTTATATTACAAGAGAATCCAACAAGCACATCAGATAAAAGACAATGATCGTTGCTCCATTCCTTTCTCTCTAAATAATTTTGATTAGACATCATCGAGAGGTCATTGGAATGAGCGCAATAAGATAAATCAAAAGAAAAGATCAAGTAAACAAACAAGTCAATGTTCTTCATACCTCTAGCCAAAGGGATGTGTTTTGATAGGATAAGAATCCAAAGTGATATCCAAAATGATTCCCATTGTCGGAACAATATATCCTAGGACATGCATTGTACATAGGATGATGATGGGTTGATAATTTGTTTGACAAGCTATTGATATAAAGTCGATTGACATGTTTGAAAATGATCAAGAGTTTGATTTTGTGTTTAAAATTTTGTTGTTTCGATTTTGATTTTTGTATTTGAAGCTTGCTTTTGCTGATTGTTGTGGTTGTTTCTATTTGTATTGCCAAAGGATGAGGGTGACAATTTGCTGATTGTTGTGGTTGTTTCTATTTGTATTGCCAAAGGATGAGGGTGACAATTGATTTATTATGGATGATTGATTATTGTGGGTGTACTGAAATGGGATGGGTGGATTTTTATTTTTTATTTTTCAAATATTTGGATGTTTTTGATGTTTTGAAATTTGTTTGAGGTTGTTTTTGGTATTTTGAGTTGTTTTACAAATGTTTTGATTTTCAAGTTTTCTAATGTTTTTGTGTTTTTTGAGATTTTATGAATGTTTTTGGATTTTGTGTCTTTTGAATGTTTTTGGATTTTGTATTTTTTGAATGTTTTTTTATTTTGTGTTTTTTGAATGTTTTTTTGTTTTCACATGATTTTGACGATTTGGATATGGTTGTGTAATGATATTAATGCTCTGTTTGGGATTTTGTTGAAAACCAAGCCAAGGTTGATTGATCGGATCAATGAATTGATGATGATAACATTGTTGAGGATGCACAACAATGCAAGCATAGTGTTAAGCAACACAAGGATTAGGACAGATATCCCAAGATGATGAGGGATTGATTGGATTTGATTGATCGAGATTTTAAAGCTTGATTTGGAACAACATTTGTTTGGATGATTGGATGTGACATTTGAAATGTAGTTTAGATGCGACTGATCTAGTTTATTGTTTGGATTGATGCCCGATGAAAGATGAAGCTTGATAAGGAATGTCTTCTTGTAAAAATATGTTGTGGGCTAGTGATTTGGATTCTTTCTCACAAATTTTTTGACCAATTTGATTTTACATTTGTCAATGTTCAGATCACCCCATAAGTTGGAGGATATAGATCAAGATTTATTCCTAAAACAAGAAGAAAATATATGCCCCCAGTGTCTAACAATGTATGGAATGTCATGGGTGGATGCTTGGATAGGTGTATGGAAAGATAGATATGGTAAGCATGCAAAGGATGCCAAGGATTATCTTGCAATAAGATAAGGTGTTTGAATAAAGAATGCTCATCAGATAATGCTTTATGGCTCAGATAATGCTGGGTAGGATAGGATCAATGAAAATGACCCATGTCCAAATGTTTACCATATGCAAGTGTAAAGTGTGCACCAAACTAAGATCAAGATAGTTGGGACGATTGATGCAGATGGATGAAGATGGATTGGATAAATGGTTCATGGATGAATGGTTTTATTATGCATAAGATGAATGAGATGTTGGATTTATTATGGACAGGATGAGATGCTTCTACTTGAACTAGTGCATGTAGATGTTCCATTCTACACATGACGCTTGTTTTCCAATTTTTCATCATGATACCTATCCAAAGTGCCACCATAGTGGTTTTCACTAGAGGACAAATTTTTTATTTACTATTTTCAATCCTTTTTTTATTTTTTTGGATTTTCATTTATTTATTTTTTTGGTTTTTTCTAAAAGATTCATTCTGACCCACCTGGTGGTGTTGATGTAGATGCTTATGTCATAATGTGCCATTGATATCCTGCCTGAAGATGTTTTTTTGCCAAGATACATGCACTTGAATACAAATTTTGAGATTCATGATCTTCTTTGTTGATACCTGAGTTGAATTTGTCTTTGTGCGCACATCACAATAGAGTGCCTTCTAAATCCTTACAATGAAGGGTCATTGCCAACACATGGTCAATGTGAGAATTGGATATTATATGTGGAGGCATGGATGGTGTGTGTTTAGGGATAGGAGATGGATTGGTTGACAGTTTGGAACCTTTGACTCCAAACTTGGGAAGATGAGCAATGATGGGTGGATATGGAAGTGTGCATGGAATTACGACCAATTGCTTGATACACTTTGTACGTCGCTTGAAAATCCTTCTTTTGATTTTATGGACATCTTTGATGGATAATTTTCCCTTTTTTATTTTTCCCCATAGTTTCTTTGCTAATGGAGCTTGATAGGGATAATCTTTCTTTGTATGTTTTTGTATCCATACGTATTTGATTTTTCCTTCATGCTTCACTACTTCTTTTCTTTTGATGAGGTTCTTCTTGCTTTGATTTACATCCTTATTTTGATGTTGGTCCCAATTTTTGGATGGGGTGATGGGTGGATGAAGATTCATGACGTGGTTGGTTGTAGTATTGGCATTTTTTTCACCATAAGGATTCTTCATGCTCCCTATGTTGATGTTTTCTTGATACATAGTCGCCCCCAGTATGGTGGTAGTGACACCTTTGCTTCTTGATTCTACTTGTTTTGAGATGTCTTGTTAAGTAAACATGCTCTAACAAATGACCATTGTAGATGACGTTGTTTCAATTTTTTGCTCTACTAACTCTGGATTATACTGTTCTTTCTGACTTGTTTCCTTGAGTGGATAATGTTGGATATCCTCATACCTAATGTCCCTAGTCTGAATTTGGGATATATCTGATCCTAATGTTGTCAACTCAATTTGACTGTAGGAATCAATAACCTGCTCTTTTTGTGTAATAATGTCAGGAGTAAAGGGATCCTGCTCTGAATGAAGATCATCTGTGTCCATCCATAGAAAGCATCTCATGGGTAGATGGAGGAGTATGTGCATCTTGTATAGATAGGAGAGTGTCCATTAGATCATTGTGGTATCTTGGAGATAAAAATTCTTGATCTTGAATGATTTTGGAGTTTCTTTCATCATGCTTTGGATCAAGTTCTTGACATGGGTCAATTTCAAAGGATGGATTTCTTACAAATGGTTCTTGGATATCTTCATTAGGCCTGGGAAGTGGGTTGATATCCTCTTGATCTTTGAGTGGACTTGGATCAAGTGTCAAGTTGAGGATTCCTTCAGTATCTGTAACCATGAGGTCAAAGGGGGTCAACACATCTTGGAAAGGACCATTGATAGACTTTGGTGAAAGATGTTGGTCATGCTTTGGAATAAATTCTTGAGATATGTCATCTAACTCATCAGGTGATGTAGAGACATTTTCGACATGATCATTGGTCGATGGATCATGCATTATGTCAATAGAATAAAATAACTCTAACACTCCTTTAAATAGATCACTAAAAAGTGGCTCTTGATGTATGGTGAGTTGATCATCAGATGGGGTAGAAACATATTCAATATGCTCCTTAATTGAGAGATCTTGAACATTGTTTTCAACAATTATGGCAAAGAGATTGTGAATGTCTTCAACCATAGGGTCAAGTGATGTTGATATTTCTTGAATTGGATCATTGTTGGGAATTGTTGGTGGATTTTGATCATGATCAAAAAGTGACTCTTGATGTATGTTAATTTGATTGTTGGATGAGGTGGAAACATCTTCAAGGTGCTCATTGATGGATAGATCTTGATCATTGTCCCCAATAGTTATTATCTTTTGATCAATAAGGTCTTGGATGAGATTTTTGAGTCGAATACAATCTGATGTTGTGTGTCCCTTTATTTTGTGGAAGCCACAAAAGTGCTTCTCATTATACCCTGGTAGTTTAACTAAGGGTTGTTGATAATCCTCATAAATAGGGAGTTTAATGAGATTTTCTTGCACCAACTATTGCATGATCAATTCAATGGGTCCCCCAAGTGGTGTGTATTTTTGTTTGTTACCTTATGAGATTTGACCTTGTGATGATTGATCTTGGTGCAATGAATCAACTAATTTGGCAAGTGAAGCAAGTTGATCTAGTGAAATTTGATTTTGATTTTGACACCCTTGATATAGCTGATTTGGCTTTTGTTCAAGCAGATTTGGAATGTATGTTGGTGGTGTTTGTATGGGATCCTGGACAAATTCATTTTGGACAATGTTCTGATTTTGGATGACGCTTAGATTTGGCATGATAGGTTGAAATTGAACATTTTTGTGGTTGGGAATCACATTGCCTTGATTTAGGTAACTTTGATTTTGCATGGTGTTACCTTGAATTGGACTAATACATGGATTTGTTAACATCTTTTTTGTACTTTGAACAACATTTGTATGATTCGCAAACATATTCATCCCAAATTTTACCAAGTGTGGATTCAAAATTTTCATGTTTGGTAAACTTGTACTTGGTATATTCATGTTCGGCATGTATGGATTTGGTGGGATGATGTCATTTTGTGGAAGACTCATGCATTGAGAGTTTGTTTGATAGATTTGTAAGTTTGGACTTGGATTTAAATCTACCATCAGAAAAGGTGTTCCAAATTCTTGAATGGGCATACTCACATTTGTTGTACCATTGAGGTTTGCATGGGATAATGATCCCATGTACGGATTGCATAAATGTGAGTTTTGATAATCAATCGGCATTGCAAGGTTTTGAAAGTTTAGTTGATTTGGATTACTCATGATGTATGGAGCAAGTTTATATTCCATGTTCTTCTTGTCCTGAGGTCTAGTTTGGATCGTAAAATAAGGATCAATTTTCAAGAATGTGGGAGGTGAACCTCTAATTCTTTGGGTTGATCCAAACTCTAGGTACAAAAAAGAAAGTCTAAGATTTTAAGGATCAAAAGGATGGTGATGAGATATTAAAGACGGATGATTGGTGAATTATTGGAACTCTTAGGAAACCTTGAAGAGGATACTAAACTTTAGGACTTGGATTGATGTTTGATTTGATTTGGGATCAGTTTCATTTGGATAGTGAACTCAAAAAATCTAAGAGGTTGAATGTTGTCCTAGAGTAAATTTATCCACAAGATGCTAATTTGACTAAATGTGTAAAGAAGGATTCATCTAGACACACCTAACCAAACAAGATGATTTTGATTTGATTTGATTTTGGATTTTGGATATTGAACTCATAAACCACAAGATGTCGGATGTTATCAAGGGATAGACTTGTTCATAAGGATCAAAAATTTGACTAAATATGTCGAGAAGGATTCATCTACACACATCTAATCAAACAAAATGATTTTTATTTGGTTCAAATGATTTTCCCAAAGTTTAGCATGAGGGATTTTTTCAAGATTTCCAAGAATTGTTTGTGAGGTGATTTTGATTTTGATGTTTGGGGGATGGATGAAAGTTTTGATTTTGATCCTAAGAGACTTAGAGAGACTTTGTTTACTAGACCAATATATTGAAGAACATGCTTTTATCTAAGAGTAGTTCAAACCAAAAGACCAATGTTTGCTCGAAAGATGATAAAAAGATAAACAAGCACATGTGTGGGGTTCAATTTGAGTTAATCTTGGTTAATGAATTGCTTTTACAACAAACACACTTCTTGCTTAGTTTTCGAACTAAATATTTGTCTCAATTCCATTTTCATTCCACAAGGTCCATTATGTGAAAATCAAGGTTTCAAGAGCATAGTTTCCTATTGTTGACTTTGAAATGAACAAATCGAGATATAGGTCTTAGTGTTTAGAAGCCTTCTAGGGATAAGAACCCCTAGGGACAAGCAGTAACACATGGACTTTTCAAAGGTATTTGTTCCTCTCAAAGTGTTTGAAATTCTGATAATTTGTTTAATGTTTGTCTCAATGTTTTGGATCCAAGCACTGTGTTTTCAAACTAACTCACAAGCAATATAACATCCTAGCTCAATTGGTACGTTTTTCTTGGTGGGCTTGCCTCATGCCCTTCATAGGAGAAGAGATGATTTTATATGCAACCAAGGAGAGAGTATAAAGGTATGTTAAGAATGAAGTCTTAACCTCTATACTTTAACCAAGATCGTACATGGCAAGTAACTTCTTGGAATCTAAGTTCCAATGCACCACTTTGATAAAATCGTTGGATGGATTGGTTGGCTACTACAAACAAGGTTCTTAATGACAACAAACCGTGAACACCAGAAACAACACTCACCCACTTGGCCACTTAAGGCTCTTCAACCTTTCATGTTCCACTTAAGGCATGGGATTAGGTACAATCTGTTGTTGGCACAGAATGGTGCTAATTTCTCACGATTTCACACCCTTTGATATAGCCTGCCAATAAACGTGCTTGCAAGAACTTGCCTATGAGTTTCCTATTGCGAGGTTTTTCTCATAGTAATCCCTCTCTTAAAGGTGAATCAAAGTAATAAAATGCATTTTGAGTGTTTCTCTTGCACCCCAGATCGCACATAGCGCAAGGGGAGAGGATACACACTCAAAATGCACCAAAGAAAAAATCACACAATTCAAGCACTTGTTCATTTTAGCCTCAAAGAAATGATGGGTTCATTTTAAGCACCAAAAATCAAGTGTGAAGTTTTCTTGTTCAATTTTAAGACCCAAAACCAAAGTCTAGTGAGTTTCTAAGGTCAATTTTAATCCAACTTTGAAAAAATCAATCACTGATTAATTTTAAATTCAAATTGATCTAGTTGGCCTAAATTAGAAAATAAAAGTGGTAATTGTATGCTCTAGACTTTTAGAATAAGCATTTAAAAATTATCTTTTAAGTTCAAGTTCACTTTTCCAACTCAAATTCTTCTTGCTTTATTTTTGTTTTTTAGATTTCTCCACCTTGCTTAAATTCCCACATAGTCAGTATGGAGTTGTTTGAGCATTGACCTGGTAATCCAAAAGAAAAAGAAAAATATTAGATTGACAACAAATGGGCAGCAAAATAAAAACTAAAAAAATAAAGTTAAACTAAATCCTTTTATTTTCTAATATTTGATTTTGATAAAATAACTGAGCATCAAGCCAGTCTTCTATTTGATTATTTGAACTTTCTAGTGCACCCTCTCATTCCACCTAGAGATTTTGAGAACTAAATAGAAGTGTGCCATGTCTCTAAATCATCATGAATCCTCAAAATATTTATGCAAAACAAATCAATGGATATTAGTACTGCCGAATTCTTTTTTAAAAATTTCGGTCAGATTTCACTCTAAAGTAATAAATGAGAGATCATTTTAAGTCAAAATCTGGAAATAAATAAAACTCTTTCATGATTCAAGATCATGTCAGTGATTTACCTGCAAGATTTACCTGAGAGGAATAAATATGTCAGATGACACTTGATTTTCCTCCACGTAATTGTAAACCTCAGACATAATTTCCTAACCACTATAGCTAAATGATCAAATAGAGTTTTTCTAAGCATATGCAAGGCAGTGGATACATATTACAACAACGGTTTCAATTTCATAGAAGGAAGTAAGTTAGAGCAAAACAAAAATATGGTCATCGATAATCTTGTCCACAACCCATTCTCATCTGTTGGTTTCGGTACTGCAACTCCCACATTGAAAGGAAGCTAGGAACATGTATATTCCCATAATTCCTTGCCCAATTTGATGATTCAATGACAAAGAATTCAATGATAAAGCATCAAACCCAGCTACCTCTGGCACTCCACGTCGAATCTCCTTGACCTTTGACAAATCTGATAACTATAAAAGACAAATTTCAGTACATCACTTTGTAACAAACTAGGTGATGTTGTTGATTTTTCTATATTTTGTTTATTATTTCACAATCCAAGTGTGTGAATGAATAGTACGTCTTTACTACCTATAAATAAATCCAATAAATCATTCATGCGTGAATTCATTTAAAAACCACAACTCAACTAGGCTATAGCATTTACATCGAAGAAGCCCAAACATATAATGTTAGAAAAAAAAGAAATAATACCGTTGTCAAATGAACTAACACCACTGTCAAACACAATGATATTAGCATCTGAATGTTAAAGACACAATGTGAACAAATAAATGACTAAACCTGCACTTAATAATAATGTTTGAATATTAAAGAACCAGACTTTATATCTCGAGATGTAAAGGATTTTAGAAACCTTCAAGCTAATGTGATTGGAAAATGTAAAGCCAGCTAACAAATGGCTTCTAGAGACTTTCAAGCTACTGCAATTAGCCGGTGTAAAACCCACGAACACAACCTTGCACACTGGTTGGCGTACTCATTGCACGTGCCAAGGTGCAATTGCTAGTTAGTTTCACTTTCAAATTCATAGGGATAGTGAGCCCTTGGTCCCAGGGTGTGGAAGAATACCATCTCAAACCATGCCTAAGTCACGCTTCGATCAATGCATCATACGAGTGGATTGATTTTTGTGAAGAAAATTTGGGAAATGCATTAGTACTTGTGAGAGTCAATGTTTGAGGAGGACATAAGGGCTCAGATTTCACTGGGCCAAGACTTCACAAGGGAATGTAAAGTGATAGTTGGCGTCGCTTTTCTTATAACATGAACTTTGACCAATGCCCATACTGCATTCACTAAAATCCTTCATAAATGTAGGCCGCAATTGCTGCATTTAGGCGCACCTCCTGCGTGCTTCTCTAAAATGGCTTATCCATGGAAGATATGTGTGCAAAGTATGAAATCAGAGACAAGGCATGTTAATTGCTTAACAAAAATCCTTTAAGAAATGTAGTCATCATAGACCAGGTATGTGAACTGCTTGACAAAAAGCCTTAAAGAAATGGGTTGTTTGGGCTGACACATTTGTAGGATGCGCACGAGATAGATTTATTGAAGAGGCATTAGAAACTTTCAAGAAAATGCAAGCTGCAGGTGGGGAGCCAACGAGCAAGATGGAAGCATATAGAGGGTGCGCGAACTATTTGATAGAATTCCTGGAAGAAATGTTATCTTATGGAATGAAATAGATGCAAGATCTACCCAAAATGAATTTTTTTGGCTAGGCTTTAGAAAATTTTAAGCATATGATTCAACACAATCAACATAGTGATAAATGCACAAGCCTGGGATTGGGAAATGCACACTTTGCTTCCTTTGGATTGGCCCACAAGGAATGTTTAAATTCTTCGAATTGGGTGAATGATGTCTTAATTGTTTCTAAATAAATTAGTTGTATAGCCTTCGACCCAACTTTGATGCTTGCACAGAAACATTAATGAGAGTAGATGAAATATGCTCTCCTCATGAGTGATATCGCTCATTCAAAGATAAAAATCTCAAGTGGTACCGGGTAGACCACATTATAACCATTAGAAATATCAGCAATGTAGATACAAAAGAGTCAGGAATCATGATTTCACTAGCTCGAGTCAATATTCAAATGAATTCATAACGCACCATTGCTATCACAGGCCGAAAAAAGAAAAGGTCAAAAAAATATACTTATTAACACAAATGAAAAAAAGTTAGAGAAAGTCATGTCTCCCACATTATTAAGGCAAAATGTATCAATATTAACATATGTATGTAGATATAAACGTAACGTAGTAATGATATAAAAGATAGTCATTCAAAATGTATCATAGCATATCGTTGATATCTTCCATAATGATCATATGTATTATGCAGATATAAGGCAGATGTACGTAGATGATCATATGTATTAAAATGTATTGAAATCCATTATCTACATAGATGATCATATGTAACATAGGTATAAGGCAGATGATCAAATTTTTGATATACCAGAGAGAATAACACATAGCATAAGATGTAATATGCATACCAGAGGACATGAAGAGATTGATCACTATGTCAAGTAACTTATTAGGGAAATCATGGGAGGAATTCGTTGTATCTTGATCTATTCGTGGCATCATATCAAAAGCACACTCAGGAAAAAACTAAAACTAAAACTAAAAAAAAGATAAGGGAAAGCCCCTCCCTCTAGCGCCATTTATATGGACATCAAATTATGGATTTTCTCAAAAACAAACAACCATTAGCATCGTTAGTAAACTTAAGAAAATTGAATAGAGCATCCCTATGAAATAATACATCATGCTTCCAAATGCAAACAAATGACAAGATAACTAAAGCATATAAAAAACATGAAGTATATTTATCTCATAGTGGATTGGTGCTTCTTCGATGTGGAAAGAAGCCCTTTCCCAATCCTTTGCTAAGCTCCATGATGAAAATGATATGAAGATGTAGGATGCTGATCCAAATGAAAATTCTAACTTGGATGAGTTGTGGAGTTGTGGAGAGAGATACTAAGATTGTGGAGGATTAATACAAGAGAGAAACTCTCTATTTATAGCCAAGAAGGATAAAAGAATTCCAAACATGGAGGATGTGGGACTAAAGATCCACCAATGACAAGGTGCCACTTGTCAACATGTGAGAGGTTGAGGAATGAGCACATTTTGGTCAATGTGCCAAAGAGGGGGAGATTTGAAATTTGAATTTGATGACAAGATGAGTTAAATGCTAAGTTTGACTTGTGCAAGAGACATGTAAGAGACATGTAAGAGCTCTTAAATGGTTTGTTGGATGTACATGTCATGTGGGAGGGAAAATTCAAATTGGGAGAATATTCCCTCAAAGATGCCATTTTGAGAGAAAATGGAGAATTTAAAAAATCAATAAATTGATTTATTTGTGCAAGTGGGAAAAGCTAGAGGATGTGACATGAGTTAGATTAAATTAATCAGGATTATCTTAATTTAGTGAGGGATTAGATGATTTGACTTATTTAACTTAGATTTAAGGATTAAACTAAATCAAAAGGAGATGGAAGATGATTTTAGATTTAATTAAATAAAGATTTGATTTATTTAATCAAAGAGGGTGATGTTAGGATCAAATTAAATAAAGTTGATTTATTTAATTTAAATGGATGACCTTAGAGATAAATCAAATAGACTTGATTTATCTGTTGAATGGACTTGATTAAATGCAATATGCTAATTTTGCATGTCTACAATAATTAACTTAGGGATATCACTAATAGTTTATCTTTGATATTCAAATTTATTTTTTCTATACTGTAGAAATTTAGTCATGTGTATCTATAAACACTGTCTAATGAGGCTAAAGTGGTTATGGAAAATAATGGTAAGGATCCGCTGGAATCCCAACAAATGGATCTTGTGAATACCTTACCTATTAAGGAAAAAGAATCCAGTAAAGATCAGACGGCTGGGCAAGAAAAACCGAATCATGAAGCTCACCCCTTTTCCCAAGAGTGGACCCCAGTTGAGAAAAATGATGGGATCCCGGGTTTGGAGGATATTCCCATTCAGGGGCTATCTTTGGAGTTGAACATCCCTCTCCCACACCCTTCCCCTGAAGGTCTTTTTCCTTTAGGTGTAGATCACTTTAAGTATCCTAAATCCTTGGAATTTGTTAAGGATTCCATCGATAATCCAGACCATTCTTCTAAACTCTCTAGCAACTTTTCAACTTTTCATTTGAATGGAATCATGGAGACATTACCCTGGGAACAAAGGCTCCTTACTGATAAGGAATGGGAATCTAGTAAAGAGACAGATAGTCAAGAAGAGATTGATAAAGAAGAGATCTTATCAAATAAAAAGAAAAATAAAAACAAACAATGGAAGACTCCAAGTGGTATTTCTACCAGATCAAAAGCAAAGGTAGACTGTGGAGCAACAAAGAACTCTCGAGGGAAAAAAATATTTTAAATGGACAAGAGAGCATAATAGTTTTCAGGATATTGCGGATGGATCTCAAAAAAGCATCTCAGAGTACCTCAACTCCCCTGGTAATTAATGAAGATTATGTCTTGGAATATCAGGGGACTTAATAGTCCCCACAAGTAGGATGTTCTACGCAATTTTTTTAGAGATCACAAGCCTGATATACTTCTTATTCAAGAGACAAAAATGTCTAAGGAAAAAGTTGAAAATTTGAAACTGTTTCAACATTGTAGTACTCATGGAAATAACTCAAACTGTGCTTCAGGAGGTATTTCTACTTTCTGGAATTGTCACATAATCAAAGGGGATCCAATTTTGGAAGGTACGAACCATATTGCTACTAGATTCAGACATATCAGGGATAATTTCAGTTGGATCCAATTGAACATCTATGCCCCCAATGGAAAAGGTCTTAGAAAATCCTTCTGGATGGAGTTGGCTACCTTTAGGAGGATTTTTGACATAGAGTCTTGGGTTGTTATGGGTGAATTTAATACGCCCTTAATGAATGAAGAAAAATTTGTAGATTCCTAGATCAATGAGGAGAGCAAAGAGGATCTTCAGAGTTTCATTGACAACCAGGGGCTGATTGATCTGGATTTACTTGGAGCTTCCTTTACCTGGTTGAATCGCAAAAAGGGGATGGATCTTATATAGGTCAGACTTGATAGATCTTTAGTTTCTAATCATTGGTTTTTTGTTTATTACTGTTCTATTAAAGCTCTCTCTAGGATTGGATCTGATCACTTCCCTATTGGTTTTGTTGTGGATCCTATAAAAAAGAAGAAAAATATCCCTTTCAGAGTTGAAAAAATGTGGATTTATCACCCTGCTTTCAAAGAGGAAATTAGGAAATGGTGGAACATAAGTATCTCTGGCACAGCTATGTTTAGAATAGCTAAAAAAATTAAGGGAAGTTAAATGTAACTTGAAAAAATGGAAAAAAGAGTCCTTTGGGAACATATTCAGGATCAAATCTGATCTTCAGATGGATCTGGGGGAGATTCAATGTAAAATACAGAAGGAGGGATATGTGAATGATACAAAGGAAAGAGAAAATGAGCTATTCAGTAAGTTACATGACATTATCAGAAAGGAAGAGGAGTTCTGGAGGCAAAGATCTAGAGCTTTATGGTTATCTGCAGGTGACAAAAATACTAGGTACTTTCATCTATCGGCCTCAAAACACAGAGCTGTCAACAAAATATCTCAGATTGATGTGAATGGTATGAGGTATGAGGAGGAGGAGGACATTAGAAAGCATGTTGTTTTATTCTTTAAAAATATTCTTTCTAAAAACCATGAAAATAACCAAAATGATCAGGATCATTTAATTGAGGCTATACCTAAAGTTATCAATCAGGAAAATAACTCTATGTTGTCCACTATTCCTACCAATGAGGAAGTCAAGAAGGTTTTTTTCTCTTTTGATGGGAGTAAACCGCCAAGTTCAGATGGATTCCCTTTGTTTTTCTTCCAATGGTTTTGGGAGATTGTTGGAAACGATGTAGTGAATGTTGTTAAAGAATTTTTTGGATCCAGAAGTCTCTTAAAATAATTGAATGCCACTTTCCTGGTTCTAATCCCTAAGAAGCCTGGGGAGATGAACTTTGAGACCTTCAGACCCATAAGCCTCTACAATTCGATCTATAAAATCATTTCAAAGGTTCTGACTTCAAGATTCTTAATTCTCTTGCCTACTTTGATTTCACCTCAATAGAATGGATTTGTCCCTAGAAGAAAAATTCTTGACTCTATTGTTTTTGTGCATGAGAATATCCATTCCTTGGTTGAATCTAAAACTGAAGGCTTTTTGTTAAAGCTTGATATCTCAAAAGCCTATGACAGAGTTGACTGGATTTTCTTATTTAAAATTTTAAAGGCTTTCAGATTTTGTAACAGGGTTATTCAAATGGTGGAATAGCTGGTGTCTACTACTTCTATTTCTATTTTGGTGAATGGATTTCCTACGAATTTCTTCCAAAGCTCCAGAGGTCTAAGACAGGGTTATCCTATTTCTCCTATTTTATTTACTATCATGGCTGAAAGTTTTGGAAGAAATTTGAAAAGGTTGATTGACAATAGGTCCCTTCTTGGTCTCAATCCTTCCTCAAGTAACCTGGTTTGTTCTCATCAACAATTTGTTGATGATACAATGCTTTTGGGTAAATCCTTAGTCTCGAAAGGAAAAACTTTGAAATCTCCACTCAATAAATATGGGAGAGCGTCTGGATAGCTGATTAATAATCAAAAAAGTTTTCTTTTCTTTTTCAACACCCCAGCTCATAGGCAGACTAAAATAGCCAAAATCATTGGCTGTAGGGTGGAATCTTTGCCTGCCACCTATCTTGGCCTACCCTTAAGCCTTAAACCCCCTAAATCCTTTTGGATTTCTTTGGTTGAGAGGTTTAGTAAGAAGCTTTTTGGTTGGAAAGGAGCTCTACTAAGTCAAGCAGGTAAACTTCAACTCCTCAAAGCGTCTCTTCAGAACTTGTCGATCTATGCTCTGAGCCTCTTTAAGATTCCTGCTAAGTTTGTGGATGCTATAGAAAATATTCAAAAAATATTTCTTTGGTCGAGGGTTGAAGAAAAGAAAATACTACCTTTAATAGGTTGGGAACTTGTGTGCAGACTAAAAAATGCCGAAGGATTAGTTCTTAGAAGAATCAAAACGGTTAACAAGATTCTTCTAGAAAAACAAATCTGGAGAATTTTTTCATCTTCAGGTGAATGGACTGATATCCTAGCTAGTAAATAGCCAAAGAAAAATAGGTCTCTTATAATGCTGAAGGAATCCCATTTTCTTCCCAGAGGTTCAACCTACTGGAATAATTTGATCACTGGGAAAAAATTATTGACTCTAGAACAGGGTGGCAAGTTAGAAGTGGAAACCAAACTAGATTCTGGGAGGATAGATGGTTGTTTAAGGAGCCCCTAATAAAAATTAATTCCTTTAGTGGATGGGAAGAGAATTGCAAAGCTCATTTTGGTTCTTTTGTGAAAGACTATAGAGTGAATGGAAAATGGGTTGATCTGTGCAGTATCAGTCAGACTCTTGCTCCTATTCAGTCTTCTTTGTTAGTTGTTAGACTTTGCTTTAATCAGTTGGATGATCATCTTGTCTGGACTGATGAACCCTCGGGTAACTATTCTATTTCTTCTGCCTTTGCTAGGGTTACTTCTTCTGAGGGTTCTCCTCCCTTTTGGTCGAAGGCTTGGCTCAAACATTTGATCCCTAAAATCAACATTTTTTTCTAGATTTTTCTCCAAAATAAGGTGCTTACGGTTGATAACCTTTGCAAATGCGGCTTTCAAATACCTAATAGATGTTTTATTTGTAAGATGGAGGTAGATTCAGTGCGTCATTTTTTCCTTCATTATCCTTTCGCTGCCTCAGTCTGGGAAAAAATAATCAGTTATTGGCAACTTTCATGGATTTTTCCCCCATCTATTGAAGACTTCTTCCTTCAATGGAAAGCCCCAACTCACAATCCTATTCTCTAATTTTTATGGGATTTCTCTTTCCCTCATGTCACTTGGGGTCTTTGGAAAGAATGCAACAACAAAATTTACAGAGATAAAGAAGCTTCAGTGGGCTTTTTTTTTATAAAATTATCAGGTTCCTGAAAGAAAATGTCATTTCTATCTCCCAGAAGGTTAGCAATTCCGAAAAAGTGGTCCATTCGTCATATGATCTTATTGTTGCCAAGGAATGGAATATAAGTCTTGATTTTCCTTGTGCCCCTAAAAAAGTTAAAAAGGATAGAGAGGGTGTCTGCTGGTCTTTTCCACCTAATGGATGGGTCAAAGCTAACTTTGATGGTGCGGCTAAAGGTAATCCAGGGGCGGCGGGTTACGGTGGAGTCATAAGGGAATCCTTTGGAAATTTTCTAGGAACGATGGCTACTCCTCTAGGTTCCCAAACCAATCACCTGGTCGAGGCTGCTGGAGCTTTTTATATAATAAATTTGGCCCAAAGTCTTAATTTTAAAAACCTTTGGCTTGAAGGAGATTCCAAAAATATTATTGATTGTCTTCTTGGCAAGTCCCCCCCCTTCGTGGACTATAAAATCATGGATTGATGATTCCATCTCAACTTTAGCTAAGTTTGACAACATAAAGATTTCACATGCCTATAGAGAAGCCAATGTCGTATTAGATTTTTTGGCTAATGAAGGGGTTAGGAGTAATGAACAGAGCAATTGGCTAAATTTTAGTGATCTAAGTGTTAATGTCCGGGCTTTATTGAGTTATGATGAATCACATGGACAAGAGGCATGTCATTTCTTTAATGAGGACAGGATGGAATTATCACATCACAATCATTAGATTGTATGGGACCGAGCTTAGTTGCTTAGTCTACAAGGTGGTCTGGCACACTTTGTGGGTTCTTAGATTTGGTGGGACCAGTTCTAGTAAAGTTCTCATCTCTGTCTGCTCCACTGTGCACACCAAGATGGGTGGAGATAGGAAAAGAATTGAGCCAGACAGCTTTGAGATGCACACAAGAAATGTTAAGGCTTGGGAAAAAGTTAAAAGAGGGGGTTTACTTCCTTTTCTAGAGAAAATCCATGGTTCTAATCAGGAGGCTACGGATCTTTTTGAGAAAAATTGGGATAATGGGGTTCTTACCCTTTTTAGTAGGAAAGTTGAGCTCAACGAAGATCTTATAGCTGATGTGACAGGAATGTCTACTGATGGGAAAAAAAAATTCAGGGATAGGGTTTTCTCGGATGAAGCCATCGTCAAATTTTGAAAAAAAGAGGAGAGACTGAATTTGGTGAAAATTGCTAATAGCTACTTTGAAGCCGACACCATAAAAGCTCTTTGGAGAAAGGTTCTTCGTGTCATCATGGAGTACATAACTGTGGATGGTCGCTTCACCAGGGTATACGGTTATCACTTTTCCCTACTCAACCACTTTCGCTACAAGGTTAGGGTTTCTTTCCCCTACTATCTTCTTTGTTCTTTGAGAAAAAGCTTGGATGACCACAAGAAAAACCCTAGAAGATTCCCTATTTTGCATACTAGCCTAATTAGATTAATTGTTGAACATTATCAAAAAATGCCTGTCCTTGCTAATTTGGAAGCCTCCCCTATTTTTGAGGATGATGATACTGAACCCAATTGCTCGAGGTTTTTTCCCAATTTAAGTTCGGCTAGAACGAGCCTTTGCCCGCCCATGGTCCAAACTGGTAAGATTATCCCTAATCCCCTTACTGTGAAAGATCCCATTGTGCCTAAACCGGGAAGCCCTTCCTTTAAAACCAGAAGTATTGATAAGAATCCTCCGGCTAAAAACCTAGTCTCGTACTCTGAAGATTCTCCTGAATCTGCTAACAATTATGAGCCTTTTGTTGTCCCGTCATTGGATAGAAATGCTAAAATTGGTTCCCATGTTACTCCTGACCCTGCTAATATTTGTTGCAACACTGATAGAGATCCCTCTGTGGATTTTTTGGATTTAGCTAGAAATAATGCTAATAACCATTTCAAACTTTTGAAATGGGATTTTCATGAAATCAATGAGTTAAAGATAAAAAATTGGTCCCTTCAAAGCAAATTGGAATAATTGGGAGTTAAGGTTGCGGCGCTTGATAAGAAAGAGTTGGAACGAAGAGATCACGGTGTCAGCATTGATACCCAATACCAAGTTGGTAAGGACAAAAATGTTGAATTTGAATTGGAGAAAATGAAAAATACTGTCAAAATTATTTTCGAGCAAAACAACCGTATGGCCAGACACAACGCCATCATCATCAACGCCATGACTGAGAAATTGGATAAAGCTCAACAGGGGTCTCTGGTGGTTGATCTGGAGGAAATTAATGAAAGAAATTAGGAGGAGGATGCTAGCATTTCCAAGAGAACCAGGGCCAATTTGAAGAGGAAGGCTCCTCCCACTCCGTAAATGATTCAAATGTTTAAAAAGGGCGTTCATGATATGCAGAACCTGGAGGCGGAGACTAAGTCTGTCCTGAAGACTCTGGGTTGATTGCGGTTGGTATTTTGTTGGCTCTTTTTCTGGCCTTTTTTGTTTGACCTTTATGGTCTTTTGCGGGTGGCTGCTGCTTGTTCTGGTCTTTTCCTTTTGTGCAGCCAGTTTTGTTCGCTGGACTTTTCTGTTGTAAACTTTGTGGTTTTGGGTCCCTGTAAAACCCGTTTTACCCTTTATCAAAAACATGAAAATAAGAAAAAAAATGTAATTAGATTTTAAATTATATTATTAAAATAATTGAAAAATCTAATAAACATGAAATAAAATAAAAATTCCCATGTGTTTATGAAAGGATTATAAAAAATTAGCTTCAAGATCTATTCGACTAGTCTAAATGTGTTTCATTTAGCAAGGATGTGGTGTGTCAAATAAGTAAATATATCAATATTGAAATCATGTTGCATGGGAGAAAATGAGATTCATCTATATCAAAATAGTGTTACATAATCACCATATTAATCACAAGCAGCACAAGTGACAAAATTCTAGTCAAGTCAATTGCTAAGAAAATTCAATCTTACAAGCTATCAATTTTAAATTGGGTTCAAGATTATTTGGCATCATTGAATGTATTTCACATCAAAGACAAAAATTATACAAAAATATTATCTGGCAACATGAAATGTAATACATAAGATTTACGGGCATGCACAAGTTTAAAATAAATTAAATAATTTGTTACAGTAAATTACATTTACCTTAGGCTTAAGTTTTAACTTAGGCATAATTATGCATTGATTATTTAGGTAGTTTTTCCCGTTGGTATTTTTTCACAGCTTTAAAACCTTGTAACATTATGTAATATATCATCTCATATTTTTCACTCCTTGTTTGGTGAAATGGGCTCGTGTCTCTCCTGCTATTTTGTGAAGGTTTTCTACATTTGTTGATCTTGGGTTATTTTCTCTATCATGGTATCAGAGCCTCCCAATTTGTAGTACCTTCCACCATTGAGAGTTTTCATCAGAGTGTTGGGATCGATTTTTTCAACATTTGAAAATTTTAAATTTTCAAAGTTGCCTTTTATTCTTCATTTATGTTTGTGATTGTTGGCTGCATATTTGATTTGTGAAATCTTGATTTCCTTGTCTGGAGGTGGTGGTTTCCTTTGTATCTATGCTGGTGTGAATAGTTTGAAGCCATGATTATTCTAAGGGGTTACGATTAAATTTGTTGAGCCCATTTCCCTACTGTAGATCCAATTCTCAAATTAAGAGGATCAAATTTTTTCTTGAGGCCCGATTTTACCTAGTGAAGGCCAAATTCGTATTGGAGGCGTCATTCTGTGGTAGAGGTGCATGAAACCTATGATTTTCATTTGAGACCTACGTCCGTGTTGAAGAAGGTCGTGCGACTCCTCTGTGCCAGCGAATTTCCTCTCGAATTTTGTATTGGAGGCGTTTGTTTTGTAATCATTAGAGGAATGTATTTTCCTCTATGGGAGGAATCATTTCTAGATCTGAAAGGATGTTTTCTTTGGGCGGAGAGAGAATTTCAAGAAATATGGCATAACTTTTTACCTTAGTAGCTGCATTTTTTTGTGTTGAAAGCTCAAATCTCTATCGAGGTGCATTCTTTTGGATATGTCATCAGGCTACGATTTGGTGTCTTTGAAGCCGGAATTTGCTACTTGAGAGGTATGTTTTTGGTGGGCGTGTGATGTGAAAATCCAAAACAATTTTCTTTTGGAGTGATATGATTGCCTTTTGAAGGGGCGATTCTTCCATTAGAGGCTCAAATTTTATGTTTTTGAAAGATTTTTTTTAAAGAAACATTTTCATGTGAAGAATTTGTGCTATGGATTCATCTCCACTTGAGTGCTTCATAATTGATAGTTGCTTTCTCTTATGGAGGATAGATAGTCATGACTGTTGAGCCTACATTTTTGAAGGAACTTGATTTGTCCTTATTTCTGTCAAATTGACAGTGCTTGGGAGCCATTTTTCTTCATCAAAGGAATTTGATTTGTTGTGGAGACCTCCATACCTGCCATGGTTTTGTAGTTTGGAGGCACATTTTTCCTTCACTGGAGGACCATCTTGGCATCAAACTTCATATGTTATAAAGTTTTGAATGGCATAAATATTTAGGGTTTCATGTTGTTGAAGAGTGTGGGCCTCCAGTTCTCCTTTTGAATTTGTGTTTTTGGGAACTTAATCCCAAATTGGTAGTGGTGGATCATTTTTTTCCCTTCATATAGCTTTGTAGTCCCTCTCATTGGTGTGAGAAAGTCTCACAAGAGGTTTGCTTGATGGTGATTGGTGCTTGGTGATTCTGCCCTATTTGTTGATGGCTTGTGAGGCCTGATTGGTTGGGCTCATTTTTTTTGCATCGAAGATGAACGTGGTCACATGGTGGGACTAGGTGCTTGATCTAGAAGTGCCTCTTTAGGCCTTTTTTTTCATTTTTACATATCTTGTACAAATGGAGGTCGATTTTTGCAAACCACACATCAACAGAAAGGTATTTTCGTCACCTTTAAAGTGGTTGAGAAATTTATCTCACTTTTTTCTATTTGGTGGTGATTTTAATCTATTGAAGTTTGATATTGGTCTCCCTTTATTTACAATTTTTGGGAGTTTCTATTTGTTGTTGAAGGTTACTGTCTTTGCATTTTTGGAGATTTTTCATAGTTGTTATGGGGTTTTCTTTGCATCATGTTGTGATTATGTTGGAAAGGGGAAATTATACACAATGGAGAGATGGTATATTGAAGCACTTGAGATGGCTTCATCTTTTTCCATACCTATATAATCTTGTTCCCCTTCCTAGTATTAATAGTAAGAAGTTTTCCTGGAATTGCAAAAGGGATCATGTCTTAGGAGTTATTACAATGCATATTGATGATGCCACTTTAGATGTTATTGATCATTTTGAGTGTCCATATACTCTTTGGATTAAAATCTGGAAAACACATGGAGATCCTGATACTCAGCCATTCCCAGATGATCCTGTTTCAGATTGTCTTGTGCCTCTTCATTTTTTAGACAAGATACCCTATGATCATCCTACAATGCAGAATTTTAAAGTGTTGGAATACTTTGAGTCTTCAGATGAGGATGATGACAGTTCTTTAGATGCTCCTTCTTCTCCATCAAAGATAGTTGATGTACCTTGGCCTTCAGTGATTCATTGTGCAGAGTCATTGATTGAGGCTCCTATCATTCATATTTTGTAGGATAATTCATTATTTTTTTATGATTCATTGTGCACATCCACTGATTCATCACAACCAGTATCTCATTGTCTTCCTAATTAGGATTCTTATTTGTCGTACATTGGTTCATTGTTTGTGGAATCTCACATTTCAAATTTGGAGGACACATTTGAGGGTATATCCCTCCTATTTGATGAATGTTGTGGTATAACTATTGTCACCCCATTTCAGTCTCTAGATATTGTTCAGCATCATCTTCCAAGGTCTTGGTGACACATGAGCATATTTCTGAGACACCATCATACATTTTCATGCTTCGCTCTTTCAATTCCGATATGGAATGGGAAGCATACCTGCATTTGTATTTCATTTTGTTTCTTCTAAAAGGGAGACTAGTTTTCTTTCGACACTAGATCATGTTTTGTCTTCAAACACTTACCATTTTTCCAAGTGATTACACATTGTGGGGGGGCTATATAGTCTCTCTCTTTCTCTCTTATGGGGGGGCCATTGATTGTATATATATGATGTATGTAGTTCTTGGGGGGTGTGATTGAGTCCTCCATCCATGCATTGCTTTTGTTTTCTTTTCTCTCTTATGGAGAGGGGTTTTTTCCCATAGGGTTTTTCTCCTTTTCTCTAGTTGTGAGAGATTTTTTTCTTTTCATTATAAATGGGTACCTAACATGGTTGTGTAACCGGGACCCATACTACATCTTCATATTTGCATTCTCCCTAAGTTTCACTTAAGGGGGGGTTTTAGAGTAAATTACATTTACCTTAGGATTAAGTTTTAACTTAGGCATAATTATGCATTGATTATTCGGGTAGTTTTTCCCATAGGGTATTTTTTCACCCATTGGTATTTTTCATAACTTTAAAAGCTTGTAACATTATGTAATTTATCATCTCATATTTTTCACTCCTTGTTTGGTGAAATGGCCTCATGTCTCTCTCGCTATTTTGTGAAGGTTTTCTCTAGTTCATGATCTTGGTTTATTCACTCTATCATAATCTAATTCCGCTTGCTTAAATAGATCCAAAAAACTCATCAAATTTATATGTTTTTTATTTAGACAATGTTGGCAAAATACTTGATTCATTTTTTCAATGTTATAGTGTAGAAAAATGCATACCTTAACATTTTCACACTTAATTTGGACCTATTTTAGCACCCTTTGCATTAATTTCCCTTTAGGTCACTTATTATGGGCCCCTAAGACCCCTTTTTGTGCATCCCAAGGCATATTGCAACTTTAAATCTGACCAAAACCCATAAACGACCATCAATATTTGTAAGCCACCTTTTGAATTAGAAAATTAAGCCTAATAGGACCAAGATGCCACCGAGGGAATCTTAGTCCCGGGGGCTTTATTTTTGGGAATTAAGAGTAGGAAATGAAAATATTTGAATTTATCTAACCTTTTTTCAGCCTTTGGGATCTAATAACTAGGTTATTAGGTAGGAATGCCTATAAAATTAAGATTCACACCCCATTTTAATATATATCTAAAATTTGAAGCAAACAAGTGACAAGTGAAGAAAGTTGAAGGAAGTTTCAGAGTTTTGGAGTAGCCTTCTACTGTGTTTTTACAGGTTTTTCAAGTCTATTTTCAAGCCAATATTTAGCATTTCCAAGGATTAGTAATGGATGCCTATTCTGGATCATGAGAGATTCTAGGTTTGAGATGCAAGTAGCCATTTATCCAAGCCTAAGGACTTGTTTCTTGATTGATTTCATCTTCCATTATTGCTCTATTTTCTGCCTATGGAAGGTACATTTCATGTTTGTGATTTGTGAGGGTGATTAGAGATCTCCTTTATAGGTCATTTACATTTGCAACTTAGGAATATTATTCTAACACATTTGAATAGGGTTTCTTCATATTCTAGCTTGCATAATCTTAGACACACTTAAGATTAGGGAAAACACACATTTCCCTTTTCAGGTCTATACTTTTTCATCAACGTTTAATTACCAAACAAGGGGTTTGGCCAAGGAAAACCCCCATAAACAATCAATCCAAATTCCTTTCTTTTGTAGGTCTTTTTACAACTTTAGATTCAAAAACTTCATGAAGAAGGAAGTTTAGATCTTAAGCTTTGGGACCACACTTAGAAATTCCAGAAATTCAAAATGGGACTAATACGCCACCTTGGGCGTCTTAGTCCTCCCAAGCATATTTTTTAATGATTCCTTCAGATCTAGTTCAAACATCTGAAGATTCCACATCTGCCCTGAAAAACAGTAGTGGGACTAATACACTATCTTGGGCGTCTTAGTCCTCCACAACACTTTTTGGCAGCCTCTTTACATTTCTAGAATCCTCACAACATCTCCAAACTTCCCAGGTGCACATTTCTAGTTTCATAGTTTTCTATTGCATTTTTTTTATCTCTCTAAGTCATTTAGTATTCATTTGCATATCACAGTGTGTTTTCCAACATTTTATTTTCCAAGCATTTTCTTGGTGGTGAAACCCTTTAAAGCTAAGAAATACCCCTCCTAGGTCCTCCTCATTGTGAATTCACTCACCTTGTGAAGTTGTTAGTCAATCCAATTGGGACTCCTAGGACATTGTTGAGTGATTTGTTGGAGAAAGAGTGATATTTCTAGATATCCATTTTCCACCAATCAAATGTAATTCAAAGCATTTATACAAGGGAGAAAGTGAGCAGTTGTGAGTAGTTGCATAAAATAGTTTAACCAAAATAGATAAACTGTAATACCCACTAATAAAGACCCATTAACAATGTAATACAATATTATGCTAACATTCCCCCTTATTGTATTGTTCCTGAAACCATAAAATCACCTTGCCAAAGGACCCCCCCTTAAGGCTTACATAACAAAACTTGTCGATTACAAAATATATACATCTTTGTGAAGATCTTCCTTGAAGAAATAGATCTTGAATCAAGTGGAACTCCATCAAGCTACCTCATGACCCTCGGAAGGGTGTAGCTTTGAGCTAAATTCCTAAGTTCTTGGACTACCATTTTCTTGAACTCCCAAATCACTGATTCTTGAATTATTCAACAACAATCCCTATTGAGCTCCCCAAACATACAGCTCCATCAAGTTGTCTGAAAATATAGCCTTAAAAGTCCAAGTATAGCTATTTGAAAATTCATTAGTAATATTGTTAAACTCACAAAATCCATTGGTAACATTGATAAACTCATCTTTTTCTTTTGGTAAAGATACTAGAGACTCTATCCCCTTCTGCTTCTCCCTAATCTTGACCACTCCAACACATCCTCCATTACGACTTCCAATAACCATGATGACACTACCAACATCAAACTTGATAAAATCCTTGATCAACGAGCACCCTATGGATTCCTCTAAATATTCCAAATGAAACTACTCCAAATGGATCAATAAAATAGTATTAAATGAACTTAGTCCTTTTACCTTCGAAAAAGATTACCAATACCTTCTGAAAGGAAGCATCAATTACATCAGTAGTAATAACAATAATGTCTCCTTACTCCAAATTTGTCTAGGCTCCTTTCCAATAGGCTTGGACTTGGTAGAAGTCTTCTTTACACATCCAATGTCACTAGTGATCTTTCTTTGGCATTACTTCTCATATTAAAGCTGCCTGCAATTTCTATGGTATGAGTATCTGATTGTTCTACAAACAGATCATTCCAAGGAAGAGTTAAAACAACTCAAACCGAATAGAGATTTTCTTTCTGTAGAAACTTATTCAACATCTGTTACTAAATGATACCATACGATTGAATCTTGCACTCTCCTCTATATACCCGAGCTACAAGAAACATATATCTTCAAAGGAGAATAGTAAATATGTATTCAACCCATAACTTGCACAACAATACAGCGGCTTAAATAAACAAAATACAGTAATGGTCTTCCTTCATGATCTACAAGAGATCCACTCTCCTTCACACCTCTCTATTTAGATAAAAAGAAGGGATTTTCTTCAGGAAAAGAAAAACTTGAATTGCTCTCTCATTGTACAGGATCACTCTTCAAGCACAACAAAAATTGTATTGCTCTCTTACAACACAGGATCAGATATTGCTTCATAAACTTCAACGTGCAGGTACATCGTTTCTATCCTTCTTATACTGGTCTTCTCACGGATCATTATCATCCTCTGCTCACTTCTGCTTCATCGTACCCATCCACCGCAAGTGATGGCACTCCCTGTAGCGAACAATCCAACTCAGGTTACATCTCTACTCTCAAATCGTCCGCTTCTCATCACCTGCTCACCGCTATTTTCTCATTTTCTTCTAGCATTGATCTCAGGCCTCTTCTATCGCTCACTATATAGGACATAGATCTCTTTGCAATATATAAACTTCAACACAGGCACAAACCCAATGTTTACGCCTCCATTCTTGCCTCTTATCGTACTCCTCTTTTCGTCATGCAAAGAGATAGAAGCATTGGTGCTCTGATACCAAAATGCTTGATTCATTTATTCAATATAATGCAAAGCATTTATACAAGGGAGAAAGTGAGCAGTTGCATAAAACAGCTTAACTGAACTAGGTAAACTGTAATACCTGCTAACAAAGAGCCGTTAACAATGCAATATAACTTTATGCTAACCGAAAAGAGATTTTAAATACAACGTATACTAAGGATTTGACATCTACGATTATTTCCATAAGGGACACTAGAAATAAAACATGGAGTAACTCTAAAACGGATACAAGGAGGTATTTTAAAAAACTACAAACTCAAGATTATATGTCATAGACTTGATTCATTGAGTTAAGTATATTTAAATAGGGATTTTGAGTCAAAAGGATGGCATCATATATATTTTTAATTACTAAACGAGAGCCGATATAAATTGATGGATCTAGTACACATATTATATCATGATTAGGACTCAAGCTTGTGAGAAAATATAGTATATAAATAAACTAAGATAAGAATTCAAGTGGGTCCCATTAGACATTGGACTACAAGCTTGATCATCTCACTTTCTCTATTTAATATAATTCTCAAGTATAGGGCAATAAGACTTCACGACTAAGAAGATATGAATGTGTTATAGTTGATGGACCTTCAATGCTTATTCAACCATTATGAATAAAAATTCTTGGGTCTATGTACTCATAAAACATGATAGAATCATAGACACTAGATGTTAGAGACCTTGGGAAAATTCGGTAGATGAAGGGATTTGATTTGGATTTAAATTAGAGTAATAAGATAGTATAATAAAAATTTAAAACATGTTTTTAAGATGTTGAAGGAAATCATGTAATAAACATGAAACTCAAATACAAGACTAGAAATGAATATAACATAAGTAGACCAAATAGATGAAATAAACATGACAATAAGAATGTGTAGAATCATAAATTATCGTCCTTGACAATTTCATACTATGTTTGGCTCCCCGTATGTGCTTGGACCTAATTATGCTTATCATTTACCCATTTTATTACCATTATTAGAGAATTAGGTTAAATTAGTGAATTAGCTTTAATTATTTATTTAACAATCATTTAAAGTTCAAAATAGGCCTACTCAAGGGTACCCTCATCCTTGACCACTTGATTTTGGTCCAAATTTTAATATTTTATTATCAGCATTAATATATTTGTAAATTTAAATTTAATTGTTGGCCTTTCAAAATAATTATTATGAGAAATGTTGAAATGCATATAAATACAAGTTTTTTTCATCATTTGAACATTTAAGAAACCTAGAAAAATTTGAGAAATTTGAATATCAACTAAACATCTAAAAATACAATTCAAGAGTAGAATAAGTAGTGTTTTATGGCACTTTCATCAGTCAAGATCATGTTTGTAATACATTATCAAATTCATGTCAAATCATATGTAAGATTGTTTCATATTTTATTTCCATTATCATTGTGAGTACTAACACTTGTAGGATCTTCAATCAACTATCAAGTTATCCTTGTATGAGATGTGCATCATGACTTCAGTCCATCAAGGAATGCAAATTTGAATGGTAAGTTGTAGTATTGTGATTTATCATTTGTTTTTATTCATTTTCCTCTGCCTAAAGTAGGGTATTCACTCTTTATCCAACATCAGCATAGTCACTAGGGAGGTGGAAACACAAAAATGGGGTTTGACTTAGGTAAGCCCCTATAAAGCATAACCTTTCCTCTTTTCTCTTTCTTGTAGGTTGCAAATCTGAAGTGGATTTGGAGAAGACTAAAAATCTCACATGAAGATCAAGAATACAAATATCTTACTTCAACAAATTAGGGAAAGATCAATTATTTGCTAATAGATGAAGTTCTAAAGCTAATACTGATAGGGAAGCACCTACAAACTATGACATACCTATGCATGTTCTAAGATTCTAGAAGCCCTCATTTCTAGTCTAGGGTCCTCTTGCCCCTAACCAATCAATTTATGCCCTCTTCTCTCTTATTTTATATTTCTATCATTTAGTTATGTGTTTTTTTGAATTGGTTATAGTTTTTTGTAGTTGCATGGTTGACCTAATTTGCAATCATAAAACATACACACACATCACAGTATCTCAAATCATCAATAAAAAACCCAAGGGGACAAAAACCCTGATAAGCTATTCGGGTTCTTCCTTGATGAGAATAGTCAAGTGGTCTTTTATGATCATTTTTGTGTCCATGGAATGTTAAATGTTGAAAATTGTGATTTAGGTTATCATTAGCTCTTGGATCCATTTTTCAATGCAATAGAATGAACAAGACCATGGAAAAATAAAAAATAATAACCTCATGAGAATAGGGAATCAATTTAATAGGCCCTATTAGATTAAAAAATCAATGACCAAGAAAATCCTAAAATAAAATAAGAAAACATAAAATAACAAGTTTTTGGGCATAGCCAACACCCTTCATTTCCACTAGTTGTAATGAACGAGCAAAACTGCAAATTATAAAAAGTTACATGTCAGCCTAGTTTGTTTTAATTTTAATTGTTCATCAAATAAATTATCTAGGAGTTATCTAAGAATCTATTTAACACATTTAGAATTTTGTATGAAACTAGATAAAAATATGTTACATAAACATTACAACATCATCTTAGAAGCATACTACACTCTTGATTGTTTTTTTATGTTAGATGATCATCATTGTATCCATCCATCAAGGGGTGTGACTAAGGAGAATTTTAAACTTCATAATTCAATAGAATCCCCAAAGGTTATTCCAAACAATATTTGTTCTTTATTAGATTCAAGATGCATACACAAAGGCAAATAAGTGGAAAAAAATAGAATTCAACTAGATCAAAACTAAAGTTATAAGTTCAGTTTCACACATCAAGGATATGTCTACACTTGCACAGATCACCTTTATATTTGCAGAAGTGAACAACACATCAAGTATATATCCACACTTATGGAGATTTCCTCCATACTTGTATAAATGAGCTAGAGAGTTTTAGAACTAGGTTTCTAGGTTAATAATAGTTGTCAAATATATCTTTAATTTCAGATATCTTGATGAGTGATTTCTAACATATGCATATTGTAAATTTCATCAAATATAAAACTAAGTACCTCATTTTTAAGTTATTCTATTTCTTTATTAATTACAACAATGATCTTTTTTATATAATATCAATCTCACCTCATTTAACCAAATTAATTATTAGTTTTTTACTTTATTTATTTAACTATCTAAATGTTTAAATGGTTATTTTTTCTTACATTTTTATCAAATATTACTTTTGATTACATCAAGAGGAGTAATTGCAATACCCACAAGGGTAGAATGTAATAGTATGGATGTATTAATAATTAAAAGTAGGCATCTAATGATTTATCTTGACATCTTTTACATATTTGTAAAAAAATAAATATGCTAATTATATAATAAAAAATAGACATTGATTATATTTCTCGACATCTTTTACATAAATTTTTTAAGATAAATATATCTCTTATATTACAAATTGAAATGCTATTAAAATATATTTTATTAAATATTGAAATAAATTTTAGTCCATATCGTGTTACTTTATTGAAAATAGGAGAAAAATGGATTGCTCATTATTATATTTGATAGGGGAGAGGGGCCTATAGTAGAGCACCCTAACTTCACGTTTCTCAAAATTCTATGTGGAAATTTGAAATCACTCCCAAGTTTGTACAATAGTTTATTTGGCAACTCACGTGCTTCTATATTTCGTTTTAGGGCCACATCATCAAATATGATGCCACATCAACATGTTTTTTGTTGAGGTATCCAAAAAGGCACAAAAAATAAGTGAGATTGATAGTGGTGCACTAAGTCATGTTTTATTGGTGTGCTGATGTGGCACCACATGATTTGTTAGATTGTGTACTTTATGGATAAAAAGTGTTTTGCAATTGGATATTAAGGTGCTCCACTATGGGGCCCACTGAGGACTACTTCTATCCCCACTATTGGACCATGCTCCACTATGGGCCCCTCTCCCCTAATTTATATTCATTCCAAATTAATGATGCCATAGCATTTTAAAATATTTATTGTTACATAACAAAAAATTCTGAACGAAAAGAATAAATCACGGAGCTTTCATTTCCTTGACGTCCATGGTCGAACATTGACAATTCAGTACTGATGTCGCGAACAACATAAAAAATTCTCGTGAATGAACAGTTCTTTCTTGTATGTTGGTTGCTTATAAAACTGTAAATGAGTTAAGAAATCTTGTAAGATGCCATCAAAGTCACGAGATGCCTGACTTTCTTGCGGCAAACAAGACGTTGGAATAGACCGAAAAGCTCGTATCCATGAGTTCTATCACTTCTTCTCTTGAGAAAAGATGGTTTGCACCACAAATGAGGAAACGTAAACGATTTGGGATGCTTCATACTCAAATCACAGACATGTTACCCCACACTCCTTTACTGTATTTGGGCCGTAATTTTCTGCATTTGACTAAATGCAATGCACCATCCAAAATATAGATCATTCTAAAGCCTAAAACCATACTAACTAACCAACCAACCAACCCTGAAATTGCTGAGAATCGTCTGTCTTACGATTGCTCTTTGCGGCTACTTTTATTTGATCCATGCAAAGAAATCACTTTGTCAATCTATGTGTTCTTCGTTTCCTCCTTAATTCAAACTTAGCATATGTAATTTCACTTACATTGCACACAATAGCTCGTGCTATTGAAGAATTTTCGAGTTCGACGACTTAGAAAACAATTTTAAAAACTTCCTAATGACCCCACATTTCGCCTATTTTATCTCAAGCTTTTTACTCCTTGGAATGACAGATGAAACGGTAGGCATCACGCATACTGTAGTTCGATTGGTGAAAGAAATGAGAAGCATGCATGAAATGAATGCAGATAATATTGTTTTATAGCCTAGAAGTCCGGGCTTGTCAAATCATGCAAGCCCGTGATCAGATGAGACTGAGAGGCCCAGGATATCTCCCAAATCTTATTTAAAGCCCACTTTGCCAGCCTTTTTTTCCATAAACAGCTCTGTCTTGCTTTTCAAACTCAGGACAAGATGTCTCTGGCAGAAAAAGCTTATGCTATGTTTGTTATTGTAATTGTACTGGGCGCGAGTGAGAAATGCTCAGGCACAAGAGCAGTCGGAACCAAAGCCCAGCTCCGCACTTCTTTGAATGAAAAGTATGACGGCAATTCGAACGTGGTGGACGTTACATCATTCGGTGCAAAGGGCAATGGAGTGAATGACGATACTAAGGTTATTCTTCGAATCTAAGATCTTTCATTTGTTGTTAGAGTGTTCTATCATTGAATTACTCATTCTTTTAAGATCACCTCATCTTTAGTTTGGATGTGACTTAATTCCAACATACTTCAATTAGAATTGCACATATATACTTATTCTGAATTTTAATGACGATGAATGTGGTGGAAACAGGCATTTCAGGCAGCATGGCAAGCAGCCTGCTCCAAGGCATCCACAACAGTTCACATCCCTGCTGGTCACCACTTTCTAGTTGGACCTGTCACCTTTTCGGGGCCCTGTCAATCTCGCATAATCTTTCAGGTATTGTTTATTTTCATTTTTATTCTTATTTATATTGAAGAATCAATATCTGATGGGACCAATAAAATAAAGTCCTTAGTATGCATCACTATAACCTCTATAACCTCTGTCTGTATGAACTACTCATTATAACCTGTCTGTATGAACTACCCGCCGAAATAAATCTAAGACAATAAAAAATGAAACTCCTTTTCATATTTTCCAACAACTCTAGAAAGTATGCTGAGTACACTTTTATATTTCAAAAGTAAAGAAATTGATGTATTCCTTAGTATATATTGTGTCAGGTTGATGGACATATAATCGCACACTTGAACCAACACACCTGGGCTTCTAATTTGTTTCAGTGGATCGATTTTTCTAAACTAAATGGGATTACGATAGTCGGCAAAGGAGTTATTGATGGACAAGGAGCAGCTTGGTGGAAGCTTTCCCAATACGATGATGTGGATCAGGAGAGCACTAATTTCGGAAGCAGTTTGCTGAGCGTGAGGCCCACGGTGAGTCATTCCAAGTAAATATGATAAAAAGTTAACAAAGACAGTCCAAAAATAAACATGCTAATTAGCCTTTTCCTTAAATTAAAAGAACTACACAGTGTTATATATATGCAATAATGTTTCTGGATATTAAAGTTCATTATCTATTTCTGTAGGCATTGAGATTCTACGGAAGCTATGACGTAAGCGTGCAGGGAATCACAATACAAAACAGTCCACAATGTCACCTCAAATTTGACAGTTGCACTTCTGTAAAAGTGGCTGGCGTGACAATCTCCTCTCCTGCAGACAGTCCACATACAGACGGAATTCATCTTCAAAACTCTCGCGATGTTGAAATCCACCATTCGTCCATGGCATGCGGTATACTTAAACTAAAATTCCCAGAAATCTCTTATTTTCTTAGATATTATAAACGATGTTAGAAATCCTTATTACAATCGATATCGTTCTATGAACAAACAGGAGACGATTGCGTGTCGATACAAACAGGCTGCTCAGGCATCCGTGTCCACAACATCAATTGCGGCCCTGGTCACGGAATCAGGTATCCTTATTACTTTCACAATTACTCCATTATTGCCTAATTGGTGTTACTAATTTTAACACATTTATTTTCTGTAATTGATATCAGTATTGGAGGACTTGGAAAAGATGGAACGAAGGCCTGCGTATCCAACGTGAGCGTCTATGACAGCAACATCCAAGATGCTTTCAATGGCGTCCGCATCAAAACATGGCAGGTATGTTAATTATGGTTCTAGGAAATTTTATCGTCTAGTAATTCCACATCAGCAATTCACCGTCAGCAGCAATTCATCGTCGTGAGTGTATACAATTCACATCCAACAATTCATCGCTGTAGTATATTCATGTATACATTTTTCAATATTCCAGTGGTCAAGAACACTCAAAAAATAAAAAATACAGAGATTTTGTTGAACACATAAAAAAATATATACGGTGAATATAGCACAACTACGAATTGCTAATAGTGAATTATATATGCGATGAATATATCATGATGAATTGCTAATAGTAAATAATATACGGCATGAAACTGACGATGAATTTAAATGAACCTGTTAATTATAACCAACGGTAAAATTAAAAAGCTAGTGTTTTGAACATGGTTTGGCATTCATCTTATTACTCTTCATGTCACAGGGGGGAGTTGGATCGGTTAAAGGAGTGTCCTTCTCCAACATACAGGTTTCGAACGTGAGGGTTCCCATTGATATTGATCAATTCTACTGTGATAAAAAATCGTGCCCAAATAGAACATCGGCTGTATTTATAACGGACGTGACATACGAAAAGATCATCGGGACATATGTGGACCAACCACTCCGTTTAGCCTGTAGTAATGATGTCCCATGCACTGATTTGAAGTTGATTAACATTCAACTAAAACCTGCAGTTGCATACCACAAGGATCCCTTCTGCTGTAATACCTACGGGCAATCATCTTTACAATCCACTGTTGATTGTCTGCGATCTGGAAAACCCCTGAACGATCCCTCCCGCACTCAATCACACGCAGATGCCTGCTAATGCATGTAAACATCAATGCAAATATCTTATAGTGTGTACTTCTAGACTACTAGTGGAATGTGCTCGTGTACTTCTAGATTAGTACTATGAAGTATTTTGTTTTCTTTTCAAAAGGGTGATACCGTACTGGGTATTAAACTTGTATGCTTTGATTGAGAACATACGTAACGTAATCGATTGCATATATTATTGGGAATTCGCATTGTGGCAGAAATTTTCTGTCCATTTAAGATTACCTGCAAATGTGCTTATAAGATTTAGTCTTATTGTTAATCAATATATTTATATTATTTATTGTTAATAATTAATTCATATGTAAAATAAAAATAATCAAATGTTGGTCAAGATGGATTCATATATGAACATATGAAAACTTATGAATGTTAAATAAAAAAATAAAAATAAATTCAAATATTTTTTGTTTCATATAAAATATTATAACTATCCACTATAAATGTGTCATTTATAATATAAGATGCTTATTTAAACAAATATTGTTCTTATGTGTATAAAAAAATTATTGGAATATGTGTAAACTATTGAGGTGACAATGTATATGCATTCAAGTATTTCATATTTATAGTTTGTCCTATCTTAAATATAAAAGGTGAGCACAATAAATACCTTGTATTTTCTAAGAAAATGTGAAGGATTTTCAAATAGCGTTCTAATCATTTAAAATTGAATATAAGTTGTATTTTCAAAGAATGTTATGATGATTTAAAATTGAATACAAGTTGGTGACTGAAATGGACATAAAGGATATGGGGAAAATAGTTGTGTTACAAGAAGTCAAGTCTGTTGTCTTTTCCTTTGGAGCTTTCAAAGCCCTAGGCCCTTATGACTTTCTACCAACGTTTTTTTAGGATTGTTGGGATGTCATCTCGTCTTATCTACTAAATGTTGCTAGAAATTCTTTTAGATCAAGAAAACGTATAAGTCAACTCAATTCAATTTTTTTTTGTTCTAATCCCTAAAAAAGAGAATGCTATCACTCGTCAAGATTATAGGCCCATTAGCCTATGTAACACATTGTATAAAATTTTCTCTAGAATTATTGTTAATAGGCTAAAAGGGGTACTTGATAAGATGATCTCTATGAACCAAAAAGGCTTCATTAAAGGTGGAAAAATCCTTGATGCTACCATTGTTTCTCATGAGTATATTCATTCAATGGAATTTTGTAAAAAACTGGGAATGGTTTTAAAATTAGATATCTCAAAGGCCTATGATAAGGTTTCTTGGAGATTCCTCATTGTTGTTTTGGAGAAGTTTGGTTTCTATGGAAATATTTTAAAACTGATTAAAACTTGTGTCACTATCCCAAGGTTCTCTATTTTATTAAATGGTGTCCCCAAAGGGATTTTTTCTTGTGGTAAGGGTTAAGAAAAGGTAACCCTCTTTCCCCTTACCTGTTCATAATAGTTGTTGAATTTCTCAGGAAAAGCCTTCAAAGAAGCCTCGATCAAGGTGTCCTCAAAGAGATCAAACCATCCTCTTCTCTTCCTCCTGCTTGACATCAATAGTTTATTGATGATACAATTATTTTTGGTGTTACTTTAGTTCTAGAAGCTGCTAACTAGAAATACATCCTCCTGAATTATGTTAAAGCTTCAAGGAAACACACTAACTACTCTAAAATTAAGTTGTACTTTAATACTAATCAACAGCTAAAGGATAAGGTGTTGAGAATTCTTTCTTTCCAGGAAGTTGTTCTTCTGGATGCTAGTTGAAAAGCTAAGCTTTTGATCCAAGAAGGTAAAATCTAGGTATGTGCAGGATCATCATGGAAAAAATAGGCCCTTAAGTGGCAAAAAATTTAGAAAAATCAAAGTTAGGCAACTTGACATAAAAAATTGAATAAGTTATCTATATTATTTCAAAAATATGTAAGAATAGAATATGTATAAAATTGAATGTAGTTTCTAAACTACTAAGTTTGTTTAAAAAATCTATTTGGTGAAAATTTAAAATCTCAATGCAATAGTACTTAAATTTCAAGGAAAAAATAAGTATGTGTGCTATGACCACCCTAACCACAATAAAATGATAATATTTTTATAATAATTTAGATATAAGTAGAGGACTCATGTCCCGATGTGATGCATATTTTTGTAATTTTTCCAAGTAAATAATTAATTATCAATTTTTATTACAAATTTTAAAAATATAAAAACTTGTATGTCCTAACCACCTTAACTTAGTCAAAACTTCATGAAATTCATTTTTTTTTTAATCCTATAGTATGTGAAGCATAGAATGTGACATGTTTTGGATTTGAAAAATGTGATACTGTTTGAAAGCTACAATGTTTTTCAATCAGCCTATCAATCAAGATTTTAGTCGTAATTCAAATACAAAATGAATAATAATTACTTATTAAATTCAAAGTAAAGCATAATTTATATTGGTGGAAATCTGAGAATCTCCTTTAAAAACCCTTTTTTTTCATCAATTTTGGGTTAAAAAATAGTTGTCAGCCACATACCCATCATGATCCTGTACATACCCATCTAGCTCCTCAAATCCTCCCTCAAAAATATTCTGGTATACTTTTTTTCTCTCTTCAAAATGTCATCTTATATAATCAAGAAGATTGAGAAAATACAAAGGAACTTTCTTTGGATAGGAATAGAAGAAAAAGATAGGATAGCCTTTGTAAGTTGGGATAAGTTCTACTCTCCAAAGAAATTTGGGGGCCTAGGGATAAGAAGATTAAATCTATTCAATAAATCTCTCCTCTCAAAAAATGATCAGAGTTTCATTCAAGGTATTAAGGATTGGGTTGAAATCTTAAAAGCTAAATACTAGGGCAATGATGATCCATATTGTTTGCTCTACTCTCAAGATTAGCCTATGGGGTCAACTATTTAGAATAATATAATGAAAACTAGGAATACTATTAAACAAAGTATTAGGAGGGTGGGAAATGGTAGAAAGGTGAGGTTTTTGCATGATGCATGGGGAAAGGGTCTTGTGCTATCCTCTATCGTTGTGTTGAATCAAATCAAATAGGATCTCATAAGACTTAATGAGATTTTCTTATATGATTATGTATATTGGGGAGGAGATTCCCCAAAGTGGAAAATTTTTAGCAACCAAGTGGTTGTGTTGAGGCCTTTGAGAGGGGACAACCAACATAAGCATTTGGATCCCTTTCCTATCTTGGACTCTCTAATTGAAGATTGTCTTATATATTTTATCATAATGGTCAAGATGATTAGATTTGGTCTAACAACCCTTCACCTGTGTTTTCTCGGTTAAATCTTCTTGTTCCAAATTGGGGCAATAATCTCTCCCTCCTCAAACCTTTGACTAGAACAAACTATGGAATGCTAAACTTATCCCAAAGATCAACTACTTCTGGTGGGCAGTGGCACATGATAGAATACTCACAATTGATGTCCTTAATAGAAAAAGGATTTTAGTTTGATAACATGTTCTCTCTATGTTTTGAAGATTTGGAAATTATTACTCACTTATTGTTTTATTTTCATTTTGCTAGAGGTTCAAACTAATGTCTTCCACATTTTTTTGATTTATTGGGTGTTCTCTTATGACCTTAAGGACCTTATCAATCAATGGAATAATTGTCCTTTTAGACATCCCATTATTGTGGACCTCTAGAAGCAAATTCCTCCTTTTGTTTCTTGGAACATATGGAAGGAAAGAAATAACAAGATTTTTAGAGATCAGTAGAGAAGCAACATGGAGGTTTTCTTGAGCACAAACCAAAAAATTTAGGATAATATAAACTCAAAAAAGTTTTATTTTTTCTAAACTAATGCCTGACTACAAGGATCTTAGAATCAGACAAAACTTGGGAATTAAAAAAATATCTAACAAGAATCAATTGGGTCAAGATTCTAAGGAGAAGAATGATTATCTAGACCCCACCTACTAAAGGATGGATCAAGCTTATTTTTTATGGTTGTTCAAAGGGTAACCCAAGTGTTGTTGTTGATGGTATAATAAGAGATCATAGGGGTTTTTTCATCGAGGGGTACACCAAATGCTTGGGAACTGGTACTAGCAAAAAGGTGGAAGCAACTACTATCTAGTGGGGTCTGAAGAGGATTAAGGAGAGAGGACTTAATAAAGTTACCATTGAAAGTGACTCTAAAAGAATTATTGCCATTCTTAAGGGTGTTGTTGAAGCCTCATGGAGGATCAAAAATTTGTTGGATGACTCAGAAAGGATGATTGAAATTTTTAACTAGATTAATCTTTAGTGCATTTATAGGGAAGACAATAGAGCAATGGATACTACTTCCAACGTTGGGCTCTCATGTTTATATTGGTAGAGTTGGAACTATGAGGATTCCTCTCAAAAAATTAAAGAGATTGTCTCTAAAGATCATCTTAGAATATATAAATTAAGCATTAATGATAATAATGCTTAGTCGAGACCCAATGGTTAAGGTTATATTTTACGTATAGGCCTTGGTTCTAATTATTGGTGCTCTTTTAATAAATTTGAATTTAAATACTAAGGGGATGATGCAAAGGAAGAGGAAGAGATACAATGCCCAAATGATAGAATTTTTCCCAACTAATTATGGGAAAGTTTTACATCACATGTTTATTTTTATTACTTTTTGTTGTTGTTTTCAAAACAAATGAAGAGATGATGGGGTTTGATTTAATATGATGAGGGATAAAAGGTGTATCAATAATTTAAATGATGTGTGTATTAAAGCTTACATCCACAATGTGTTATGGTGTAATAAATAGAAGGAACACCAAATAATTAAAATGATCCCAGTAGGTTAACATATTATCATTCCTTGCCCTGATGGATTTTTAATTAAAAACTTTTTTTTTTGCATGGAGAGCTTATAGTTCACACAAGCCTTGGGTCTTATATGCAGATTTTGGTGATTTTTCATAAGGTTCAACTCATTTGGAGTACTGAAGGCTTCATCATTAAATAAATGTGGACAGACAATGAGAAAGCTAATTGTAGACACTAAAAAATGTTTCGAACCTACAAGAAACATTTATCACTAATTCACTTTCTTCCCTGAATAATTAAATAATTTTAATTGTTTAACTATTCTCTAATGTCATTTTCTTGTATTAATTAAATAATTCTTAATTATTTAATTAATTCACTTTTTCTTATTCTTCCTTTGATTGATTTAAATAAATATCAATTTTATTTAAATTATGTCACTAACTCCCCCTTTTCCCCTCATAATTAAATAAATTCTAAATTTATTTAATTATTTATTTCAATTTTCTTCTATAATTAAATAACTATTTTAATTTTTTAATTATTCATGAGCTTTTTTCTTTCCATAATTAAATAAATTTTATTTATTTAATTATTTATCCTATTCTTATCTTCATAATTAAATAATTGTTTTTTAATTATTTAATTATTTACCATTTTGCTCTTTCTCTCATGAAATTATTATTTCTAATTATTTAATATTTAACACTCCGCCTTTTTTGTATAATTAAATAATTATTTTTAATTATTTAATTTGAATTTCTTCTTAGCTAAGCTTTAAATCTCAACCACTTTCTTGAGTTTTGGTCCATTCCATAACTATCCTTATCTCAATCAATCTCACCCATTGATCATGATACATCAACATATAATCCTAACCCTTCATTTGAATTGGGATTTCTATATAAGCAAGTCATCATCTTCATTTCAAGGTTAACCACAATCTTCAAAGTTTTTCTATCAAGGAATCAATCTATCAATTTTCAACGTCAATCTCATTGAGTATATTGCATACTATGAATATGAGAATAGAAATAAAGAAAAATGGAGAAGAGAAATGGAGGTGATTCAACTATGGCATAAGAATTAAGGTTTATTTCTTTATTATTTATTTTTTTGTGTTTTATTTGTGCTTCATTGTTGGATTAGCTTCTTAATGGCTTGAATTAGATAGTATAGTTTTTTGGTTGCTATTATTCATTCATTCTTATTCCTTGAATTCAAAACCCTATCTACATTTGGTGAACCTGGCATGAACAAACTAAATTTTTTATAAATTTTAGCAAAATTATGATTTATAGGATTCTACCACAATCAATCTATAGAGTGATGCAATTGAGCTTTAGAATGATTCAATGATTGTATGACACAACATAATTGTTTATCACAAGAGCCACAATCATCACCCAGAATGACGCATCTAACTATCATTATTTGCAAGCTCAAATCATTTAATTATTAATATTTTAGAGCATTCTCTAGGTTTTTGGTTATTGTTCTAACATACTAACAGTATGATAATATCATATCCATCATCAAGTTTTGTTATTCTTTGCTAGATCTATATTTTTGTAAGCTGTGGTTTTGGCACCACAATCATTTAATAGTTCACCACAATCATTTATCATTGCACCACAATCTCTATTTTTTTCATCATAGTCACTATTCTATTCACCATAATTATTTGTTTTGGCACCACAACCATGTGATGCATCTAAGCCTTTGTGCACTGTAATTGACTGTCATAGCAAAAAGAGGGTATAAATATGAGATTTTCATTTTCTACTTTTTGCATTCATCAGGGTAGAGGTTTTTAATGTTATTAATATATGATCTTTAGCTTGTGGAAATCATTAAAAGAAGACCTTTCGATCTAAAATTTACTAATCCAATTCCTTGAAAAGTTCCATTATGTGTTTTTGATTTATAAATTAGGAACATTTTGGAATTTGTGCTTAAAAAGAACAAGTTATTTTCATGTTTGGTGCACTTACACATTATGTTAAATCCCAAATTGGTGTGTGTGTGTATCCTTTCCCCTTACACTTCGTGTGAACTTAGGTGTAAGAGAAACACATATCAATCTCTTTTATTTTTTAGGAGGCCTACCTTTGAGACACATCCTAATGGAGAATTCAAGGTGGATGACCTCAAAGTACATTTTTTGGGTGGGCTATATTAAAGGTGTGAAGGTGAAATTTAGTAGCATTATCTAGGGATGTTATACCTTGAATGTCAATACCAATGTGGAACAACTATCTACATTCAAGTTGACTAGATACTTAAGAGTCTCACATATGAAGTATACCTCTGGTGTTCACCAACTTCCTAGAAATCCATTGTTATTATAAGGCTAAGAATTGTTTGGTCATCTTCTATTATTGGTGCATTGGGGTAGCATTGTCTCGAGAAGTTACTTACCACATCTAGTTCATGGTTGAGGTGGCAAGGTTCCTTGTTTGGAGTTACTCCTTTCAAGGTGAGAGGTGTTAAGGTTGTCAATGACCTTGGCATACTCTAGCTTCACCCTCTCCTTGTTCATGGATTATATCACTCCTCCAGTGGTGAGGTAATCCCAACTTTATTAGACAACCCCTATTATTCCTTAGGTTGTGCTTGTCTTCATTGTTTATGAACCAAGGCCAAGTGAGTTTTGTGGAAGAAAACTTGTAAACATACTTGCTTACCAAGAAGTCACAAAGTCAAAATTAGCCACCTATGTTTTTCAAGTGTTTGTTGTGTTTTATGATCAAAGTCAAACTTACCAAAAAAAAGAAAACAACCTAGAAAACATCAAATTAGGGTCAAAAGGTAGAACATCATAACTATTTATCAGAACACTGTGATCATCAGACACTACACCACAATTATCATAAGTCTTAGGAAGCCAAAAACTTGTATTTTCCTATGCACCACAATTGACTAGTCCCGCACCGTAATTGGCTGGCTTTGCACTACATTAGTGGCTTGAAACACCGCAACTATCAAGATAATTTTTTTGGGGGAAATATCTGTACATCCAACTTTCAATTTCTTTATAGACTGTGATTGTGCACTCAAATCAAAGACTTGTTTAGATTTAGTCCATCCATAGTATTTCATCTCTCACATTAGGTTATCTTGCATAGGACCCTAGTTTGCATCTACCACATTCTAGCCACATTTTAGCATCATCCTTGAGTCTTAAGATTAGGATACTTATCATACTATTGTGCAGACCATTGGTCTCATTTTTAGGTTTCTTGACCTTATCATACTTCTCATCAATCCTATCTCTAGTTTGGGCCTACAAATCATGTCTTTAGTTTAGGTTCACCTTTGGTCAGATCATCATCATTATCATTTTAGTCTATCTTCTTGAGGTCTTGACATTTAGAATTGTCACTTTGGTCCATCATAGTTTGCTTAGCATCCTCCTTTAGGTTTCAAGGTTGCATACCCATTCCAAACATAGTCATAATCATAGTCTCATTAACACTTTGCATCCCAAGCATAGTCATAACTTCATTTTCACTCTCGCATGTTAAAAACTTGGTCATAGTTTGCATTTCCATCCTTATAGTCCAAAATTCCAAAAACATAGCATAGTGTCATTATCAGCTTCCATTTTCATCCTTAGTTTGTATTTCCATCTTAGTTACATACATACCAAAAAAAATTCCATCCAAAAGTCACAAGTCTTATATGGTCTAGACAAGGGTACAAAGGAAATGAAGAGACATGGATACCTCATATGACCCCTATTTGAATCCAGCTAGCAACATGAACTTTGGGTCAACATCAAACACACCTCAAAAAACACAAGGTGAAACACCAAACCCATTTTCCAATCACGTTGGATGAGGTCAACCAAGGTCTAACACTTGAAGATATTGAAGAGGTTTCCCAGATGCTAGGATAATATGAATTATAGAGGAGCCTGTCAATGCAAATCCTAATAGGTACTTTCTTGCTCTTGCTCAAAAAGGTGCCAAGCTCCCCTTTGGTTTTGACACTTCCAAAATTGTAGAGGGAATAACACAAACACAAACTCAAGGTCTTGGTCAAAACACCTTTCACAAGGTCAATCATCCTCACAACAAATACACACTAGTTTTCCTCTTGGGGGAACAATACATAATGCTACAACTACACACATCCCCTCCCCTCCAATATTTGGCACCAAAAGAATAGATACAACATCACAAGGACCAACTCCAACATTTAGCAATCCACTTGGTTCATCCTCTAGTTCCATGGGTATAACTTTTGCAAATCCATTTCGTATGACATCTACTCAAAACACCACACCATCAACCAACACAAATCAAAATCCCCCACATAAGACAAGAAGGATCCATATTTTCACATCAAGAGTGCGAACCCAAATGACTAACATTACACTAAACACCAATATGTCTTTTAGGTCAAACTTGAACACCAACCAACCTCCAGATTGCAACATGTCACTCCAAACACTAACTTCATACCACAACATCAGAACAACACCAATACCAATACCAATACCAATACCATGTTCACACTTCACTTCCAAAAAGGAAATCAAAATCCTTTGCAAAAATTCGCCAATCCAAATGAAACACTTGCATCCATTTTAAAACAAAAATTTGTCACATAACCATCTCAACACACTCATTACCAATATCAACCCTCTCATGCAAAGTCAACCAAACATACCACCATCAATTATGGAAACTTTAGTGTAATAAATGTAAGCAATGCAATGATAAATGGAAAACATGCAATTGGGTACAACCAAGAAGACATACTCAATGGAGGAATTATGTCCTTATCCCTTTAATAGGAGCATATGCATGCCACCTTTCCCACCATATTTTACTATATATAGCTTTAACAAGAATAAGGGGAAAGGAGATCCAGTAGAACACTTAAGAGATTTTACACTACATGTATGGAAATTTCCTATGAGCCTACATACTTGATGAGATTATTTCTATGTGGTCCATCAGGGTAGGCTATAGAGTGGTTCACACACCTTCCTCCTAGGATGCGTACATGGAATGAACTAGCTAATAAAGTTTATTGCACACTTTACCTATAGCATTGAAAGTGATATGACCCTAGAAAAATTATGCACAACCAAACAAAAAGAAGGAAAGTCACATCATTTTATCAAAGGTGACAAAGTATGTCTAGTAAATTTCCTTTTCACATACTAGAAAAATAGTTGGTTCCCATTTTTATAGAAAACCTCAACACGAAACTAATGCATCAACTTAAAATATAGTGTTGTACTGCATTTGAGGATGTTATTGAGAAATATTTCTTTATTTAGATGCCCTTGTGGTGAAAGGAATAGTCCAAATCTTCAAAGAAAACTAAAACGCTCCTAATTACAAAGGGAAAATTTGGCCTAGAAACAAAAATGTCACCAATGATGGGGTAGTTGATCTCAAAGTGATTAACCAAGTTTACTCCACCATTCATCTTAAAGGTCCTTCTACACAAAGTAATCCAACATGTCAAGTCATGACAAAAAAACAAACGTGATAAAAAATAATTAACATAGAGGCCCCCCATGAAAAAGCATGCCTAAATGAATATACACACCCTTAGGGGAACCCACTAAGTCAGTCTTGAAGAAACTCTTGCAATCAAACGTCATTCAACTTCCCAATGGTAAACCATACAAACCAACATTAGTCAAACCAAATTGGTAGAATGAAAATCAATATTGTGAGTACCATCATACCAAAGGACATAGAACATCATCTTGTTGGACACTTAAGAACCTTATCCAACACCTTATTGAACAAGGTGACATATCAGTGGACAATTCACAAGGTAAAATAAATGTACAAACCATACCATATTCAAGAATCCCTTACAAGACCATGGAAAAGGGAAAAGCCACCAATTTAGGGAACAATACCAATAACAATGCCAATTACACCAATGTCTCATATGATTATACCATCAATCAGATTTAGGCCTTTGATAACCATGTTGCTACCAGTACCATCAATAAAAATTCAGAATGTGTCATTACCACTCATAGAGCTAAAGTGATCTTGCAATGAGCTACTTCTAATCTACAACAAAAAAAGTTAATATAACCTCCTAGACCATCTACGAAAGACTCCCTCGCAAATATTCAATCTTGAGTTGCTTTGCATATCCCCTAAGCATAAGGCCATTCTAGACAAAGATTTACAAGATATATCTATGCCCACTTACCTAATTGTCAATCAATTTTAGGCCATGGTAGGATACCTAGCCACCACCCATCACACCATATTTTCTTAGCAAGGTCCTTCTACGTGCATAAACCAAACCATAATGACCCATTACACCTTGAGGTATATATTAATAAACACAAAATCAGATGAGTCTTGCTAGATAGTGGAGCAAGTTTGAATATATGCACCTTAAAATTAGTCACAACATTGCAATTCTTTGAAGCTTGTATAGATGAATATAACAAAATCATTATCAAGGCTTATGAAAATGTTGAGAACTCATCCAAGGGTATAATCACAGTTCCTATAAGAGTTAGGGTTGCTATTCAAAACACAATATTCCAATTCTTGGATCTGGAATTACCATACAATCTTCTCCTTGGCTACCCATGGATCCATGCCATGAGGGTTGTTCCTTCCACATGCCATCAATTCCTTAAGTATCCCCATAATGACATCAAAATCACTATACTAGGCGATCTTGATCCCTTCCAATATTGCAATAATCTGAAAGGGACCACTGAACAACAAGTGCCTATTAATTAAGAAGCCTCGTCCTCTGCCTCATCACATTACATTGATCCATCTTCTCTAGTTAAATCATCACCTCCATCCACTACACCTTCCAAACCTAAGGTCTAGATCCATGATAAGGGATGTGTTGAATACAACATGGAGAGCTTATTTTATGTTGGGAAGCTTCCTGTATCACCAAAATCTTATGGGAAACCTCATCTTATCAAGAAAGAACCTAAAATTATCATTTGGAATCCCCTTACCACATTCACTAAGTGGGGTGAGTTGAGAAAAGAGTCTATAGGTGAGGATATTTCTACATGGATTTATAAATATGAAGAGGATACTAAGCCTAAGAAATTATCGGATGAGCGATATTCAAAAGGGTTCAAGATCATGAAGCAACAAGTTTATGATGGACATAGTGGTCTTGGCTTGAAAAAACATGGAATGATAGAACCAATATTTCCTCCGGGCAGTTACCAAATAACACTGGGTTAGGGTATGTACCACAAGGGTGAGTCCTCGTACTAAGTTGCCCTCAAGTGAAAATTTTGACACTTCAAATAAAATTGAGACATCTAAGAAAGAAGATAGATAATTGATCAAATGATGATCTATGATGATATTGAATTGATATAGAGTATGTTACAAATGTACAAGAACATTGTATATATAGGCAAGGTGAGATGAGGTGGGATAACTACCCTTGATACAAACATCAAATGCCTAATGCAAATAATAAATGCACAAGATAATGCATAGGAAAAATATTAAATATCTAGATGACTAAAAGTAAATAATGAGACATGGCCCCATTATAACTAACTTCTAGAAATGACAACTAGGATAAATTAACTCCTAAGTAAACTTACTAATGTGAATAGGTCATCACTAATGAGTAGTTAGGAAATAACCACATTCACACCAACACTCACCATAAGTACAACTAGGGAGTGTAGTTATTATGCAAATGATGCAAAATAGAAATGTGATATGGTTCTCAATAACAAAGCCATATTAGGTATCCATGTAAAAATAATCATGCAACTAATCTCTCACAAATGAAGTAAAGGAGAAAACCTCATGGGACAAAACTCCTCTCAAAAAAAGAGATGTAATGAAAATCATGTACAAGCAACAAAAGTGATGCATGGAGATCTTATCATCAATACCCCCCAATAGCTACATTCATCACAAGAATACAATATAATGACCCCTCCAATGAAGGGAAAGATGGAGACTAGATTTCCCCCTCATAATGAAGTATCATCAAAACCATTGAAGAAAGTTTGAAGCCAAAAGAAAATCCAATGATGACAAACCACATGTCTCCCCTTAGGAAGAAATAAATACAATGGTAGATGTGTAAGATAGTCCAACTCCATGATGAAATGAGAAGGAAGAATTCTCACCAATGAAATATCTGAAGAAGGATCAAGTTCCTCTAAAGTTGCCTCGCCCAAATTAGGATCCCCAATCAAGGAAGAAACAATGGAATGAGGAGACTCAAGGCATGTTCTCCAAAGAAGAATCTGCAAGAAGGAGATTTATACCCTCAAGTATGTCCTCCAAACATGTAGAAGAAAAATGACAAGCCGAATCTACAATACTAAAAAATAAAGCCATCCTACAACCACAAATATGAAAAATTGAATATATCATGCTCTGTTGAAATTCTATAATCAACTGTCAACTCTAATGAAGCAAGAGATGATGGAGCCACACAAAGAAGAGCCAAATTCAACCAGCCATCATAGCCATCAGCTAAATTACTGTCCACACTAGATGAAGGAGTTTGAGGAACATAAGGATCATCAACATGACTGAAGTGGGAGAAGGTAGACACCTTAGACTAATGATCAGCCTAACCCATAGCAATGAGTTATCATATCTCCTTATGAGTGAAAACTAAGCTAGATGTGAACTCAACTGTGTTGCTTTCAATTGTGTAATATGATAAACAAAAAGAAAATTATGGGCCATTTCAGGAATATAAAGAGAATTATACACTTTCTTTGTACCCAAGTCAACATCACACATACCAACAACATGAACAAACTCATTGTTTGTAGTCAAGATCCTATCAAAATATGATGCTCTAAGTCACCCTAGAATTATGATCAAATAAACTAGCAATATGTTCTAAAGCACCTGAATCAAGAACCATCCATTTCTACCATCAACATGAGTGGTAATCAAAGAATTACCTTTTTCTTTTAAATATCTTGTAGCAATTCTTGCTCTCCCAATGTGAGAAGTGACCTCATGTGTGGTAGAAGGAGAGTGTGAATGAGAGGAAGAAGAAGGAAAGAAAATATGATGTTCCTTAAGGGGTTGTTTCAACTCATGAATTTCCTTCTTATAGCAAACTTGTTCAATATTTCCAATCCCTTTACAAAAGGTACATGTGGGTTTCTCCTTCTTGGATTTTCCCTCTTTAGAAGAGATGGTGGAATTCTCACTAGATTCTCCCTTAGGTTTGTTTTTTTTCTTCCCTTTCCCCTTTGGTGGTGTGACTATCAATGCATGAGACTTAGAAGCTACATAATGTAGGCTTAGTTTTGATTGTTCCTTAGTCAATCTCTCATAAAAGGTCTCAAATGATGGCATGAAAAATGAAGCACCTAACCCATCCATGGTTGAATAAAAGGAAGTAGAAAATTATGAAAATGCACCTTTCAATTTAGAAAAAATTAGAAATATACATTCCTTATCAAATTTATCTTTCCTACAACCCGCTAATTGAGTTTGCAAAGACTTAAACCTCACCAAATAATCCTCAATAGTAGGAAATGAATCGGTAGAAATAGATGCCAATTCTACTTCTAGTTGTAAAGCTCTTACATCACTAACAAAACCAAAGAGATCCTTATATTTAACCCATACCTTTCTTGGTGTAGTACACTCCTCAATTTGGAAGAATAAGGAGTCATAAACATGTAGTACAATCAATCCCATTGCCTCATCACATTTGTTTTGATGTACAAATTTATCATATTCCTTGGTAAAATCAGGTTGTTCCCCTCTCAAGGTAGACCACAATCCCCTAGACCAAAGCAATCTCTACATCCTAGACTTCCATGTGTGATAATTATGAGGAGTAAGAATCTCAAATATTAGGCCTCTCAAGGTAGACCACAATCCCCTGGACCAAAGTAATCTCTACATCCTAGACTTCCATGTGTGATAATTATGAGGAGTAAGAATCTCAAATATTAGGGACCTACCATTAGAGGCACAAGCACAAATCAAGCAAAAGGAAAAATATCTAATAGAAACTAATGTGAAACTCCCAAAATATGATTCACACCTAAAAATGAAGCCTCCCAATCAAATAGGCCTTCTCCAAATAGTAGTATGTCATAGTAATCAAGCAAATGCCACAAATTGAAAAAACTCAATGGATTGTACTTGGAGTTGAATCTAAAAAAAGTGCATGGATAGAATGATAGAGCTCTTTATCACCTTCACAAAGTCACTAGAATCTCCAAAATTTGACAATATAGGAAAAACATACTAGCTTGAGAGTCTAAAAGGAAGAATTGACTTCAGTTGGAAATAATTTGTACCTACAAAATAATTTGGCAAAATGGTTTGCAACACTACAAAGTACGTGGACCATCTTTCCATTGATATCTTGTTTGTGAAATTTTGATACTATGGTGAAAAGTTAGGGAAAATTTTTAAAAGGCCTATATTAGGCACTCTTCAAGCTAAACTAGGGCAAAAAATCAACTCCTGAGTGCTAGCCCTTAGTCTACAATATGACCCTAGCAGTCTAAGGAGAAAAAAATAAGGGCCTGCCACAGGTGGCGGTAGGGTGATGGTAGAGAGGAGGTTGGTTGATGCCACTAGTGGTGCCTTTGATATTCCAAAGCTCTTAATCACTAGTGGGAAGCAAAGCTTGATCAACGGTTTGAATGGTCGTAAAGAAATAAATGAGGGAAGTTAATTGAATGCATGGAGGTTGACAAGTATAAAGGTTGTGACAAGCCAAAAAGGTAATGAGATCCAGTAGGTCAACAACAAACATGGGTAGGGTCTTAGGTATGACCCAATGGGGAAGGAGGTAGTTTTTTTTTTGTTGATTGTACAATCCATATAATATGGATTTTTTTCCCTACCTATGAAAAAAGCCTCTAATGCCCCCATATCAAGTTATCAGATTTTGACAATTTGACAGGCGTTTTAGGGGTTTTTTGACTGTCTAAACATAATGCCAAGGTCAAATCTAACCCAATGTGATTCAAAAATCAACTACCTCTCAGATGACAACAACTCATGCGTAATGTAAACCCTTGAACATCAAATAAAAATCTACTTAGCTCAACTCTCCAATTTGACATGGACTTTGCAAGGCCTATGCTCTAATACCATGTTGTAAATATTGATGAACAATGAACCCAATTGAAGTTTCCCACTCTTCAAAGGATCAACCATGAAATACACCATCCACAAGAAAGTGTTGCAACATGAGCAATAAGATAGATAATTCATCAAATGATGATCTATGATGATATTGAATTGATCTAGAATATGTTACAAATGTACAAGAACCTTGTATATATAGGAAAATTGAGATGATATAGGATAATTACCCTTGATACAAATATTAAATTCCTAATGTAAATAATAAATGCATAAGATAATGCATAGGAAAACTATTAAATGCCTAGATGACTAAAAGTAAATAATGAGACATGGCCCCATTATAACTAACTTCTAGAAATGACAAGTAGGATAACTTAACTCCTAAGTAAACTTATTAATGTGAATAGGTCCTCACTAATGAGCAGTTAGGAAATAACCCCATTCACACCAAAAATAAATGCCATTGATATTTTGAAAAGGTTTAAAATGATGAATTGCAAGCCAAAATCAACACCGATTGCCATATGATTGAAATTCAACAAAGAATATAAGGGTTCCAATGTAGATCACCTAACTTTTTCTAAAGTACTTATCATTAGTTTGATTTACTTGGTGTTCATAAGGATTAAGCCTAATTTAATGGTCCATGAAGTCATCAAAGGATTCTCACTAAGAAACTAGGAAAATAATATTGAGATATGTTGAAAGTATATGGAATTATATATATAATCAAATGAGCATTCAAGTTGATTGGTTTTAAATAAATAAAAATTTCATAAAAGAAGCAAACATATTGATATAAGTTAGATCGGTTCATCAGGGAACTAGGAAACAATTGTGAGATATACTTAAATTTTGTAAATTAGAAAATCAATATGATGATATATTCACAAATTCATTTTTAAATGTGAACTTAAAACATCTTGTAGAAAATTTAGGCATAACTAAACTATTTCTCTAGTGACACCTTATTAGTCATGATTAATGGGGTGTTAGACTTTTCAATCCTAGTTACCCATATTTGATCTACCTGTCTTTCATCTCAATATTTGAATAAATATTATCCTATTAATTAGAGATATCCCCTCTTCCCAAAATGATGAGGCATTTATGTAATTTGTATTTGTATTTCTTTAGCTTCTTGTAGAAGCCAAGCTATATCTAAATTTTATAATATTTTAAATTTTAGTTTAGAAATTCTCTCAAAAGTGGAAGAGTGAAGGAGATCTTTATATGTATAATAGTTTTTTTTTTTTAATTGAGAAAAATAAACAACATTATTTATAATATTTATCAATAAATTATTGGTTAGAGTTTATATTATCTTGTGTTTGTGTGCCTTATTTATCATATTCAAACACTAATATATAAAAGAAAATTTTGAACACACCCTTGGTGATATCTATTTATTCTAATAACCACAATGAGAGACAATTATGATTTTAAATCCCAAAATATTCATCTATTCACTTATAAATTTTATACATATTAAAAATTACCTATAACCATCTATTATATCATTATTTTATAAAAAATTGTAGCTCAATATCATTGCTTAATTTAACTAATTTTCACATTTATTTTAATACTTTATCTCAAATAATTATTAAAACCAATATTTAAATTTATTGTTATTATATTGAGATACATAACCTATAGTGACTATGGCATAAAAGTTGAAACAAAAACTATTAATAGATGACAATTGTTTTTTAATATAAAAATATTAAATCTAAAATAAATAAATAAACATGTAGTAAATTAAATAGATTTATAATAAAATTAATTAGAAATGTCAAAATTTTAAATGTGTAGTAAATAAAATATTTCTATATTAAAGTAAATAAAATGAGTGTATTACCAAAATTACAAAAATTATAATTTTTATTTTGTGTTCTTGTCATTTCATATTTATTTTCACATATTTTCTAATGTAATATTTACATTTATATTAACAAATTTTGAGTTTAAAAAACTTAAAACTTAATTAGTTCACCTATGAAGTTAATAATCTATTTTTTCATTAAACATTTAAAAATATAGCTATCTACTTAATAAGTTTTGATTAGATTAAAACAGGAAGGGCCTAACCCACTACAAAACGTGCATAGAGGCCAAATGAGGGGCTCACGAGAAGTGAAACATCTAGAAAGAAAAAACAACTAACCATCCAACAAGAAAAATGAAAAAAACACACAAAACAAAACCAACAAGGGATCAAAACTGCTATTGGTCTCTTAGAAGCTTGAGACCACTAATTGTCTGCCACTCCTTAGCCAGGAAGTGGAGTTTCTCATCGAATGAAATGGGCCCCTTCTGAATAGGTTGGGTCTCATTGGTAGTGGCATGAGCTGAATTGCTCACCATCTTGCCTTTTATTTGTGAATGACTATCATCAAGACCACCTTTAGGCACCATTTTTCCATGACTATTCCTAAGTTCTTTTTGGAAGACCTGGATTGTAATAGTGGTATTCTTCACAATCTCCTTATTGTAATCAATAATCTCTTGGAGGCATTTCATTATTTTTTTCTAGTTGCTATGAATAGTGGCAATTTACTCCTGCAATTTTCTTTTGTCCTCCTTCATACCCACTAGAGCTTTGAGTTTATCCACCTCCTTTTTTCCAATTATCCCATCTATCAAAAGGTTTGGTGAGGGAGGAAAGCATATCCCAACATCCACCATCCTCGACCTCGCCTAGCGATGAAACTTACTGGTTGAGCACCCTGTTTTCCAACACCTAGATTTTTTCCTTCACAGTAATAAGTTGACCCAAAGGCCACTTAAGAATGTCATTTTAGACATTGACAGTCACTGAAATATCATTCGTTTTATGCCGAAGGGGAACACAAGCGGCACAAATTTCATTTCCCAGATTGTAGTAGTCACTGAAATATCTACTTAATAAGTTAACATATTTTTAAAAAGTAATTGAAAAGCTATGCATTTTAAGAAATAAAATAACATAGAAAATAATTTGAAATAAATCTATAGAATACTAAGATTATCTATAGGAGAAGTTATATATTTTAGAAAATAAAATAGCATATAAAACTATTGAAATTAATCTTGTAATTAATAAGATAACATATGAAGAAAAATAAAATTATTTAAAAACCATGTATTTAAGAAATAAAATAACATAGTCTAAAAATTATTAATGCTAATATTTTTTTTAAAGTTATATATTTTAGAAAAATAATAATATATAAAACTATTGAAATTGGTCTTAATCCAAGATGACAAAGACTTACACATGTGTATGTGTATGTGTATGTGCATGTGCATGTGAAGGTGTATAGACATATCTGTGTGTATGCATATGTATGTATATGTATGTATGTATATATATGTATGTATATGTATATACATGTATATATACATATGTATGTGTGTGCATATATGTGTATATATATAAAGAAATAAAATAACATATAAAATTATTGAAACAAATCCACAGATGACTAAAATTAATATCTTCAAGAAAAATTATATATTTTAAAAAATAATATAATATATAAAATCATTGAAATAATTTTAAAGATGATTAAGACTATCTCTTGAAAAAATGTGTATTTTTTAAAAAAAATATCATACTAAGATTTATTTCTTTTTAAAAAATTATATATTTAAAAAATAATAACATAAAAACTAATAAAATAATAACTAAAATTAATATCTCATTAAAAGATAGATGAATTTAAGATATGATTCTCCTTTACGTAACAACGTGACGAATAAGATTTATATACTTCGAGTGGCATTCTTTAAATTTATTTCACTCAAGTTCAAAGGCCACAAGTTAGCGATAACCTCAATACTTTGACGAGTAATCCAATGTTTGGGTAGAAAACATCCAAGAACAAAAGTTCGTCCAATGAAAAATCGGAATAAGTCGCCCTAATGATCAATTACTAGCGATAAAATTGCTGAGTTCAATCGATCATAGAGGAAATCAAATACTTTATCAAGCATTTGCAGCAAAAGAAGTCCTTGATAGAGTGCTGGAAAGATAATGGCAGACAGAAGACGTTCAGGGGCTTTCTTTAATTCAATTTCAAGCGGCATTCTACCAGCCTTAGGAAGCTCACCTCGTGACAGTAATAATCTTCATACGAAATGGATCATTCATCCTAATAACAATCATTACAGGTAACTAATTTGTTTCTTACAATAAGAATAAGAATATCTTAATGTTCTTGCACTAAGAGGGTCATTGTTGAGATCGTAATTCTGTTTAGTATTCATATTTTGATAGAGGATGATGGTTCTAGGAAAATTCATCGTTTAGCAATTCATCATCAGCAATTCACCATCAATAATTCATCCTCAACAATTTACTGTTAGCAATTCATCACAGTGACATATTCATTGCGTATGTAATTCACCTCTAACAATTCATTGGTATGGTATATTCACCATGTATACATTTTTCAATATTTAAATGGTCAAAAGCATCCAAAAAAGAAAAGTACAGAGGTTTTGTTGAACGCATAAAAAAGATATATGCAGGAAATATACCATGACAATGAATGGTTGGTGGTGAGTTGTATACAGGATAAATATATCACGATGATGAATTGCTGACGATGAATTTCTGATGATGAATTTATCTAACCCGAGGATGATATGTGCAGATGGTGGCAAAACTGGCTAATTGTATTGGTGGTGTATACTGCGTGGGTTTCACCATATGAGTTTGCATTTACCAACGTGAATGAAGAAATTCCACTGTTTGTGGTGGATAATATCGTCAATATCTTCTTTGTAGTAGACGTTGTCTTGACATTCTTCGTGGCATACCTGGACAATACAACCTACTTGCTTGTGGACGATTTACAGAAGATAGCTCTTCGGTAAACCCAACTTATTTACATTTAACCATTCTAAATCTTTAATCGATGAAATTGGAACTTATCAGATGATTGGGTTTTCCGAACAGGTATATTTCGAGATGTTTCATATTGGATTTGGCTTCAACTATTCCGTTTCAGCTTATTCATGTAATTGTTACACGTAAGAGACACAGTTTAAGTCGTAAAATATTTCTTCTTCTCAATATGTTGCGGTTATGGCGGTTGAAAAGAGTTAGTGATTTATTTACCAGGTAGATTTTGAGAGCCTCTATAAAGAATCGTTTTGTACATTTAATACCAGCTTTCTATTGAGCGTGAGCCCTCTACCGATTAACCTGCAGGCTTGAGAAAGATATACGGTTCAGCTATTTCTGGATCAGATGTGTAAAATTGATCTCTGTAAGCGTTCCATTTTTTTCCTTCTGAGTTTTTCACAGTCTATGTAGCATAATTAAGATTGGTTTTGATTTTTGATTTTTTATTTTTAATATTTCGAATCACATTCAATGATCTGACATCAAAAATGATCAATAATTCAGAAACAATTTAGAAAGATAACAATGAATACAGAAACAATCTTAATTATAAATGTATATTTAACAGCGAAAATCAGCTTGTACAAGTTTATATGCATATGAAATTCATGTTGTGGAATATTGAAACTCAAATGCTGTAAAAGCCCTGAACATAGTTGTTGGATAATACGTTGCAGGTAACACTGTTTTCCGTCCACATTTTTTCCTGCTTTTATTATTCTCTTGCAGTGAATAACTCAGATAAAAGTAAGAATGAGCAGACTTGGGATGAGCACAATTGGGTTGGTGCTGCTAAAGTTTATAATAATATATCGGTGGGATACGTGGCTAGCATATACTGGTCTGTCACCACTCTAACCACTGTTGGATATGGAGATCTACATGCGGTGAACATTAAGGAGAAAGTGTTTATAATGTTCTACCTGCTTTTCAATTTGGGTCTCAACGCGTACTTAATAGGAAACATAACTACCCTTGATGTACAAGCTGCACCCAGGACCCTTATGTTTGTAAGTTATTTTTGTTGCCCTTTAGTTTTCATTCAGTAGACTTTAGGAGCATATTGTGAATGAATGAACGTTATTTGACAGAGGGATACAGTTCACCAGGCTTCAAGTTTTATAGCTAAACACCGTTTGCCAGAATTGTTGAAGGATCAAATGATGGCACACTTCAGGCTAAGATTTAAGACAAGAGAACTACAGCAGGAAGAAGCTTTGGCAGATTTTCTTAAATCTCTCCGCTCTACAATTGCCCGGCATCTATTCTTACCAACAGTTGAAAATGTTTATCTTTTTAATGGTATTTCCCGTGATATACTGTTGCAGTTGGTGAGTTTTATCTAACACATTCTATCTCAAGTATATCAAGCTGAAAGCAATAAAAGAAATCATTCGGTGCTGATGTAGTTCTGGTTACCATGAAGGTTGCAGAGATGAAAGCAGAGTACTTTCCCCCAAAAGTGGACATCATTTTAAAGAATGAGATTCCCACCGATTTTTATATTTTGGTTTCAGGGGCAGTGGTAAGCTACATTTTGCTTTCACCATGAAGTTTCACCAGTTTCTGGATTGTTTTAGTTCTTAATCCATCTCCTGCGCATTTAACATTTGAGCTAATTTTAATTTAATTCTGCAATGTTCATGCAAATTCTATTAACAGGAGATATTCACAATTGTCAATGGAAGCGAGCAGGCAAGTGTAGTTCTATTTACAGCAGACTATATGAGAGAGAGCGGAGGTTTGGTTTACACAGCATATTTCAAGCTTTGATTTGTTTAGGTGGCTCTTCTTAAATCACACTAATAAATAAATTTCACTGAAAAAATCAGTGTGATTTCAAATGTACCACTTAAATAAATCAAAACTTAGATTGTACTATTTAAACTTGGTGAAGAACGCCCACAGAAAGTTTGTTATTTGACCCCAAATAACAAACAAACAAGCTGACTGTTTAAGCTCTTCCTTAATAGAGTTTTAGATACAATTGCTTTCAAGTAATCTGGTTTAATTTTTTCAGCTTTTAGGAAAGCAAGAAACCCCAAATATGGTTGGAGAGATTGGCGTGATGTTGAATATCCCACAGCCTTTTAGCGTAAGAAGTAAGAGACTTTGTCAGCTCCTTCGGTTGAGTCGCCATGATTTTATTCAAATTGTGCAGACCTATATTGAGGATGGAATGATTATGGAGGATAACTTTCTGCAGGTAATATTCTAAATAAATTAGATTGAAAATTTTCTTTAACTCCACTCTTCTATTAGAACATTAGTTTTGATCCTTTCCCTCATAATGGGTCTAGAATAGAGATACAAAATGTCCCAAAGGTCTACACCTAATCCATCTAGGTAGTTGATCCTAGAAGAACACTGTAAACATGATAGTGCTATATTAACTTGTGTATCATCTAGCCAATTAACTTCTTGCTATGCAACATTTGCAGCACTTAAAAGGACTCAACCAGTCAATGATGGAAGAGTTAACATCCATAGTACACTTGCCTTTTCTGGACGAGAATTCTGATCATGAAGAGAAAACAGAGAGTAAAAAATATCGGATGTTTTCTGAAAATTTTGATGCAATTTTCCCTCATCAAATTCGAACTTATTCAATTCATAGTGAAAAGAAAGAACAAAAATTACCCATACAGAGACGAGTTACAATACATTGCTATCATCCGAAGGAGTATGAGCATGAGTTTCACAAGTTACAGTATAATCCAGAGAAGATTGGAAAATTAATTCTATTACCCAACACAGTGGAGGAGCTTATCAGCATAGCAGGTATATGATATAAATCGTTTTTTTCGTACAATTAATTTTTCTACTCTGTGTTTGGAAACAATTATCAGTGTTCAATGGATTGCCATATGCAGAGGAAAAATTTGGGAAGGCGAAGAGGAGTCATGTGATGGTCTTGGATGGGTCGGAGATCGATGATTTAGATGTGGTCAGAGATAACGATCTTCTATTTGTGTGCTAATTACATGATTTCTCTCTTGTACATATTGCTTCCTACTTTATATAGAGAGGATGATATATCTTGTTGATTTTGGTAAAGATCTAAGGACTTTTTACTGGCAGGGGAGAGGACCTAATAGCTGTATAACTTACATTTTTATTAGAAGATCACTTAATGGTTTTTATGGTATTGTGAATAAATGCGTATTGTCAGTATAATCCAATCTTGTTCTAACACCTATTCGACATTTCATATTTAACTCAGATGCTTACATATTTGACATCAAAATGTAATGGAGTGGGGGGTTTTACCTGATATTATGGTTAAAAATTCTCTAGTAGAAATGTATGAAAATTTTGGAAGCACAGACAAGGCTGTAGATGGTGCTGTGAAGTATGTTTTGTCTAAAAACCAAAGGATTGAAGCAGTGACTCATGTTAGAAATAAAGCAGATAATTTCTCCGCTAGAATAAATTAGGAATTAGTTTGTTTGTTTGTTTGTATTTTTTTTTATTTTTTTTTCGGTGGCTGTATGCTTAGTTTTAAAGCAGATTTATCTGTAGTTTTTATTAGTTTTTCTTCTCACCAAATTCTTGAAAGACCTCTATAAATCAGAGGCATATGTAATCATTTTTACTATCAGAAAAATAAAAGTCTGCTTTGTCATAGCAGTTTGCAGTTTTGTTTTCTGTCTTTGCTTAACACTACTACATAAAGGGGATTTAAAGCATTAAATTTAAGACAAAATATTAATCTTTTCTTAAATATATATTTTATGTTTAAATTACATTTTTTATTTTCTAATTGTCTTAAATTAAGACAATAAAAAAAATACTTTTTCTAAAATAATTTTTTTATTTCCCTCTCCTCATTCATTTTCCCTCCTTCATTCCACATGCATTTTCCTTTTCCCTCCCTTATTCAACACTAACAGAGGAGATGCACATTGTGAAGTGGGAAAACTGTAAAACATGAAATAGAGAATATGCAAATAAATCCCCATAACTGCGAATGTGCAATGCCCCTTGAAGGAGTTTTGGTATTTAGATCTCCATCCTTTTCAGCTTTGAACAACAATAACAGATTTCAAAGGCTACATAAATCTCTAGAGAGCAACTTGAGTTTGTTACAGGGGTTATCGGTATATATACTTTGCTGCATGTATTTGGATGCCAATGACTATCTCAACATCACAATTCAAATCTTTCCAGCAGTTAAACAGTATTTTGAGCCATCAGATATTGTCAACTTGGGTTACAGTTTAAGCTACCAGACTTATAATCCACCAAAAGAATTTGGACCCTACTATTTCATTCTGACTCTATACCACCTATTTCTTAGTGAGAGAGTATCCTTCCTTTTGGCGTTTGGTTCTTCCAAGGCCATTGTTTCTAAATTTATTAGACTTTCAAAATTTCAAAATTTTCCCTTTTTGTTTTAGACTCGAATGGCTCTAAAGGCTTGAATATAGGGGTAGTTATTGGTATACCAATCAGTCTAGCTCTGTTAGTGCTTTCCATTATTGGCATTGGGATTTATATGCTAACCCTAAAAAAGAAGACATAAGTTGCAACCAAGAATAACAGACCATTTGGTATTCAATTTTTCTTCAAGAAACTAATTGTGTTGCATCTGCATATTCTTCCCTCAAGTTGCATACACATGAATTACTGATTTATTTTTTGGGTGTTTATGCTTTTCATTGTTGGAAATATTTATTAATGAGCCTCTTTACATCAACCCCCATCTCACCTACCTGTTAGGAGCCCTTTTGCTTCAACGACAAGTTTCATGTTCTACCCCTGACTACATAATTGAATGTGGTAGGTAGATTCAAATTTGAGAGGGAATTTTGTGAAGGCACAAGGAATGAATGAATGAATGTAGTTAGTTAGTCTTGTGTGCAGAACTAGTCTGAGAAAAATAATTTTTTTATGTGGGTTCTTTGTGTGTTTTAGAGAAACTCCTGAATAGCAGAAGTTGTATTTTGTTATGTGTGTTTTCTAGTGAGTAGCTAAAAGCTCTTGATCACTAAGTGTTTTCCAAGAGCAACAGATTCCTCCAATCGAATAGAAGGAAAGAGAGCTCTGAGAAGCTCTTATATGTTTTTGAGTTTGTGGGTGCAGCTCCAGATTGCTGCAAGTTTAGTTTGTAATTTCCAGTTTGAAAGCATATTTGTAATGGTTATTTTTTGATTTAATAGAAGAAGAAAATTTGCATGCCCAGTTTGTGCCTCCATATCTATTTTGTTATTCCACATCTTGTTTGGTATTCCCCTATAGATTGGGGAAACAGGGCAGGAGCCCTATAGGTTTTATCCTATTTAAATTTTTGACATGGTATTAGAACCAGAAGGCCCTAAGTCTTGAGTGAGTCAGGCATTTGTTTTTCTGGGTGTTTAAAGTTTTCTTGTTGGAGACATGGCTGAAGATGAAAGTAAGAGTTGACAACAGCCACCTCCATTTAATGGTAGAACTACAATGTTGTGGGAAAAGAAGATGAAGACCATATGGTTGCAAATGATTTGTGGGAGTTTGTGATTAGTGGGTTCAATTGTGTGACTGATCCAACAACATATGCTATTCTCACAAACAACCAAAAGACCCAGTTGAAGGAGTTGAGGAGGAAAGATGCAAAAGCATTGAGTCTTATTGAAGCAACCCTGATAGAGGCCATTTTTCCCAGTATAGCAATAGCTAACTATGCAAAGGAAGCTTGGAAAATCCTCCAAACCAGCTACAAAGGGACTGATAAAGTCAGATTGGTGAAGCTCCAGATGCTTCGAAGAGAGTTTGAGACTCTCCAAATGAAGGAAAGTGAGTCTATCTCAGACTTTCACACAAGAACCTCAAGTTTGATAAACTAGTTGAGGGTGAATGGAGAAGTCATTGAAGACCATAGGATTGTGGAGAAAATCCTTAGAAGTTTACCCACAAGGTTTGATGCAGTGGTGATTTCCATTGAAGAGGCAAAGGATCTCTCTACATTATTTGTTGATGAGTTAATGGGTTCTTTGCAAACCCATGAGCAACACCTAAATAGGTCTGCAAGTTTTTTCCCAAGAGCAAGCATTCAAAGCTCAAGCCAATGCAGGAGGAAGGGGGAGAGGTAGAAATAGCTCTAGATGTGGTAGAGGTAGATTTGGGCATGATAGTGCTAGAGAAGATAGATCAAGACAAGCAATGGGTGATCCCACAATATTGGTTTACAATTTTTGGCCAAACTGGTCACTAGACTGATTTTTTCTAAATCTTCACTTTTAGACACCTATAGCGGCTAAACCATGAGAAATTTGAAGATGATGCAAACTAGTGATTTTTGACATTTTTTTTGTAGATTCTAAATATACTTTTTCAAAAAAATTGGAATAATATTGTGCTTCTTTTTCCATCTCCTTCAAAAACTAGCTTTTTTCAGTAAGCACCATTTTTAAGGAGTGACACTCACCATATAATGCATAACTATTTTTCCATGATGGATAAAATTATATTTTTTTCGAATTTAGATTTTTAACTCCGATATCTAGTGCTTCCAATTGGTTTCATAGTTTTTTATTGAATATTTTTTCCTTAATCAAGTTTCAAAGTCAAACCAATTAGAATTCAAACATAGGTGGACCATATAATACATTTTTTTGTATGTATTGAAATTCAATTTTATTTTTTTGTTGGATCAAGGACTTCAATATCTAGTGCACTCATATTTTTCAAATGTTTTTGATAATCTTCTATTTTTCTCATGGTAGAACAAAGAGCTTGATTTTTAGTGAAAAACCTACATTCACAAGAAATAAAAAATAAATATAATAATCAAATTTAATTTAATTAAAATTATAATTTTGGAAGCTTTAATAAGGACTACATACATACAAAAAAAAAATTTTAAATGAATTCATTTTATCCCCAAAAGTAAAAAAGTGGTTTTTTTATCAACATTTTGATAGGTGTAAAGGAGACTCGTTATAGGTATGGTTTAAAACTAGCTGGAGTTCTATCTAAGGGGGTTTGTCTAAGGTGGTTTGATCAAACCCTCTTCAATTGGAATCCTTTAAATGGTAAATTTTCAAGGCTTCAATCATTATATTTTCTAAAAATATGTGATTTCAACAAAAATTAGATCTCCTAAAATTGTAAACCACTTTGTGGCAACACCCTGATATTGAATGCTACTATTCCATAAGTTTGGCCATTATGCAAGTGAGTGCTGGAAAAGTAGCGTGATCAATCCAAGCAAAGTCTAAAATGTGGCTGATGAAAAAGTGGTTGAAAGACCAGCAAAAGCCCTTCATCATGTGCAACATTGTTGAGCAAGGTAGTGATGAGGTGTGGATTTTAGATAGTGGTTGTACAAAAACTACATGAGTGGTAAAATGTTTATTTTCTTTCATTGATAAGAATGTTAAATCTAAAATAAAATTGGGGAACAATGAAATAGTTTCAGTTGTGGGAAAGGGGTCTATTGTGTTTTGCACCAAGCACGGTGAGAAGGAGATTGATGATGTTTATTTTTCCCCTGGTATAAAGCACAATCTGATGAGTATTGGATAGTTGATCCAAAAAGGTTACAATTTTTTTATGGAGAAGGGTAATGCATTATTTATGAGAAGGATGGAAGCAAGAAAATCATTGCAACAGTGTAAATGATGAAGAATTGGATGTTTCCATTGAGGTTGGAAAAGTCCTTCTCAGCTTTATCCATAGTTGTAGGAAAATGTACAGAAATACAGCAGCAAGCAACCTTCAAGGAAGGAATTCAAGATGCTTCCAAGCTTTGGAATCTTAGGTATGGACTCTTAAGCTATACTGGCTTGAATATTTTTTCAAAAAAGAGTATGGTTGGAGGCTTACCAACCATTGTAGAGCCTAGTGGTAGATGTGGAGCTTGCATTTTAGAAAAGCAACACAGGCAGCCCTTTCAATTGAGAAATGCAAAAAGAGAAAGAGCACCATTGGAGCTAGTGCACACTGATTTTTGTGGTCCTATGCAAGTAATTTTTATTGGTAAGAGTCAATATTTTATGACCTTCATAGATGATTACAGCTGTAAAACATGGGTTTATTTTTTACAGCATAAATCTGAAGCTTTTGACAAGTTTGTAGTGTTTAAAGCCTAGGCTGAAAAGGAGAGTGGACATTTCATCAAGTTCCTAAGGTCAGATAGAGGGTGAAGTACACCTCCAATCAGTTTGTAAATTTTTGCAAGCAAAATGGCATCAAGAAGGAGCTAATAGCTAGTTATACTCCACAGCAAAATGGAGTGGATGAGAGGAAAAATAGAACCATTGTGGAGATGGCAAGAAGCATGCTCAAAGCCAAGGGACTCCCAAATGAATTTCAAGGTGAAGTTGTAGCAACAGCAGTGTACTTGATAAATAGAAGTCCTACAAAGGCAGTTTTTGGCAAGATTCCACAAGAAGCATGGAAAAAATGCAAGTGAACGGTTGAGCACGTGAGGGTGTTCGGATGTGTGGCATATGCACTTGTGCCAAAAGAGAAGAGACAAAAGTTAGATGACAAGGGTGAGAAGTGTATCTTCATGGGATACATTGAAGAGTCCAAAGCCTATAGGTTGTATAATCCCATCATCAAGAAAATTATCATCAACAGAGACGTGGAGTTCCTAGAGGATGAGGCATGGGATGACTTGATAGTTTCTAATAGCTTAGAACCGCTCCCGACAGGTCCTAAAGAAGAAGAAAAAGAATAGGATGTGCAACAAGATGAGCCTGCAGTCACTCCTAATAGCTCTAGTCTAGCTCTGGACCACTCCCGACAGCTCCTGACATGAGCAAATAGAAAAGAAAGCAGTCATATACAGCTAGAGGATTGGCTCCCAAGAGCTCTCGACAACTCCAGACAGGGTTTGCTTAGTAAAGCGGTGGTAGTAGTTAAAGTTTAGACCCCACTCTCACCTTTCTAATGCCAAGAAAGACCAAGATTCTAAGGGAGATCTACCAAAGTGAAAGGTATAATGAAGAATTTGATGAGAGTGTGAATTTTGCATTATTTTCTCATAGTGATCCAATTTATTTTGAGGATGTTGTGAAAGAAAAGAAATGGTGTGAAGCCATGGATGAGGAGATAGATGCAATAGAAAAGAATAGAACATGGGATTTAACTGATTTTCCTCCCAACAAGCAAGTAATTATAGTGAAATGGGTCTATTAGACCAAAAATAATGTCAATGGAAGAATAGAGAGGCAGAAGGAAAGATTAGTTTTCAAGGGGTACAAACAACAGTTTGAGAGAGATTATGATGAGACATTTTCTCTAGTAGCAAGGATGGAAATTGTGTGTGAAGTCATAGCAATTACAGCCCAACACAAGTGGAAGGTGTTTCAAATGGATGTCATGTCCGCCTTCTTGAATGGAGTATTGAAAGAAGAGGAATATGTGGAGCAACCACCTGGTTATGAAGTTCTGGGTCAAGAAAAAAGGTATATAAGCTGATGAAAGCTCTTTATGGGCTGAAGTAAGCTCCACAGGCATGGTGCAACAGGATTGACTAATATTTGTTGAGCAATGGCTTTAGCAAAAATGATGGTAAGCCCACTCTCTACATCAAGGTAGCTAATGGTAAGGTTTTAATTGTTGTCTTGTATGTTGATGATTTATTTTTCACTAGGGATGGTGATTTCCTCATTCCTAATTTTAAAAAGGCTATGAAAAGAGAGTTTGAGATGACAAACTTAGGTCTCTTGAGGTATGTTCTAGGCATAGAAACGTAAAATAAATGCATAATGGTATTTTTATCTCTCAAGAAAACTATGTAACAGATATTTTGAAAAGGTTTAGGATGCAAGATAGCAAGCCTACCCCCACACCAATAGCCATAGGTCTGAAGTTGAGCAAGGAAGATTGCAGGAGCAAGGAAGATTGCAGTAGCAATGTAAATCCGACCATGTATAAGAGTTTGGTTGGAAGTTTAATGTATTTAACAACAACTAGGCCTAATATAATGCATAGTGTAAGTCTTATTTCTAGATTTATGGAGACTCCAAGAGACACCCATTGGAAAGTGGGAAAATAATCCTAAGGTAGGTGAATGGAACCAAAGGATATGGCATTTTGTACACAACAACAAATGAGTTTGGACTAGTTGGATACACAAATAGTGATTGGGCAGGAAGTTTGGATGATAGGAAGAGCACATCTGGCTATGTGTTTCAGTTGGGTTCGAGAGCTCTCTCATGGGCTTCCAAGAAGTAACCCATAGTTTCCCTATCAACAATCGAGGTTGAGTATATAGCAGTAAATGCAGCAACATGTCAAGCTATTTGGCTGAGAAGAATCTTGGAAAATTTGAGAGAAGAACAAGAGGATGGAATAGCAATATTTTGTGACAATGTTTCATCAATAGCTTTGACGAAAAATCTTGTGTTTCATGGAAGAAGCAAGCACATTGAAATATGGTATCACTTCATAAGAGAATTTGTTGAAAATGGTGAAATCAAGATGAAATTTTGTAGGTCTAAGCAACAACTTGCAAACATTTTCACCAAACCATTGAGCAAATATTGCTTTGAATGTCTAAGAAGAAGTTTAGGTTTTGTTGATTTGTATGAAGATTGATGTTTTTTTTACGGCTCACTCAAAGGGGGAATGTTGGAAATATTTATTGTTGAGCCTCTTTATGTCAACCCCCAACTCACCTACCTATCAGGAGCTCTTTTGCTTCAACGGCAAGTTTCTTGTGTTGCCCCTGACTATAGAATTGAATGTGGTAGGTAGATTCAAATTTGAGAGGGAATTTTGTGAAGAAAAAAGGAATAAATGAATGAGTTTAGTTAGTTATTTTTGTGTGCAGCAGCATTCTAAGAAAAGGAATGTTTTTGTATGGGTTCTCTGTGTGATTTAGAGAAGCTCCTGAACAACAGTAGTTGTATTTTGTTTTGTGTGTTTTCTAGTGAGCAGTTGAAAGCTCCTGATCACTCATTGTTTTCCAAGAGTAGCACATAGCTCCAATTGAATAGAAGGAAAGAGAGCTCTGAGAAGCTCCTATATGTTTTTGATTTTGTGGGTGCAACTCCAGATTGCTGCAAGTTTAGTTTGTAATTAGTAGTTTGTAATTTCTAGTTTGAAAGCATATCTGTAATGGTTATTTTCTGATTTAATAGAAGAAGAAAATTTGGATGCCCAGTTTGTGCCTCCAAGTCTATTTTGTTATTCCACATCTTGTTTGGTATTCTCCTATAGATTGGGGAAACATGGCAGCAACTCTATAGGTTTTATCATATTTGAATTTTTGGCATTCATTAGGTTCTTGGGGATTTACAAGCTCCAAATATGGCGGAGGTGCACCTAAAATGAAAGGGAAAGATGTTTTACATTCGAGGAACTAAAATAGGCTACAAATAATTTCTCCACTTAGAACAAAATCAGATCTGGAGAATATGACATGGCATTGTTCCACTCTTACATTACCTTTTATTTTCATTTACGAACAATTAAAGCTTCAAAGTACATAATACATATTGATTTCTAAAATATAATAGAATTAGAGCAAGAAAAAGCTTGTAGGATCTATTCCATAATGTTTGTTACAACTTACAATAGAATTGACACAAGATTTTTGAAGAAGAATTATAGAAATGGTAAAGAAATTTTGTAATTTCTTATGTGTGATTATTTGATCCATATCTATTTGATATGCATATTTTGTAATTTGAGTAGCAGTTTTATTTTGTGAAAATAAAAGTTTCTTTTAATAAAAAAGTAGAGCATTTTTTTGGAAAACAAGATAGAAAAACAGAGCAGTCTTAAAAGTGAAAATAGAGTACTCTTAAGGAAAAAATTCTTTGAAATAAAGACTAGAGTGATTACTTTTGATTTCCAAACGCTATACTTTTAGGAACTATCAAACATTGTTGAATAGAATTTTTGTTAGAATTTGTAGCTTACTGACAACAAGAGTTTTGTAAATGAGCCCTCACACTTTGGAGTGACTTGTTTATGCAATGTTATTACCATATTGCAAATGCAACATCCCATTAGTTAAATTTTTACACTTAGTTAGATAAGCCAAGGAAGACCCTATTCTAGATAGATTGATTCAAGAATGGATTTAGTTAATTCGACAGGAATATAATGATTGAAATTAGAAAACAAAAGTTTCTATGAACTCTGCTTTCATTTGCTAATTTTATAAGCTACCAAAAAAGCATTAAATATGTGGTCCCTTCAAGATTAACATTACTAATTTGAATACTTTGATAAGATGCAAAGATGGAACTATAGGATAAACTGATTCATGCCAAATGAACCCTATTTTTTGTTTGCTATTTTTCTAAATTATCAAACAAGGAATAAGCAGGATAATGCTCTACTGCATCGGCCAACCAAATGAATTCTCATTTCCACTATTGAAGTTTTGGGGAATTCAATGATTCAAAGAGAAAAACATGATATCTGATTTTTATCACCCTAAAGGAATTATAATCCATATTTACACCCCATTTTAACTGATAGAAAAATTTCTCCATGTCTGGTTTATAGCACCTAAAAAATTAGAATCTATATATAGATATATCTACATACATATACATATGCATGTACAAATTTTAATATGTTCATTAGAAGGATTTGAATCTAAAATTTGTAAATCTATCTTATTAATTTCAATTAATTGTAATCATGATTTTGATTCATTGCTTAATCACAAAATTTTATTGATGTGATTGGCATTGCGATGTGAACTTTGATATATGAGATCTCAAAGAACTAAGTAATTTATTTACTAATTTATTGTATTTTGAAGCGGTGTTGACAATAAGTAGTGCTTAACTAATTTTTGGCAATGTCATTATTTTAACAAAATGATAGAATTTGACATAAATATAGATAAGCCAATTGTCATATTCTATAACAGAGGAGTAGATTGTGCTTGTCAAATGTACAATGTGCTTTTTGGGGTATGGAAAATAATTCCTACATGTGTAGAAATTAATGTGAATGTATATTTTTGCACTCCATTTTTTATGAAAATAATCAAACTGTATAATCAGAAATCTATTGCTTGAGAATATTATGATTGAGAAACTCTACTACATGGCATTAATTGGGAGCAAATTAGCTAGAAATCTTGATTTACAATCGTAATAACTAAAAAGTGTATCTACAATAGGGTAACGTTTTGGGATTCTTTTAATTGAGAAGTGTAGAAGGCTTAACACTATTTCCTGTGTTCAGAAATGATAGTGTAGAATCACAAAATTGTGACTTGTAGCCTTTGTAGCTAGAAAATTTATCTATTTTAGGATAATTCTTGTTGAATATTATTATTGAGAGGTTTACACGGTTAGCAATGTTTTCCTGACTATGAAATTGGTGTTATTAAAATTATAAAATTTAATTTATAACCATTGCATATCTATTTTAGGGTATTTTTCCATACAAGGTCAAAGATTGCAATGCACAATAGTTGTGATGTGTAATGTTTCAATGGGATGTAAGATTTTGTTTCTAATATTTAGCAACTTAGACAATGTCATTGGTGTAAAGCACATAGAGTCATGCGATTTTATTTTATGATCCATGTCATGACAATGTCCATATTGGATTGTAGATTTTTATCAAAATTAAATGATTCTTATCTTTGAATCATTGATAACATTTGGAAAAACCATCATTCTCTTTAAGTAGGCAAGTAAAATACTGATTATCTTTTGATCAGAATCAGTTGGGATAATTCTAAAAAAATTGTATATGGTGAGTATTCGTTCATCCCATTACCAGTAGTGCAAACCATGAGGATAGAAACCTACATATCTAAGTACCCAAAGCTATGATTCATTTGGACTATTATGGTATTTCTAATGCAGGGATAGTGTATATGAACGTGGCTTTTTTAGAGAATAAATGTGCATGGACTTGAATAGTTACAACCTTTGAAAATATTCATGGGAGGTTTAAACAAGAAACTAGGCTTCTAGAAATACAAAATCAAATACATTTGAACCTATCAAATTATCCCTCCTTTCAATTCTTGTGCAATATGAGGATTAACTTCATACAAATTCTTAAATTCACCATATCCTTCTACTTCAGCTCTCATTTTTATCATGAAATTTGGTCTCCTAGTTAATGTATTTACATTTTTTTTCAAATCACCACTCCTAATATGTTAATAAATAATAGAATTTTGAAAATTGTACCAATCTCATGCCTTTGATTCAAGTTACCTTCACTTTTTAAATATTATAATAGTTGATGTTTTGTAGATAACACTTGAATTATTCAGTCAATCATAAATCTCTATATTTTTTTAGTGATTGAATTATGTTGCAAAATTATTATCACATTTTGTATATTTGAGTATGGTAAAGGTGTAGGTTTGGTTTGATTCTCATTCTATAATTGATTTAAATCCATCTATTTTATGTTATTCTACATTAGCAATTCATAATCAATTTCTATGTAAGTTTTAATAGAATCTTCATTTTTTTAATTGCTTAAGCTATATTTTAGAATAACTTTATGGTTTTTTTGGGGATACATGTTTTCATATATTTTAATAGTTATTTATGTAATGATCCTAACTGATGCAAGAGAATCTATCAACAACAACTATTTATCATGGGTACATCAGACCCAAACACAATTGGAGAAGATCAAATTGAACAAGCATCTTTGATTCACTAATCTTTTCATCAAAATCTCATACAATTTATGTTGATTTTTCAATTCTACAAGGCCACAAAACATCACAACTTGGCTCTACATCTTTATCAAACTTAAAAATAAAATCACCTTCATCAAATTGACTAAAATCACACGTCCTTATCAGAACCTTTGAAAATAATCCATTCATTCATCAAGTTTCCACTTGCTTCAATAAGGAAATAAAGACAGCCAATCTACAAAACTTGTATCAAAGCTCACAACAGACCTTCAAACACTGACCTTCACACTGACCTATATGTTTCCTTGGTTCTCACAATCAAACACCCATTTGCACAAAAGGGTTATATTGTTCAAACACCCAAAACAACATCATTTGCTTTCTCAATTTTTTCCAAGCATTTAGGAATCCTTGAAAAAATTAATTAAATATCCTTCATTCAAAACCAAACACACAAATCACTACTAAAACAGACTTCCATTTTCTTTACATTCAAGGACCTAATTGTCAATTAGGTCTTCATACCTTAAATCGAGTATTCCTTCCAATTCATATTGAAACAATCCAAAAATTTTGCACCTTCATTATCCCATTGTCACATACCACAACATACCAAAAGCTTTAAGTATTTTATTTTAAACAAATTGCCAAAACTGTAGACTGTACGCTAGAAAAAGCCTTAAAATTAGACCTAATTTACAAAGAAAGTGCTCTTATATCACCACCCAAACACCAAAGGACTTAAAATAGTCTTTTATCATGCCTCAAAACTTAAGAATCAATAATTTTTAGGGACAAAAAGGCTCCACAAAACTCTTTTCTATTAGACCCTTGTTTGTAGGCTTTTATAACACAAAAATTGAGGGTTTATTGAATTTAAATGTGGAAAATATCCATATGCTTTGTCACCTCTTCAAACATGTTTTTTTATGTCTTCCCAAGAATATTTTATCACCACCAAGCCTTTATACATGTCGAACCATCAATACCATGCTTGTGACCGCCTTTTTCAAGAGGTAAATTCTATATTTCTGTAGAAGACAGCATCAAAACCTAGCACCATGTATTCCCTATATCTACACACTTTAAAAAAAAAACAAAAATCATCCTAAAATTATCCCATTCCACTGATCAAACTATCTCCATTGGTGGAATGGTGGGATAAATCCTAAAAGACTCTCAAAACCCTGTTTGAGGGTTACTAACAGTTATATAGAAAAAGTCTACAACCGGCCCCTAAATACACGTAAATCTTCTCAAACTCAATTGTTTCAAAGAGTTTAGACCTTGATGAATTAAATTCAATGGAAAACAAAGCTTGAATATGTTGTACAGGCTCAACAATAAGGAAAATCACAAAGGAGGCGTTGATTTCTGAAAACAGGGAACTTTTATTACCAATAATTGGTTACAAGATTCAAATCTTCCTTTTGCTCACCTTTTACATTCCTGTATAAAGGTTTCCAAACAATTAACTACCTTTTCAACTACCTTCATCGACCTATCCCTTCAGTTTTCCCACTTTATCTTTTCATATTCTTTCCTTTTTGCTCTTTTTGCATTTTTTACATATTTGGAAAATTTTGCATTATTTCAACCTCCTAGAGACCTATTGATGACTCATTTACATAGTAATTGACCATTACATGACCTTTTCACAAGGATTTACAATTTAAAATTAAAATTTTGAAATTTTGCAACCTTTTGAAGACATTCTATGAACAAGGTGCTCCTACACCATACAACCAACCAACAAAAGCTTTCCAAGTTCCTTGGAAACATATTACATCATCCTTGCTTGTTCTTTCACCTACAAAACAACTTCAAATTGCCTTGGACTACTTCTTCTTCATTTCTCTTGAATCTTTTTCTATCTTGGTTCCAACCTTGCCTTCAACTTTGTCTTCACCACCATCATCACTTGTCTTCACTTTTATTTTGCCATCTTTCTACCTATCAAGTTCACAATCACTTTTCTCCCTCAAAAGAAAATAGGACTGACCTTTCACCACTCTCAAATTTCCATAAACTTTTCCTCAACCAAGGACACATGACTGTCCTTTTAAACTTTCCTTTTTCTTTCACAATTCATCCTTGACCTTCTCTGACCAATCACCTTTTCATCTTCTCAACTAATCCCATCAGTGGAGTACTCTTCAACATGGTTGCAAACTCAAGTGCTTCACAATCAGGTATCCATCTTGTTCTTACTACATCACAAAACAACTCAGCAAACCTCCTTGCCTCACCTAGGTGTCTCCATTTTTCTCTCCCTAGTCTTTTGGCAACCATCAACCAGATTCTTTCTTAACCTGCACACAACCTCAAACTCACAAACAACAAACTTTCTCTACAGCTTAGATGGATCAAGCACCTACAACCAAACTCAACAACTCAACATCAGCAACAACTTAAACAACCAACATAAGTAAACTATCAATTCAACAAATCCTCATAACCTTGCTAGCTCTTATACCAATTGATGCAAGAGAATTTATCAACAACAACTATTCATTAGGGGTACATCAGACCCCAAACACAATTGGAGAAGATCAAATTGAACAAGAATCTTTGATTCACTAATATTTTCATCAAAATCTCATACAATTTACCTTGATTCTTCAATTTGACAAAGCCAAAAAACATCACAACTTGGCCCTACATCTTTATCAGACTTAAACACAAATTCACCTTCATCAAATTGACTGAAATCACACAAAGTCCTAATCAAAACCTCTGAAAATAATTCATTCATTCATCAAGTTTCCACTTGCTTCAATAAGGCAATAAAGACAACCAATCTGCAAAACTTGTATCAAATCTCACAATAGACCTTCAAACACTATGAACATTAGAAGTTTGATTGAAAATAAACCAAGAAGATACTCACTTCACACTGACCTATCTATTTCCTTGGTTCTTACAGTCAAACACCCATTTGCACAAAAGGGTTATATTGTTCAAACACTAAAAACAACATGATTTTCTTTCTCAATTTTTTCCAATAATTTAGGCATCCTTGACAATAGTAATTATACAACCTTCATTCAAAACCAAACACACAAATCACTACTAAAACAAACTTCCATTTTCTTTACATTCAAGGCACTAATTGTAAATTAGGTCTTCATACCCTAAATCGGGTATTCCTTCCAATCCATATTGAAATGTAATCCAAAATTTTTGCACCTTCATGAGCCCATTGTAACATGCCACAAAATACCAAAAACTTCAAGTAGTTTATTTTAAACAAATTACCAAAATTGTGGACTGTACACTAGAAAAAGCCTTAAAATTAGGCCTAATTTACAAAGAAAGTGCTCTTATATCACCACCAAAACACCAAAGGACTTAAAATAGTCTTTTATCATGCCTCAAAACTTAAGAATAAATAATTTTTAGGGACAAAAAGGCTCCACAAAACTCTTTTCTATTAGACCCTTGTTTGTAGGCTTTTATAACACAAAAAGTGAGGGTTTATTGAATTTAAATGTGGAAAACCTCCATATGCTTTGTCACCTCTTCAAACATGTTTTTTTATGTCTTCCCAAGAATATTTTATCACCACCAAGCCTTTATACATGCCGAACCATCAATACCATGCTTGTGACCACCTTTTTCAAGAGGTAAATTCTGATTTTCTATAGAAGATAGCATCAAAACCTAGCACCATGTATTCCCTGTACCTACACACTTTAAAAAAAACTAAAAATCATCCTAAAAGTATCCCATTCCACTGATCAAACTCTCCATTGGTGGAATGGTGGGATAAATCCTAAAAGACTCTCAAAACCCTATTTGAGGGTTACTAAAAAGTTTGCAACTAGCCCCTAAATACACTTAAATCTTTGCAAACTCACTTGTTTCAAAGATTTTAGACCTTAATGAATTCAATGCAATGGAAAAAAAAGCTTGAAGATGTTGTACAGGATCAACAATAAGGAAAAATCACAAAGGAGGCTTTGATTTCTAAAAACAAAGAACTTTTATTACCAAAAATTGGTTACAAGATTCAAATCTTCCTTTTGCTCCCCTTTTACATGCTTGTATAGATGTTTCCAAAAAATTAATTGCCTTTTCAACTGCCTTCATCAACCTATCCCTTCATTTTTCCCACTTTGTCTTTTCATATTCTTTCTTTTTTTCTCTTTTTGCATTTTTTACATATTTGGAAACTTTTGCATTATTTCAACCTCCTAGAGACCTATTGATGATTCATTTACATAGGAATTGACCATTACATGACCTTTTCACAAGGATTTACAATTGAAAATTGATTTTTTGATTTTTTTCCTTTTGAATACATTTTGTGAACAAGGTGCTCCTGCACCACTAACTAGCATTCACACACTTTTCTTTATAGCTTTCTATTAGGGTATTTTCTTGGTGTCTATACGAAATGGAAAACTAGGTATTTATGTTGTTTTTGGTAATTGCAGTACCATTTTAGTGAAATGAAACACTAACCTTGGATTTAATAGGTAGCGCATAGAGTAATATTTCATATCATTTTTATGATCAAAAGATTCGAGTAGTTAGTGATGAAAAAAATATGTTATAGACTAATTTGCACAAATTATGAAACTCCTTTGTGACATCAATAAAACCCTCCAAATTAGTAAACACTTTGAAAAACCATTACCATACTACTACACTAGGGGTACTAATGTAATGAGGACAATTAATTAATCTTTGGAGTGTAATGATAATATTGAAAAAAATTAAAATAGATTACTTACTTTGGTTTAAGTAAATGATGGTCTTCACCAATGGGCTATGGAGTCAAGAAACTCATGACATAAGGGTTGAGTGTTATATTTCAAAGAGAAACCTATTGAAAAGATGGTGTTTAGCCATGGTCGTGTGATGAGACAAACCTCGAAAAATATTATCCTTTTCTTGCTATAGAATTGTGTTAAACAATGATACAAATCATTGTAACATAATTTTTCAAACTACCAAGAGTACACACTAGCATCCAGATTAGGTTATTCTTGTTCGTCTTTACCCTACATTTTCTTCAATACAACCTTTGATAACCTACATTTGGATCTTTGGTGTAGGTGTCACATGGTACTACTATAAGAACAAAATTTCTTCAACCTCCAATGCTGGTGCTACGCATCCACATTGCAAATTTCCAAAAAAGGGTGATCCAAGAACAAGAAAATGCACTTAAAACCTCATAGATTCTATATAAAAATGACTAAAAATTTTCCACTTTTGTTTATCTCGCCTTAAATCCATGTTTTCAAAGTTTCCAATTTCTTAAGTTGTAATATATCATGCACCTAAGAGTCATGTTCTCTTCAAAAAGAAGTAATACCGAGTTAAAAGTTGTACTCTTATTGTTGATAGTACATGGTGCATTCAGGGAAATAGCACATCATCATCATCTAAATATTCAGATGAATGGGAAGCAATACTTGCTCTGGGGATAGATGAATACTTTAATGAAATGATATATTGCACTTGCAAAAGGTGCCAAAATAGGAAACTAAAGAAGCGGTGGCTTGTTGGTATCCATAGATTTAACTATGGAGTTTATATAGAAGAGGTGCACTATAATTAAAAAATTTGTTATTCTGATAATAAATAAATATGCATATTATTTAATAAATTATTATTGATCATTTCAATTGAGTTTTTGATGAAAAAACGTTCCCAATATTCTTGAAGAACCAATGGATGTCACTGATGATAGCCACTTTCAAGATGAAGAACAAGACACATTTATGGATGAAACCACTTTGTAGAAAGAAGAGGCTAGTGTCAATGAATTTATCCAAGACTTCTACACATCTTTTGAATAATTTATTGATTCACTCCTAGCTCAATTGGCTAGGGTGCCTCTTTTCCCAAATGCAAATACTTCTATATTGGTGACACTTATGTTTTTGTTGAACTTGAAGGTTACGCATGGATTAACAAATACATACTTTACTAATATATTAAGATAGGATTTGATATTCCTCTAATTTAATGATCTAAATTTCTTGAAAGTTTTGAATATTATGTATACTTATCTTATAAAAATCATTTGTTGCCTCATGTAGACTTTTGGAAAAAAAAAAACTTCCAATGGACAATAAGTTGCCTCATTCTCATAGAGAAGTATCTTGAGTGATGAAAGACATTGGAATGGAGTACAATACATATGATGCATGTCTAAATGACCATATATTTTACTATGGAAAGAACACAAATTTTCAACAATGCTCAGTGTGCCACACAAATAGGTATCATCAAGATCAAGTATCCAAGAAAGTTCCCATAAGTTACTATGTCACATTCCACTAAAGCCAAGGTTTGAGAGGATGTTCAAATGCAAGGAGTTGGAAAAATATATGCATTATCATGCACAAGGGAGGAGCCAAGATGGTTTCATGTATATGGTTGCGGATAGCGAACACTAGAAAGAGAGTGAGGAAAAATGGCCACATTTAAGAAATGAGCCAAGGGATGCAAGAATTTCTCTAGCAATGGATGGTGTCAATCCTTTTAAAGATCTTAGAACAACATATTTTGTTTCTAGCCAGTTTTAACTATTAACAACAATCTTCCCCCTTGGATGGAAATAGAAAAGGAGCATACAATGTTAACTCTTATCATACCAGGTACTAGAACATATTAATGCAATTCTTTCTTGAAGATTATATTAAAAAAAAAACTCAGTTAAACCCTAATAAAGAACTTTTTGTTTACTTAGGGAAGTACCAACCTGTAAAGGATATGGATGTATACATGGAGCCCCTCATTGATGAGCTTCATGAATTATGGGATGGTGTAAATATGTACAATTTATCAAGACCTATCAATGAAAGAAACTTCCTCTTTCATGTGATCCTTACCTGGACAATCCATGATGCCAGGGTACTCTCTATTTGTTGTGGTAATATATTATAAATTACATTTGTAATTATTTTGTTCATTTTACCATTTATTAAATATGGTTTCCATTCTTATTTCAGGGCTACAAACAAAGGGTGAATATGGTTTTCCATCATGTGGGCCAAAAACATTGTATATAGGAAGTCAAAGGATCTCAATAAAATTGTATATACGAAGAAAATAGACAATTTTTATCACAAAATCATCTCTATCAAGTGCGTGAGAAATGAGTTCAATAGAAAGGAAGTGGAAATGAGGAAGCCAAGAAGGATGAACCCTGCTAGGTGGAAAGCACTATATGACAAAAAATAAGGGATAGGCTTTCAACTAGGAATGAAAAGACTCTCTATTTCCTACAAATTACAATATTATGAGAACTTGCCAATAGCCCACCTATTTTATACTATGCACATCCAGAAAAATGTGGCAGAGTGTTTGTGGAAACATCTAAATGAAACCAACCTTGAAGTAAAAATAAAGTTATGAAAGGACCTCCAAGTTTCCAATATCATGTCAAACATGTGGTTGCATGAAAATGACTCATTTGTTCATGCTTCATGGATTTTTACGTCAAGGGAGAAAGAAAACAGCATTGATACAATGAAAAGCATAATATTTCATTTTGGTTTTGGAGTGACAGTAAAAAAATTATTCACAAGAGATGGATCAAACTTCTCAGGGCTAAAAACACATGATTGGCACAACTGGATAAAGGTAAATTTGTAGAACGTTAGATTTGTTGGCAACATAATTAGAATTTTTTACATCTAGTGATAAAAAAAAATTATGCATAGTTTAACATTGCTTTTGTTAATGATCATGTAGTATGTGTTGCCCATAGCAATACTGAACACCTTTGATTGTGATGTCATGTTAACTATTTATAAATTGTCGAAATATTTGTGGTATTTTGAATCCATCATGCATACTCTTCCATGACTCTTATCCTTTGAAGTGAATTATTGGTAATTCCTTTATATATGTTTATACCTTTAGTTTTGAAAAAATGATAAGTCTCGATTATAATACACATTAATATATCTAGGTGAGTTTCATCTAAAGAGTATATCAAAATGAATTGAATTATTGGAAGAGGAATGTTCCAATTTTGATGTGTGATATTCAAATGCAATTCCCTCTGAGCTTCTTCAATTCTCAAGAGCACTACCTTGTACACCTAGTAGAAGAGATTGAATAGTGTGGTCCTATCCATATTCAGAAAATATGGCTCGTGGAGAGAAATATGAAGGTTCTAAAAAAATTTGTGAGGCAAAAGGCTAAGGGTCCATCATTGAGGGGTACATGGTTTTCCAGAAAATGGTTCATTTGAGTGAGTACTTACCTTAATTGCATCTTGAAGCTCCTCTATTATGGGATTATAACCAATCTCAATCATTTGAAGGAGAAAAACTAGAGGGTCAAGGGACTTCAAAGAGGATAAAAGGTATACAAAAATGTTTGAAGTAATTGTTTTTTATATTAAATTTTATAAGACATAGCTTTAAATCATTATTAATTCATTGAACAGTTCTATTTTTCATTGTAGATGCTAAGGAGTGGGAGTCATTACATTTGTATGTTGCATACAATTCTGAATTTATGTTGGAATGTATGGAGAAGTACACTGAACAAAAGAAATTAGAAGATGAAAAGGCATGGAACAATGTATATAATAGACATGGTCAAAACATTCCTTGAGGACTTCCTGCAAGACATAAAAGAAAACATTTGGCTAGATAGATGCTCATAGAATTGGCTAAAGACCAATATTAAACAAGAGGAAAGAAAGGGGAAGAATAGAGTAACACAACAACAACTAAATTTTGTTAAAGGATCTAGAAATGGGGAGGTGATACATATGTATTAACATATTTGAGGTATTTAGTGATTTTCCTTTTAACATTTTTATCCTTGAATCTAATTAGTTAATATTTATATGAATTTAGGTAACATATTACAAAGGAATGTGGAATTTTGGTCATCATTTTCATATCAAAAAGGTAGATGACAAGAGACAAACTTATGATTGTGGAATTTCAGCATCATTTGAGGTGGAATTTCGTTCACATGCAAATGATATAGATAACCAATCACAAGCACACTTCACTATTATGGAGTGTTGGAGGATATTATAGAGCTTGATTTTATATCTTTCAAGAAAGTTATTTTTCATGTTCAATGGTACAAGCTTATCAAAGTGGATGAAGACAAAACTATATTGCTACACAAGAATGGATTCCATATGATCAATACATCTAGGTTTGAAGCCACTTCTAAACCTTATGTGTTTACAAATCAATGTGACCACATATTTCTCAAATGTTCTAAATTTAGAACCTAGTTGGTCATTCGTGATTGATTATGATCCAATAGGATGAAGAGTAACATTTGTTCAATATGTAGAGGACCGTGATTTAATTGAAGATGCAGAAGTCCCCCTTGAAGACATAGATGGCCAAGATGAAGATGATGAAAACTTTATTTCCAATGATGTGTATGACCAATATGAAGATCATGACGAGTTTATTGAAGTGTTTGAAGGATATGAGCAACCACATGGGCATCAAGTCCATGCAGATGATGAATTTATTGGTTTTCATTTACCTATAGCTGAAGGTGAAGAAGACCATGAAAACTATGGTATTAATTTATTTGAGGATTTAGGGCCCATTAATGATGGTGCATTAATGCCATCAGATGAGGAAATTTCATGTGAGAATGACATTTTTTGATCATCATGTTCACTTTAAGATGGTTGTGATGATTCAATACAATATAATTAACTATTTACAGGTTAAGTATTGTGTTTTTAATTGTACACAAAATTTAATAGAAATTAAGTAATTTGAATATTTTGAGTGTTCTGTTAGTGGATGTTTGTGACATCAATGAGTATAGCTTGCAATTCTTTTCAATTGAATAATTTGTTGTTTCCTTTTATTTTTTTACTTCTTTAACAATTGACTTGAAAGACACTTTTGTGTTTGGAAGCTTTACGCAATCAACACCTACGCACTTTATGCAATTTATGTCCACCTAGGAAAGAGAAACAAAATACTATAAAGCTAAAAAAAACTTTGGAAGTTGAGCAATGTTTATGTTTTTCTTATGTATTGAAACATAATGAAAATTATGTATGTTATTGTTCATGTGCTAGTGAATTTGACTTATGTTACTAATATCACTTGCATATGTTCTTTAATTAATATTTTGTCATTTTATGTCATTATGTGTTTCTTAAAGAATGTGCCTATGGGTGCTCCTAATTCTACTATGGGGGATCCATTGATCTTAAATGGTCTAATTGAAATGCTAAAGAACGAGCAAGGGAAATTATTACTATAATTGTGCATGAGGTAAGTTTTAAAATTATCTTTTATAGGTTTAATTATCTTATGTTCCATATTATATTACATTAATTTATGTTTGTGGAATGTAGGCCATCTCTAAAGTTTTCCCAATCCCTATCACACCCTTTAGTACATCTAGTATTATTCCAATGGTAAGATTTGATCTAGATTCTTGTGCATTTAATTAACTTATTTCACCTTTTATATTTTGTTAATATTTTTGTATTTTCCATAGGGCATTTCTAGAGTAAGTCCATTGAGAATGCATCTTGTTGGCATGCAAGATCTGATTATGCTTTTTGATACACCCAATGTTATGCAAAAAGTAAGATTCAATCATATTTTTGTGTGGGTTTTATTATGATATTTCCCTCATTATACCACTTTAATATTTATATGTGTGCTTTGCAATATTTTTCAAGAAGATGTGGTATTCCCTTTACATCTAGAATAGAAACACCTATCACAAGAGTGGCATCAAGCACAATACCTCATAGCATGCCCTCTACATAAAACATGGATGCTCCTAGTATCCCTGTTGAAATGGGCATACATGCCCCTATTAGGAGTACATCACAAATAAATAATCCATCAAGTTTGGGTTCAATAACACCTGAACAAGTTTCCTTGAGGAGTCTTATAGAATCACAATCAAGAATACTAAGGCTCCTACCAAAAACTCTTGAAAATGTTGAAATTAGGAAAGAAGCACTTTAAAAAATTGAGTTATGGAAGAGGACATTGTTGGGGAGTGCAGGGATTACTTTAGATCAAGTGAAATTGTCTGGGAATATTATCTTATTATTCTTTTTAGTTCATATTTTACTTTTATCACTGTAATAGCATGTTGACTGGTAAAAGCATCATTGATTATTACACGGTTTCTCTATGATTACATGGTTTCTTTGTGATTCTAAAATGTGATTACATGGTTGCTTTATGATTACATGGTTTCTTTGTGATGCTAAAATGTGATTACATGGTTGTTTGATGATCTCATTGTAAATACAAGAAATAAATGACAAAGTGATTTTTGTACCTATAGGGGCATCTACCTCAACCCCTAAGACTACAAAAATATCCTCAGTGACTACAAAAGGAATGCAAGAAGCTACAATCTTGATCACCTCAAAAGGAAATTTCTTGAAGGATGAAATGGGGTTAAAATTCTTTCACTTTATTTTTTCGTCATGTAGAAAAATTATTTGGCAATACCATTTAAATGGATTGGAGGAAGCAATCCAATGCTAAGAAAGATGAAATATTTAAATATGTCATAATAGCATTTGGAAATCCTGGTTTTAATAAGGAAATAATTCTAGATATTACACAGAAACACATTCACTCTTAACGAGACAATTTAAGGTCAAAGCTGACAAAAGACTTGAGATATCCATGTCCATATTGGATCACAGACCAAGTGACATGGGATGAACTTATGAAATATGCCAAATTTAAGAGGAAGTCCCACAATAATCCAAACTATAGACCATATGCATGAGGAGGATCTAAAAGATGCCTTCGAGATACAACATAAGCAACCCAAGCTAGGGTGTCAAGTACATTGGATCCCATAAATTAGGATCTAGTGGAACAATAGCATTCATGGTGGCTTGGTAAGTGAATATTTTCATCTACTATATTCTCTATTTCATAAAAAAAGTCATGAAAAAATTGTGATTTAATTGTATCTTATGAGTCATTATACCTTATAAATTTGGTTATATTTGTTTATTTAGGTTCAGTAATTTCAAAAGGAAGCTTTAGAGGAGGACCTAAAATATGCTTTACTACATGGCTCTTAAGGCCTTCGATAACATATGCTAGATCAAGGGGATAAATTATTCATTGGTCATGAATATGAGGTAAGTTCTTTGCATAATGGGCTTGTTATCACCTAATTATGCACCCCTACTAAGTTGTAGAAACTTAGCTTACTAGTGAAACATTGGATCTCTTCCAAGTTTTTAGGTCACCTATGACAGAAGAGAACCTCTAGATAGGGTTGGTTCCCTTGATACCTCACCTAAAATGAACTAAACTATCACTTTACTGAGAAAAAGGATAGAAGGATGACATGAATTGAAATCTACCTATGTGAGTGATGCACCAAAATGGAACTTGTAACTTGCATTGCTATTGTAGCACATATTTTTTCAAATTTCCAACTAATATTCACACAACCGAACTACTTAACATGCTCATGCATAATTATTTCATAAGAAATTTAAAATGTTTACAATTTTTTAGAAGGAAACTACGTGTGTTTTCATAAATAAAGAAATTTAAACCTCAGTAACATAACTTATGACCTATATGAGACATGTTGTTCTTCCTAAAGGTGTTGGAATGAGATAATATATTAGAGGATTTGGACATAAAATTCACATAAATATATATCGATCACTCATATATACACAATGAAACAACTATATTTTTTTTCTAAAAAGGGGGTAAAAAAATATTGAATCGTTGAAACAATACAGAGCAACAAGAATCAACCCACAAAAACCACCAACCAACCACACAAAAAAAGTCCCCAAAGGTACCCAACTAAGAAACTGAATGCATGTGAAAGTCTTCCATGATTATCTTCTTGAGGGACACAGAGGGCTCTCAGGATAAAAGACCCCAGTCATCTACATTCCACCTCTCCACATGCTCAAAGGCCCACTTCGCTAGAATATCAGCAACTATTGAGAAGGAAAGATCACTAAATTTTTTATTGAAAAATGTATTCTTATAGTTGTATACAAGTCTAAAAATGAGCTTTATTTATTTATCTTGCTATAAAGAACTTTGAAACAAGTTACAATATAGTAGCTAAGAATAACTAGAACTCAATTTCTAATTTACATTACATCATATGACCTAAAAGAACCTTTTACAAGTTACAATTCTTTTCCAAAAATGTAAGAACTAATTACAAAGTGATTTTATACTACCTTTTGTCTATCCTACATTGGAGGAAAAGTGGGACAACATTAAAAAACATTGAATGACTTTCCACATTTTTCTCCTTTGAAGAATTCTCCCAAAAGGTTCCAAGTAGGTGATGATGGGAAGAAATGTTGACTTTCAACTATTTGCTCCTATATATGCTCCTTGACCAACTAGATGCTTGTACATGTTGTCTTATGTTCAAATTTCCTCCCTATATGCTCTCAACTATTGTCCAAGTCACCAAACTAAGTCCTATATGCTTGAAATTATTGATTTTACACCCCTACTTGATAGGTGGATGATTGATTGAACTTCCTTATAGATTCTTGGAACTAACAAAACTAGCCACTAAATCTCCTTAACTAACTCTTCAATACTTTGCATGGTAATAGGGCATACCTTTACTCATATTTCTCTTACACTAAGCCAATATCTATCTCGCTCTGTCTATCAAATTCTACCATAACCTTGATCATAAAGAAGTCATTATCTTATTAAGAATATTCCATATGGGTACTTGAAACTCCCTAAACCCTATCATGCTATGAATTAATGAGTCTTCATGTTGATTTTCTTTCATTGGTTTCATCACTCTATACTTTTAGATGCCTTGTTGTGGAGCACTGTCATTCTTATGAAGCCTTAAATCTACTCTCATACCATTTGGCATGGTTGTTCCTCAACTTGGCCCTCTTGGTGATAAGATTCATAAGGATAGTCTATAAATAGGTGACTGTGTTCCTTTTATGTTCACTGTCTAATGACTGTGTACTTATTTTTCCTATGCTATTTTAATGGTTCAACTACCACATCAAAAGAATATTGACTGTCATCTAATGTTAACAAAAATGGCATAGTGAATGTATCATTGTTGTGCAAGATCTTGAAGACTATTTACTCTCTCATCATGCAAATTCTTCCCTAAGACTATCATCTCCTCAATGACTGTTCAGATAAGGCTAAGGAATATCTCTTATGGTGTGGTTGTGACTACCATGTGTCTCTACTAAATTTTCCTACTATACTACCATTGTCATCATCATTACCAACATTAACACTATTGAGGATTTTAGAAAATATTTGGACAAATACAAAGGCATAAGGTTGTCCACTATTCAAATTTACAACTATCATACCCAACCTCTTTTTCATAGTCCTTTATTTTTACATTTTCAATTTCTTTGCAACTACCCAAGGTTATCTATTTGATACATTTTTCATTTAAATTTCATGATTCCTCATTGGAAATGAGATTGTCTTTTGCATATTTTCCTTGTGCCTTAAAGTCCTTTAAAACTTGTTACTGCCTTAATTTTAGGTTTATCTTCTAGCCCCAAGGATTGTCTTGTCTACCATGACATTGACTACCTCACTGGTGTTGCAAGGTTACTATTACATATTGTGTTCCTTGAGCACTTTTACTATCTTCTACCCTTTTTAAGGGTTGCTCATCTTGGGTCTCTATAGAATAGTTGCTACCTTCTTAAGGTGGATTTTCTACCTACTACATTCGCATGCTTATCTATTCCTCTTTGATCTGCTCTATCATCCTTTCTCATCTGGTATGAACTCAGTCAAGGAGACTAGATTAAATCACCATCAAAATTTATGTTCATCATAGTTAAGCATCTAAATTTTTTCTCATTAAACATTTTACTATCTTCTACCACTTTTGGGCATCTCAAAGCTCACTTCCCTTGTTGCTAATGATGTGCTAAAATCTTTATAACAATATTGTATATTCTTATAGAGCTAGGTAGATCTAGATGCACCCCTTCAAACTATCATCTTATTCTTCTATGAATATTGACCTTGTCTTTTGGAAAGGTCACCTTTCCCTCTTACTTTCTTTTTTGTGCTTCACTCTAGTTGTGTCCTCACACCACTGTCATATATCATGACTAGGATCATCATCAAGACAATCTTCAGTGATTTTCTTCTACTGGAATCCCTCTTTCCTTCCTAGACTACCATTTCTTTGAACTTTATCTCTTCCTTTAAAAACCTTGCAACATAGTTATGTTGCCTCCAGAGACTTATAGTGCAATACAAGGCTTAATTCGATATAAGAATAGAATTATGGACCACCATGCCAGTAATGGGATACTTTGGGTCACCTTTTATAAATTCACACTTAATTGCTTCTCTTTCAAAAGTACTATCACTTGAGACCAAAACCAAATCATTCATCACTTTCCCTATGAGAGGACACTTAACATGTGAATATGGCTCATGAGTAGTGAAATTTTCCTGAAGTAATAACACCACAATATCAATCTTTCTCATCAACTAAATGAGTTCCCTTACATCAAAAATAGAAAATTTGAGACTATGGTAATCATAAAATGCTATAGCAATAAAGTGCTTCATTTTTTAATTGAGGTTGCTCATATCCATCATAAATATCT